>RPOG01000208.1:56578-603725 GCA_008086565.1 Thalassoma bifasciatum
TTTTTTACAAACGGCTCATTTTCCAAAAAAAAAAAAAATACAGAGAAACTATAGCTATGTTTAGTTGGAATGAATTAAATTACATCACTGTTCCTGTTAATGTTACTATTCTAGTACACTCACCTCAAAGTCAAAATTCTGAGATAAAAGTAAACAGAAATAATAGATAAAAAGATCTAAAGTCGATTTTTTAAAATTACAAAGCAAAAAAATTTGAGATAAAAAGTCAATAAATGAGATATTGAGAAAAAAGAGAGAAATTTAGACTTTCTATCTCAGATTTTTGACTTTGTAGTCTATGACTATCTTTGGTTATTTTTGCAGTATTTTGAAGAAGCCAGGTAGGAGGTCCTCTTTTGGGGTTTTTTAGAATATGGTCACCTTTTAATCTAAGCTGCATTTATTAATTTAATCAATACTTTTGCACTTATTGTGTTTGGCTTAATTCAAGGGCAATGTGAGCAACTGAACATCTGTAGAATTTATGATCAGAAATCTGTTGGCAATTGACCCTCTTGTTGTGTTTATGTCGATTTGACCTGATTACTAAAGTTATTTTTTACTTAACTTTTCTTTCATAGACTTGTATGAAAATTACATGGAGGGTTCCCTGCTATGCTATTTACATGTGAAATTAGTCAAGATTATTTTTGTTAAATTATGTGTTTTTTAAATGAAAAATTTCAGAATCTTGCTGCTTTCAATAAAAAAAAGTTGCTGACTCTTTAATGTATACCTGTCTGTGATTAAATATCAACATATATACCACTGATAATAACTTAAGTAAGTATGGCTTATCATACATTACAAAAGTAATTGTTAACTATAAGTGAATATGTTGGAAACAACTTCACTAAAATGCTAAAAAGGGGAAAAAAATGGAGAAAACTTTACACCTCACCTTTAAAAGCAGTCAGAACAGACAGTGCAGAGTAAATGTGAAGCCATACGGTTAAAAAATTAAAAAATAAAAATAAAAATAAAAAAATAAATGATGTTACAAAACAAATGCATGTTTCAGTACTCTTGCTTCTCCACTTGGTGTCGCCAAAGCTCCATCAAACCATCTTGGGTTTTAAGTTTACCCAACAACAGGGCTGCAGGCCGTTAGGTCATCTGCAAAACTTCGATGAGGAGAAAACTGAACCTATGAATGAATTCATGTTCAAGGTTTCATTTGAATATATTCAGGTAAACAGCTGCTTGAGTCAGCTCCTTCATATCTAATAGAGTCAATGCAGGGTTGAAAACAGAGAAGATCAGATACAGGTTAAGTCTCCAGGAGCTGATAAACTTGAACTACAAAATGTAGCTAAAGAAAAGTACTCAAAGAAGGAAAAACAGACCTGTGACTACAAGTATTATCAACTATTACATCTTTGCATTAAAGTTAAAACAGTAGCCGGTAGCAACCAATACTGAGCAGATCTATCCAGGGCTGTCAGTAAAGATTCTTTACATTTCTGACATTAATCAAGAGTCCCAAAAAACAACAACAGTTTAAACAGCAACATAGAGTTTGCAACATGTCGCGCTGTATGATAACGTCTCATTTTCATCATTTGGTTCTTCTGCTTATGCTCATTTCATGTTGGAAGAAGTTGAAGAAAAGCCTCTGCCCTGTTATTCGAGACTGAAAAAACCTGGATCATTTTCAGCACTCAGACTTGTTGCTGGATGTATACTTGGATGTACTTTCTAGTCATCGTCTTTCATTTGTTGTGACCTGTTACAGGAAAATGAAATGTGCAACACGAGGTTATAATTTCATTCTGTGACTAAGTTTTTGAGACATAGGTGAGAATTAAACTGCTCCCTATCCCTCAGAAAGGTGTAGATAACCAAATAATGAGAGGCTGCCTGCACACCTGCTGCATGTAACCAAACCATTAAGTAGAGGAAACATTCGTGCCAAATAACCGTGTGTATTACCATTTCGTATGTATGGTCTGTAGTCTATACTGTGACTTGTGGAGACGATATATTACATGTTTACCACAGATTATTATGATCCGAGTTTGTATAAATCTTTACACAATCGAAGGAATGTTTACGTGTTTATTTATGGGTATTCTAGGTTAACATATTTGACGTGTGTCGCTGTCTTCTTGCCCATTTTCAAACAAAAGTCCAACAGAAGAGGATCAGGGATATAATATCAATTCAATTAAAGATTAAAGAACAATCGTGAACACAAACACAGGGATCTCAAACCATTTCTGTGGGGTGGAAGGACTTAATCTGCATGTTCTTTTTTTAAAAATGTTTGTTTGTTTTCCTCATATGTCACAGAATGTACAAGAAATGTGATCATGTGACTTAACTTTGTGGCTTTGGTTCTGCACTAGCTAAAGAGGAAATATAAGGAAGGGGGGGGGGGGCAAACCAGCGTCCATCCAAAACCACCCGACAGAAATCTGAACCTCCTGTACAAAACAAAACAGCTGCCATATTCAAACTGCTTCAGTGGCTGATTTACAGTGGACAAAATAGATTCCACCTCTATTTACAGAGCTACAAACCTTGTAACAGTGTTCCCAAACTGATGAACCCAAAACAAACAGATGGTTTTGAAAAAGTACATATATCAAACAAAATCAAATCCTATAAAATCATGCAGGAAAAGGCTTTAGTATCAGTTTGGGAGTAGGTCGTTAAAGGGAAAGAAGTCCAATTTTCAAGAAGGGATAAGAAAGAAATCAACATCGATGTGTTTTCGTTAAGTTCACATACTGATCGGCAAAATTACGTGATTGCAAAACTGGGCTCTGAGAGCAGCAAAATACCAACTGACTACAAACACAAACTGGTTTGCATGAAATCACAATCTGTGACGAGTGTGAAAAAAAAAACAATCCCAGAACATGGTTTTTTCCTCGTTTGAATGCAGTCCATTGCGGTAGAGAATTTTATTTCCTCTCAATTGGAAATGGAAATAAACAGCAATGACAGAAACAAACCAACAGCAAACTGAATTCTCAATAAAAATGCCTTTAAACAATGTCTCGTTTGTCTCAAATGCAGCGAGATGCTTCCAGTGTCTGCTAAAAAACACCTTGTGTTCTCCGAGTTGAGCTTTTTTTGAGACATTATGTTTTTGTTGTTTCTATTCTTCTCTCCACTGTCTATGGTCAGCGTGATGACTCAGGACCTGCAGGTCAACCAATCACAGCTGTTGTATTCCACCAGACGAGCCGCGTGTATCTGAGAGTCTGAGGAGGAGAATTTGATTTTTCCGCTGCATTCTTTCAAAAAAATGCAGAAGCCTTTATTTTGTTTTTTTACATAACAGTTGCATACAGCTCGTACGCACTTTGCAGTCTCTGACATGTGGATATTGCTGTGCCAGTCCTCAATGTTCTCTGAGATGTTACAGTGATTCAGAGAAGAAGAGAATATCCAGAGAGGACATACTTTGGCTGGACATGCCGGTGGTGGGTTTTCAGACGGGGGGTTCTGATTCAGTACAATGTTATGAGGCCCTCAGGGGGAAGAGGGGGGAGGTTAAAAAGTCCAGTCCACATGGAGCCCGGGATCTCGTGTTTTTCTTCTGCTTTAGTTTTACTGTGAGGGCTGGGGCGCCGTGCTCTCGGGCTTGCTGTCCTGAGCGGCGGGGGGTTTGCTGCTCCAGGGGGTGTTGTTGCCCAGAGCCGGGGAGCTGTTGAAGTCGTCCTCGTCGTCCAGGCCGTTGGTGGCGTCGTACTGCGTGTTCTCCAGTCGGGTGATCAGACGCTCGTCCTCGTCCCCGAACTCGCCGCCCATTAGGGTCGGCTCGCCCACTACCATTACGTCCTGGAGAGACAGAGAAAGAGAGAGAGAGAGAGAACATCTGTGAAAAACTGGAAAGAACTGAGTGAATACATTTCCTAGCTCATTGTGCCACAACTTTTACAAAAGTTTTTGGCTTTGGGTTCCACTCCAAAATGTATGTTCTCAAACTAGTTAGTACCAAAAATTTTATTTATATAGTTCCATGTCAGCCAGAGTTGGTCGGTGGGCTATTACTTCTCACAACAAACTATAATCCACTAAGCTTGAACATTATTTACAGACTAGAAGAGAGAACAAATTTATTCCTACAAATAAACTACCTTAGTTTTTGTTATGTTCAACTTATTTGTCAGCATATGTCGGGACTGATCGGCAGATTTGGCAAAAGACTACACAATTATCTGCATTATATATAAGCTGACTTCAGTGGTCTCACCTGTGTGAATGAAATTTCCTCTGCCTCTTGTTTACATTTTAAGCGACCTTGCCCTGCTTTTGACCAGAAGTTTTGGAAACATTTTATACTATAAAAATACAAAATATGGAATTTTTGTATAATTTATAATAATATTCTTATGATGTGTTATTTAGAGGAACATGACCAACATGAAAGACATTCAAAGAACGAATAAAAAAAAACCTGTATCAACCAGTTTCCATTGTTTTTAATGCTACGGTTCTGCTCTGAAATATTGAAAATTCAAAAATTTCAGGTTTTCATCTTCCTCTCGCAAACCAGTTCAAAGTCCTGTTTGTTTCTGAGTAATCATGAGTGATTTCCACACTTACTATGTGCAGAATCATGTAAATAACCATAGTGTGTGTTAGAGAAGTAGTGAACATATTCCACATGATCTCTATTATCATCACAAACTGTCTTAACTGTTCCTCTTCTTGTTGTTCATATCTTTAAGAAACAGGCAAATGCAGGCTACAACTCATCTCTAAAGCCAATGGTATTAACTCCAATTTTCTCTCTTATTAACAGTTACTCATGCTTTAAAGTCTTAACAGTTTCTGATTCAGTCTCTTTCATGATGGTGTACAAATATAATCAGTTTTCACACAGGCCTCTGTTCTGTGCCGGACGGTCTGTCTTTAGCCTCGGGGTGATTCCAAAAATTAACATACTAAACTGAGTAAGAAATTACCAAAGAAGAAATGAACGCATATCTGTTTCATCTAATGCTGAGACCAAAGCGCTGTCTGAATACCAAGTGAGTGCACATCCACCCAAAAAGACCTGATAACATTTACTTCAAGAGCATGAATATGCATGCTCTGTTTTACATAATTCAAGCAAAAAAAAAACTAGTTTAATCAACCATCAAGGGTTAAAAATAGGACAAGGTCATAAAAAAAGAACATTTACAAGATTTCTCTCAGCAGCTGATGTCTTTTTGGATCTATTTGTTTGTGCTCGACACATGTTTTCTGTTTTCCAACTGAGCAACCAACACCCCCTACAATGTTCAGTGTGTGTTTCCCCGCTCTAACACAGACCCCCTGCATGTGCTGGAATAAAAGTAAGGAGTTCATATGTGTGTGTGTGTGTGTGTGTGTGTGTGTGTGTGTGTGTGTGTGTGAATGTGTGTTGAGTCCAGTGAGCCCCTCTCAGAGCTCTCTCTCTCTCTGCAAATGAAACCTCCCCGCTCTTAAAGTGGATTCCCCCTGTGCTCTGTTCCCGCCCTAATCAATACTCATCATGTAAGACATATTTCACAGAGATGGCCCTCTCACAGCAGGTCAGGGGAGGGAAGGAGAGGGATTTATCCATTATACTGAGCTATCAATGACTCTCATGATGTGAAGGAATCTGTTCAAAGGAGGCTCATGTGTGAGTGTTTGTGTTTAGAGGCTGAGCACAGTGGATCTGTTGACAAATAATCACTGGAGTGTAATTTGTGTATTCAAACATTGATCAATAAGCTTTGAATCTCTGTTGTATCTCTTTATATGTGTGTGGTGTGGGTCTCCCCCCCCCCTGACTGGCTAAACATCTCTCTGCTCCAGCACCACCCACAGTAACCTGGGAAGAAGCTGTACAGTTAAATGGAGCGCACGCTTCGCTGGCCATGTGTGTCAACGCTGCCCGGCCTGGGAGATCTCGCTCTTCTCAGCAACAGAGACAAACAAGCACACACACACTGACACACACACTGACACACAAACCCAGATTAGTTTACTGTACAATCACACCCACACACTAACGCAGACAAAAGCACTTCCATGCAAACCAGGATTAACAAAATGCATCAGCACTCTCACGCTACAATCCCACACGAATAAACAAACATGCACAGAGCAAACTTGCATATGATCACTTCCAACGCGCTCTCATGTAAACAAACAAACAAACTTAAAACACACACTTAGATGAAGAGCACGAGAGGAGAGAGAGGCAGTTTATTTATCCCCAAAACCCCCCTAGCGACCACTTCTACACCCCACTATGCCTTAATCAGGCTAATTAATTTAGGTGAGCTTTTCAACTAAATGACAATATCCACACTGATTTGTCAATTTGCATAGCTAATTAAGTCATTAGCTAAAAACGTGCTGATTGCCAACAAGCCTTGCATTCACCATCTGTTCCTGTGAGGAGGCCTGTCAACCTACCTCTGGCCAATTTTAGCCCCCCCTTAAAAAAAATCCCTCAGACGATAACAGCTGGTGGCGAGTCTGAGGCTGGGGAGCGCTAATTGTGAGCTAATTAATACTGTCTACTCTTCTACTCATCTTGTTAAGAGTTAGCTTTCCTGCTAGCTAAGCAGCGAGGCTTTGAATGAGGTGATGCAGCTCTGAACGCCTCTCCCTTCATTCACTGAGCTCAGTCATTAGCAGTTTTTTAACAGAGATTAGCAGCTACGAGCTCAGAGGACACGTTTGGGCCTCAGAGACAACAGGTGGGACTCAAAAGAAGAGGTAAAGGATCTCATGATGACAGAAGTGACTTAAGATAAATCTTTATGCAGAAACTTAATCTGAATTTAGTATGAGAAAGAGTAAGGCAAACTATATTTGTGTTTTTTTTACTCAAAAATTGGAGAAAGGAATCTGCCTCTTATCACCCAAGTTCACCTAGATTTAGTTTCTGAAAGGCTCATTGGGTTCAGACAGAAACTTTGCTTTCTAGCTCATATTCCTTGAAAATAGGAAGATGTGTTGGAAACTTTTGTCAATTAATACAACTTTTGTGTTTGGGAAAGAGCAAGATTTAGAAGATTCAAAACATGTGGCAATGACCATGTTTCCATTCACAAAGAACTATAACATAAGCTGCAAGAGTCTGGATTTATTTTTTGTTTCGATCAAAGCTGCAGATATACTTCATACAGATCTAATTTCCCATCAGCTATTCTAGTATCAAGTTAACTATGTGCAATAGTTTCACTTGTGCAATCATGTAATGTAATATTGTATTGATATGTAATATCACTGTTCAACTAAGTCTCCACTTTTCTGATATTCATTGCCTTTTAGATTTTTGTTTTTGTTTCATTTGACACTTGCTTTTGTTTTTCTAATTCATTATTTACTCACAAAAAGTTAGTATTTTATTTCTACTTTTTGCTAATTTTGTACTCTGGCACAACAGTTTCCCTCAGGATTAGTTGAGTGTATGTTATCTTGTATTAAAATGAATCGTTCTAATTGACGATTTCTCTTTGGATTTCTTTGGTGGGACTCCAGCTTCATACATGTGAACTTTTTCAGCTTTCTTTCTCCCTTTTTGATGTGATTGAATTTTTGGTTACTTCAAGAAACATCTCATGACATTGGGGACAATCATTAATCCACAAAGAAAATCAAACATTGTGACAGTAATATTTGTGTGTTCAGTACAAAAAGAGCACTTGGGAGTAAGATAAAATGAGTTAAAACTTTAACTTACTCCTTTAATTACAACTACAGTTGCTTCCATCCATTTTTGCACAACTTTGTTCATTCAGCTTTTACCTTTTTACTTGTATTTCATATGAAGGTTGTATGTATTCATTGCACATAGTTCTGTTTACTTCTGTTCACATTTGTCACTCTGACCATCATTCATATGACTCTTTATGTTTTGTCTCTCTCTCTACATATATATTTTATTATCTTATTAATGTATTTTTTGTATTCTTTCATATTTTATTTTTCAAGTTTAAGCTTTAAGTAATGTTTAAAAAAGTTTTTTTGAATTGTGTTGAACTGAATTATTAAAAATGTAGAGTTTGTGTTGAATATGTAAACCATTGTTTGGGTTTTCTTTCTTTGACTCATATAGTTATTCACTTAGTTGTAATATTCTTGTATAATTTATTTTTGTAATACATATTTGAGTAAAGAATAACATCAGCCTTAACCAGAACAATCTGCTTCAACATTTATCAGGAATCTTCATTGTAGGAATTATTGAAACTACAAAGCTTATTAGAGGTGTTTGACTTATGCATGATTCCCTGCTTGTTAGAACAGTGTAAGTGATCAGTTAGTGTTTGTGTGTGTGTTTCTGAGCATGTGTGACTGGAAAGAAAATATTTCTATAAGTTTTTATTTTATTTTTTTAATTTCAGGATGTGTCTGACATTAACACTCCTCCCACACTCTCTCTGTTCAAGCTTCGTCCCCTTTCAAACTTTGACTACTCATCATCACGCTCTTCCATCTTTGGTCTTCCAGATTAATTTAATAAAGAACTAATCACAGGTTAATTCCTCAATATTCCTTCAAATGTGGTTAATAAAAACAAGGTGTGAGAAACCTGCTGCTGGGAGCCTCCTGGTTAAAGAAACAACACGTTTAACTGTAGATTCAGCCACTGGAGGTCAGTGTTGCTCATCCAATAGGAACCCCCACCCCCCTCACCACTATACCCTCCCCACCTTCCTCCCCTTGCACCCCCCCCACCCTTCCTCAAGCCGCTGGTAACCCCCCCCCCTCCCCTCACGGAGGGTCCACTCCTTATTGTCATTGGGCTCACGTAGGCTTGTGCTCAGCCGCAAACGAACAACTTCTCAGACAAAGACAGCAGGCACGCAACATATGTAACCAGCATGTTACCAGCCACGCTGCCAGTCTTTAAGAGGCGCGTCAACGCAAGACATGAGTGGTGCGGGTGCTGTGTATCTGTATATGTGTGTGTGTGTATGTGGGAGGAGCAGTGGGGAGGGAGGGGGGGGCTGGTGATGGTGTAGTGCGTGCATGTGACAGAGGAAGGAGCTGGGGGTGGACAGTGTATACAGATATCGGTGATAATGAGAGCTGGCACAGAGCCAAACTGCCTTCTAGAGTGAAAACAATTGCACCCTACTGTGTGTGTGTGTGTGTGTGTGTGTGTGTGTGTGTGTGTGTGTGTGTGCGTGTGTGTAAAGTACATTATATATGTGTGAGATGAAGAGAAGGAGGTAAAAGACAGGAGAGCGGAGAGCGAGGAGGAATGAGGACGGAAAAACTGACTGGGGGGACAGAAAACTAAGAAACTCTGCATCTCTGGCGTAACTGGTCAGGAAGCCAGAATCATAAGTTCTTTGGCGTTTAAAGCCAAGCAGATGAGGAGCACAGACCTGATCGGAAACTGGAGAAACTAGTCCAAACTGTATCGAAATTATTCCCCCCAAATAGGTCATGGGAGCTCCTGCAAGTTTAAAAATATCTCCGTATTCAACCTTGCACGCTAAATATATACTCAGTATTATACAGAATGCATTTAGAGACACAAAGAGAAACTATCACTGAACACAAAGTCTTACAACACATCCTTGTTTTATTCCTCACCTACTTTTGCAAATAAAACCTGACACATGATGTTTTGGGGGTAAGATTTAGTATCTAAAAGCTGAGGGAGAAGATTGATATTTTGGTTTACTTCTGAAAGTGAAAAAACATCTGCTGTTTTTAAGATCCAGCAGAATATAAAAATCTTTCTCCTGAATATTTTGCATGCTCCTGCTTTTTAGACAACCTGAAATGCTGATATAATACTGAGGCTACAAACAGCAGCGACAACGCATATTAATTGAACTAAAGCTGCCCAATAAATCCCATTTCTGTTCAGTTTTATCTGACTCATTTTAGCCTCACTGTTATGACCCATATTTTAAAAAAAAGAGCAGCATGACTCCAGAACAGTGCAGATCACAAGGTGTGGTAACTATAATACAGGATTTGTTACGCACAGGTAAAAAAGTAAAGTCTCTGCAGAGCAAATAAAACACTCAGAACTGCATTATATCCTGGAGGGGAGTGTGCAGCATGCGGTGTAATAGTGTGAGAGGCTATTTAACCTCTTACCGTGTCAAGTGGTCTATTACTGAAACATGTAGCCAAATCAGACATTCATACTCTGAAACACAGCACACACATGAGTCATACAGCTGAGTATTTTTTCAGTTTGTATTTATCCAGGTTACACTCTTTGAATGTGAGACTTGTGGAGATCGTTTAACAGTTTGGTGGTTTTGTTTCTTCGGTATCGGCTTGTAATGTAGTCTTAAACAGCTTTGAGTTAATCACTGAAGACGGAGACTATGTTTGAGTTTCACCTTTGCCCGAAGAGAGACCATTTGGATAAGAGGTTAAAAACACATTACTTCATCCCCAGTTATTATACTCTGCACCCTGAACACAGCAACACAGCAGACAATTCAAACAGACTTGTCTCCAATCTGATTTCTTTTGGCAACCAGTCAAGTTGTCTCTTGCAGGAAACAATAGCTTTGCTTATGTTTTACTAAAATTGTTTATTGGCAGTATCTGAAGTAGGGTGATGAGCCTGCACTTTCTTCTATTGCTCTACCATTGCTGATTAAAGGAGTTGGAGGAAGATAAATGCCATGAATCCCAGAATATATGTTGGCATATTTTACATTTCTGTGTTGTTTGTTTTAACTTTGATGGGTTGTTCTGTTGCTGGTCTTAGCCAGGGCACTCTCATAAAAGACATTTATGTGCTCAATGAGGTTTTCTATCATAAATAAAATAAGATACTTGTCAAAATAGCTCTCATCTGATACACAGTGCCACAGGAGCAACATGTAAACAGAGCTGCCAATCATTGCAGTAAAGCTCATTTTACCATCAAAAAAATTTATAAAAGTTCAACTTGGAAACAAAAAAAAACAATATTTCTTTAAAAACTAGGATGATAAGAACTTTTTTAATGACAAAAATCTAGTTTGAAATAGATTTTTCTGCCATGCTTTTGACCCATGTCCTTTCTTAACATAGAGTGGCAGCTTTGTGCAGTACAGTACAGACAGCCAGTAGGGGGAGCTCTGAATCAATTGGTTTCACTTTCTAATGATTTGACATGCTGATTATTTTTGTATCCTCTCCACAAATTAAACTAGTAAAATGATTAGATAAAGTGAGTCCTAGTGTTTTTATCTACTTTGAACTTAATAATTTGGTTTGTCCACCTCTTGGCTGCAGTTATAACATCAAATGTCTCTGGCATGGAGTCATTTTATTTCCTTCTTTCAACACTAATGCCTGCTTTGTTTTACTAATTGACCAGATTTACTTGATGGGGTTGGGGGTCTGGACTTTGAGGGGTCAGTTCATCATTTTAAATATCCTTATGATTTCTGTATTGTATGGTATATAGAGCATAATGATTACTTTGTGGATATTTCGTTATTTTGTGGGTGTTTTAATAGAAAATTCAACACAAACAACTCAAACCTCTGAGATATGCCAAGTCCTCTAATCCATTTTGGCCACCACTGTAAATTTGCAAAAGCATAAGCATCATTTAACAGATTTCAAACAATGGTTCACCTTAAATCTGCAGCCAATCTTTCATGTATGAGACTGATATGGAATCAATTAAATATTCACTAAAAGGTCACTTTAAAGTATTTAAGAAGCAGCTAAAATGACTCAGATTCCATCCCTCATCAAAAGCTAAAAGCTTCTGTTTCCAAAATGATCAGACTTTCCTAAAAACTGCTTTAGTCAAACTACACACAACCGTCTTTTATGTTGCTTCTGTTTCCCTCATGTTCACCGCAGCTTTACATTCAGACGTCTGCAGACGAGCAGGGCTTCTCAGTACAAGCAAACTGTTCTTCCAGTCCTGTGGGCAGCTGTGAGTTCAGCGACTTGGTCAAGGGCATTTTCAACAGTGGTGTCTGAGAGAGGGCCCAGAGTCACTTTCCCCACCCACATTTTCCCATTTGGTCCTAAGATTCAAACCTTTTTTTCTCCAACCCTCTAGGCTACGGCCACTCAGTTGAGCAACCGGGTCAGCTGGGTCTTTTCAAACTTACATATTCTGAAGTGCATGAAGTGTACTCAGAGAAACTGCAGGAGAACTAGAGAAGAAGCTCCACATGATGAAACCTGCAGCAAAGGCACACTGTTATTCACCTCTACTTGTTGTTTATAACTTTGCCTGTTCTTGTGCTATTTTTTGCTTTGATGGTTTTTAATGTCACTTTTTATCATACTTGATGTATTTCCTTTTTGTCTTTTTGGGCGAAGATGTTTTCACACAAATCCCTGGAGCTTTCTTAGTCTCACTCCTTGAGTTTCTTTTGTGCCTTCTCCTTCTGGAGTGTGTGTGTGTTTTTTTTTTTTCTTTTGTTAAAACAAATTAAACCTAATAGCTGCAATACCATTAGGAATATCTTTTGTGGAGTCTAAAGAAGAAAAAAAAAGGAAAAAGAAGAGGCAAATGGAGCTGATGCTTACAGGTACCTGACTGGAGAGGCTGAAGTTGGTGGCAGGGCTGCGTTTCTTCCCCGCAGTGGTTCCCACGCTGCTGTTGGCACTGCTGGCCGAGTTCTTCCGTTTCCTCCTCTTCGTGGTTGTCTGTCGGGCAGGCTCAGCTTTGGCGCGACCAGCAAAGAGAAACAGAGGCAATGCCAAGAACATAATGCATACAGATGGAGGCAAGGTGTAGGGGTATGTGCTGTGTGGGTGTGTGCGATACTATAGAAAAGACTTGAAGAGGAAACATCATATATGGAGGCGCAAAGCAAGCAGGGAAAATGCCTGTATATACGTGTACGCATGCAAAGACAGATTATAAACACAGAGGAAGACAGAGGCCAAGACATGCACCAGTTAGAGAGAGAACTCCTGCATCATTTGCACAAATTCTCAACAATGGAGCATGATGCTCAAATGATGTCAGCACTGCACCAATTCCTCAATAATAGGAGCCAGATTAAAAATGCTCCAAGGAAGTTTTTGTTCAACTTAAGAAATTCTGCAGTGCATCGATTTTAGGGCTGCACAATATTTAGTTTCAGAATCATCATTGTGATGTGCGTATGTGCAATATTCATTTCGCAAGAGTATGCAATATATTTGAGTCTTTGAATTAAGTTTATGCCCAATCATATTATTAATAGATATAAATACATAGATTTATATATTTCACATCATAGGCAACAACTCACACAATTAGAGCTCCTTCTCATCGCTCTGTCATCTCACCTGCTGTTATCAGGGTCGGGTAGAGTGACGTGCAGCTTGAGAGAGTGGTTTGCTTTAAGTTACTGTTATATAAAGGACTTCAACTAATTTATTTTCAAGGTTAAAGGCAGCGACTCCTAGATCTATGAGTCCATCTTTGTCATCAGTCTTTATTTTGAGGTTGCAATAATTTTATCACTCATTTTATTTCACGTCCTCCTTCCCATGCCGTGTGATTTCATGAGCTGCCATGAAACTTAGAACAGTTGCAGTTTAAAGTTGAGGAAATCTGTTGCTTAAAGAAAGCAAAGAAATCACCTGTTTTCTCTTTTCAAGGCGGACCAGCTTCACAAAATGCGTTGTGCTTGTTCTAGAAATGTCTGTAAGTATAACTTTTCATTGATTCACATCTCTGGAGAACGATTATTTAAGCCTACAAAAATGGCAAAATGCAGGAGAAGGACAAACTCTGTGAGCTACTGCACATCTGTTTAGCCAGTGCGATCTCCTATGTAAACAGATTTGATGGATATCCACACAATTTTATTCAATTGCTGATAGAAACTTGAATGATGGAGCCTCTGTGCAGGAGTGCATTGTCAGAAAAATCTGATCTGATGTGAGAAGAATGACGATTTAGACTCTTGCTAATCCAAACAGAGTTCACAGATGTAGAGGGACACAGATACAATTAGGTGAGAGTCTGTTATCATCATTTCAGGGAGAATTTACCTGAACAGAGTAAGGCTGAAAATTTGAAAAATATTGCAATACATAACGCAGGAAGCAAAAATAGTGCACATCATTTTTCTCTTATATCGTGCAGCCCTAATCAAAAAAGATTTATGCTGTTTGAGAATCAGTGCAACTGTTGAGATTCCTCTTCCATGCATTAATCTGAGATATTCCGTCTGTATTTATGATATTTTCATTAGTTCTACTTCAGAACATGCAGCTTAGCATCCATAAAGTAGTTGAACACAGAAAAAAACATATCTCACAGCATTCAAAGTGAGAGCTACAACATGCTGGACTTCAGACAAATCAACGCTGTGGGAGAGAAGATACCTTTTTTGTGATTTGTGGGAAATATTTCCGTTTTGAAGTTCTGTGGGTGTCCGGCTGAAAGTGGGGCCAAAACTTACATTTAATTCAAATGTTAAATAAGCTTAAAAACAGTCTGAGACAGAATGAGAACAGAGAAGAAATGACTGAACATTCATCGCCACACAAAAGCTGAAAACTTGGATAAAAGATGTTTTCCAATTAGGAGTTATACATAATTCCTGAAGGTGCAATTAAATCACAAGTGAATGCAACATTATTAAAAGATATTAAGTGCAGGAGCAGGTTGAAGAGATCTAGGTGTTTCTAGTGTTTACAAAATAATTTATGTACTGCATAATTTATGAAGACATGATTCTGTAACTACAGCTAACGTTTGTTAGAAAACACTATTCCCTTTCATCTCCAGGGAGATGAGAAAACACAGCTGTGATCTTCAGACAGATGCCTGAAAATGAAGTACATTTTAGGAGGTTCTTACTAATCACACCGAGGGAGACGCTTTCATATTCAGTTACAACAACTAGAAACTCCTAATACAAACAAAACTCAAACTGTAAATCAGAGGCGGAACAATGAGGGGGATTTTTATCGGTATCTTTGCTGTGTTTGATTCCTGACTTTGACAGACGTGTGTGCAGAAAAAAAAATCCTATTGTCAGAAACAATCATTTCTGTTATCCGACTGGTTTCCTTCGATGCTGAGCCGCTGACGCACTAAAATCACTTCCATTTCCACCAAAAAGACTTATCAGAGCATAAATGTGCCTGTGGCTTCCTTCCTGGCTCAATCCCAACCAGTTGCCAAGTTGGAGAAGAATTGCAGGAAAGGGGGAATAACACGGCAGCAATAAGAAAAACCACAATTCCAGCAAAACTGCTACGTTCCGGCAAACTTCATGTCAATAAGTGTGAGTACGGGAGGAAAGGAAAACACTTTATTTGAGTTGTAAACATGCAGCAGAAAAAGCTTTGGATTGGAAAAAAGAAAGAAGTGACTATAGATCCAAAACTTGCAAAACGTGAAAAGACTCAAAGGCCAGAGCTGCAGTTTTCCTTCACATATATTTGTGCTGTAAGAACGTCCAAGCTCCATTCTCCATCCATGTGCACAATTAATCATCAATACACGAGCTTTCTTCTCCCCTCAGACTTTATATTCATAAAATGCTTTCCATGTTTTTTTTTCTTTTCTTTGAAGAGCGTCGTCGACACTGGGGAGCTGCTGGCCGGGGAGCTGGATCTACTAGTCTGATTACACCCGGCACTCTTAATTAAAGTTACACAGGTCTGAGTCAAAGGCTTTTTGACTGGTGTTGGTTTTTAAAGACATCTCGTCACGCCTCGCTTAGCATTGCTGTAATTTGCAGCCACTCCGATGTGTCCAAAAAAAAAAAAAAGAGAAAAGAAAAAGAAAAAAAAACCTCATTGGCTTACTCCGACTCTTTCTCTCTCCAGCTTAAGACCGAACAGCCAATTTAAGCCTGCTACTTTTCTGAAACCGCCCTTAAAACATCAATCATAGAAAACTGAGAGGCCCGTTAAGATTGGGGAGGTTGAGATTCAAGAGGCAGCGCTGCATTCTGATTAATTTCACATACCTGACAGGCAAAACATATTTAAGGGATTAACACATATAATGGCAAATTTGGAAACATAAATGATGCAATAAAAACAGTCTGAAGAAAAATATTCATCTCACCACAAAGTGAGTGACAGAGGAAATTAAAAGCTGTTTTCAGAAAGAGAGGAAGTCACTTAAGCTTCAGAGAGAAATGATTAACACACACACAGATCCGCAGGAATGTAAATAATATTCTCTTGTCCCAAATTCAAGCTGGATTAAGACAGTTTTGGACAAGCTTTCCTTCTTACATTTTTCAGGGTGTGTTCAGAGGTTTATGTGGAATCACCTGAAGATTACTTCTAATAGAAAAACACAGAAGTATGTTTTTATTACCCAGATTGTTGAGCCAAGGGGAGCTCATGCTCTGGAAAATGGGGTTTGATCTGTTCATCCAAGAAAACCACTAAACTTGAGGCACAGCTGACCGCTACAACTTCAGTTAGTCTGAGGCATTGTATACACGTAGAGATTTTTCCTCTCATTTATTTTTGAAAAATACTTTCATCCACCCCTGATTGTTTACAAAATAATACATCAACATGTAATCAGGTCAATCTGTTGATAAGTGAAGCTCTAAACATGCCAGACCAGCAGGGGGCAGTATATCTCAAACGTGAAACTTGTGAAAAACTTGTGTTAAACATGGTGCCAGGATCTTTTTTTGTTTGGATCAGATCAGAGGTTTGCTCTTCAACGTAGGTAATACAGAAGCACTCAAAGAAATACGCAAGCGATAAGTGTTTGCATCCATGTTGAAACTAGCAGCATCAATGCGCCGCATAACGTCACATATGTGTGATGTCATTGGCAAGGTGTAATGTAACCCTGGTTACTGATGTATCACAGAGTTTTCATCAAAGATTGTTTTTAGTGACATAAAACCGCAGTTTTGTGTGGGTGACAGGACTAAACGTATAAAAATACAGGCGATGTCACAGATACTCGGCTACGTGTAAACCATAGACTGTATATAACATCAACGTAGTCTCCGTGACGTCACCTGTCTGTTACCGCGGCTCCGTTTTGAAGCAAAACGGCGGGCGCGACCATATTGGAATTGGGACGAGCTCACAGCTCTTGGGCACCCGCCAGTCACGTGATCTAAGCTGTGGCTCTGATTGGTCAAACTCTTGATCTTAATATCTTCCAAACGGCTGGGTTAGAAAAAAATTCACCCCCCTCACAGTGTGTGCCGTTAGTGAAATTAGCGATCCAGACGGGAGACAGAGTTTGTACCAGGCTTTAAATACGATAATTTAGGCTCTGAAAACGGCCTTTTTTGCGTTCATGTGTACATGACTTCCAGTACCTCTGGAGCCAGCCTCAAGTGGTCACTGGAGGAACAGCAGCTTTTTAGCACTTCTGTGTTGTCTCATTTTTTCAGACCAGAGGTTGCCACTTGGTGTAGACATGGCCCAAAAGCAGGATCCATACCTCCATGGTTTGACTTAAAACATCCTGTGAGCACATCTAAACCCTCCGATAGTGGAGGCTTTTTTAAGATAAAACATAGTTACCTGGTGGGGCTACCATTCTCTGCCATTTCTGGAAAAGGCATGTCTTGAGACAGTCCCGGGGGCTGAGGTTGTAGGTCTTGTGCCTTGACATGAGCTCCTGCATGGGCTCCAGGATGACACACAACTGCAGACACAAGAGGGACAAACAACACTTTCAGTTTGAGCAGATTTATGTTTCATGTGATGAGAGAAGAGGTTTGACAGTGTCCACCGCTGCAGCCTCAAATCAAGGTAAAGCCAAACAACCACTATAAAAACTCAGTTTGTTGTGACATTAATCACCACAGACAGACTTTGAGTGATTAATTGTGCAGTAAATCTTCTTTTTATGGAGGCTATAAATAAAGCACCTGTTAAAAACAGGTTTATTGTGAAGAGCTGTGGAGAGGAGCACAGAGAGAGGACGACAGGCAGGAGAGAGAGTTTCAATATGAGCTGCTTTTGTTGAGATGTTTACAACTCACAACAAAGTGTGTGACATGCTCACATGTGAATACACACATCATTGGACACAGAGTTCCCCACAGAGCCGTCCCTCAAACTATACTCTGCAGTTTAAAGACTTGAAGCACAATATTCAGTCTGAAGAAAACTGTAAATCTGTGGTGAGCTGCGGTGAGAGGAACCAGAGGTCAGCCTGTCATCTTAAATACATTAGGCTTAGCTTACCCAGATAACATCTGGATAACATTACACGCTGGTCAGACCTTCCTTCTTTAATAACAGCAACCATCCAAATGCCTGTTGGTGTAGTCAGAGGACAGTGATTGGACAGTTGGACGGACGTCTCTGGGTGGACCAATCATAGCAAAACACTGGGATCAAACTCCAGGCAACCTGCCCGAATCTTCCTCTGACTGGATTTTCTACCTGATGTTTTGTTGTTGGATCATCAGCTCTAGGCTCTAAATGTTTACCAGGAATGTTCTCCATCATGTCTCATTACATGAAGTTTTCTTACAAACTGAAAGACTAAGTGATGGATTCTTTGTTTACTCACGCGCTTCCTTTTTCTGACGCTTTTGTGCGACCTTTACCAAATCAACAGTAATGTACTCTTTAACTAACACTATTGCTGTTAAACTGTATTGTATTTTCATTAGCAGACTGATTTATTTAGAGACTCCAAACTGCACTTGGTAGATTTCTACACAACCTTGTTAACCAGATTCCTTAACATCCAAGAAACTTTAGCAGAGTGTGGATCTTTAAGTGTCATGTGTTGCCCTTTTGGTAGTTTGTGTTCCTCATGTTTTTATGTCTCGTGGATTTATCTTGTGTTTCTCTTTGTCTTTGTCTTGTATATTTTCAGTGGAAAAGATCATTAGTTGTTTTAGAATTTCATCATTTGATTAAGGCAGATAATAAGTGGAGTTCCCAAAGTTTCTAGAGAGCTGGGAGGCTAAAAACCTGTTCAACATTGTGGAGGGTTTGAAAAAGTCCTTTAGTTCAGCGTTTCTCGAATTGTCTCAGTCTAGTGATCACATATCTCCTCCAAAAAACTACATCATATGTCACTAGCGTTGGTACTAGAACTGGCACGAATGTAAGTTTCTATGCTGTCTACATGGCTCAATGCAACCAATTTATCGTGTTGTACTTTCTCTGGGCCTGTGTCAGAGGTTTCCTCTTGCTTGTATGATTTTCTCTTTACTATCAGAGGCTGTTTTCCAAACCGCCTACTACATACTACTTTCACATGTAGTATGTAGTATGACTGTTTTGTTGGACCTGTTTAGTCGTATACTACTCTGTATTTCTGTTTCAGGAAATGGAGCTGATGGGTTTTTTTCTAATGTTTAACTTTATCATAAATAAATCATGAGTACATTTGGCATTTCAGTCATTAATTCACCACATCAATCAGCGGTGAAGTAACAGGAGCAATAAAAGTAGATACGTTAAATTAGATGTCAATGAGATACAAAGGAAAATAAATAAATGAAATTAAGCATGTGAAGGAAGTTGTACATTTTTTTTGAGTTTTTTAATGTTTTTTTCTTTATTTTTAGTGGTTCAAGGAACATTTTTAATTCATTTAGAAAAACAACAAATTCAGGGAGAGATTAGAGTCCCGATTTTATCAAATTTGTAAAGTTATAAAAGTTTATTACAGCAAAATTGCCATATTTGATTTTTTTAATCTTGCATCAAAAGTTATCGTGTATCGAAAATAAATCTGAAACCAACTCACTTTTAATTTTTACAGCTGGTGGAAAAACTGCGTCCACATTATCTACGTAGGCTGTTAGTTGAAAAAAAAAAAGAGTGAATTTACTAAATCCCCGAAAATACTTAAACCATTTTCATTTGTCGAGAAAGTACTACTTCACTCGTCTAAATGGCGACAAAGAAAGGACAGTGAAGTGAAAATAGAGACCCTGGCAAAGTGTAAAAACAACAACACAACATCAACTCGACTAAATAAGGTCATCCACAGTCATTAAGTGGAGTTGGACTTGCGGGCCAAATTCACAAACGGCATTAGCGCCGTGCATTGTGGGAAACAGTAAACCAGGTAGACTGGTCCGTTGCAGACTGAGAAATTTTCTCGGATCAGTAGGTCATCCGGGAACTTGTAGTTTACTATAGATCACGCAAGTTTTCGCATACTGCCTACTACATACTGAATTTCAGCCGAAGTAGTAGGCATCGCTAGTGTAGTAGGCGGTTTGGAAAACAGCCCCAGTGTTAGTGCTCTGGTAGGTGAGTGTTTGTGATACACTGCCCCCTGCAGCTTGGGAATAGATGCCAATGGATGCCAACTGATGCCAGCGGACACTGCATAAAGTGATAAAAAGTATTAAAGCCACTTGTGTTCTCTCATGTTGATTCTGTTTGTGTCACCTCCCTGCGTCACGTTCATGCAGAAAGTATAATCCAGCCTTAAAGTCACCTGTACATGATGATTTGCCTGTTGGCTTGTTAATGGGGTGTAACATTAGCTTGACCTTTTTTTTTCTTCAAGGAAACTTTTCTGAGTCTTAGTAAACTTGTCTGTCTTGTGTCTAAATGTTCTTTAAAAAAAAAAAACACAGTTTACTCCTGGTCATGGGCGGGCCACTTGGGGGCACTTGCAGACCACTTGTAGTCCCCGGACCACAATTTGAAAAACACTGCTTTAGTTTACAACCTTGTCCAAGAATGAACACCTGATAAAAATGATCGTAGAGGGAAGTGATAATCTCACATCAGAATCAGGCCCAACATGCTTTGTTTTTATCCATTGATGACATCCAGTATGTTGTCAAAATGTGCAACAACAATAACAAGACAAAACACAAAAGGATCAGAATACAGGATGATCAAAACATGAAAGTTTTCCTCGTCATTCTTCATTCTGATACTTTTTAGTGTCACGTGGTTCGTGTTTTCAGTCTGGACTTTTTGGCTGACTGGACAAGAAGATGAAACATTTTCTGAGAGATAAAAAGTCAAAGACGACTGGAGTCAAAGTGGGCGTGGGTTCAAAAACTTGCTCAAGGGCAGTTTGACGGTCGTTTCTGACAGGAAGGAGTCTTTTAATCATTCATGCTCAAATAATCTCGTCTGATTTCCATCTTCCCCACCAACCTTAAATTTCTCGTGTCAATTCTCATCAGCTTGATCATCCCGTCTCTGACCGGCCGCGACTTGGATTTAGAAAGAAAAAGCTGAGGAAGTCTGAAGGAGACTGCATCAGGAACTGCACGTTAAAAAGACTCATACAAAGCACCTTACAATCCTTGCAGCTGTACTTTAGCATGATGGATATTCACAAGTCAGAGTTTTGAAACTAGTCTTTCTAACAACTCTATAGACTCTGCTGCTTACGCCAAATTACTCTACATAAACACAGTAATGTCTGCTGCTATTCCCTGTGTTTCGATGCCATGCAGCTCGAGGTAAAGTGAACATCCCTGTAGCAGACTAATCCCTTGTTCTCCTCTGATAGTTCCCTCCTGACACAGTAATATCCCTCCACAGCTCAGCCAACAAGCCCTGGCTCTCAGCCTGAAAACAAGGGCTATTTTCAGGCTGAATAGTAGGAAGCCAGCAGCTCCAATACATGGAAAGGCTTAAATACTCCAAATGAAAAAAAAAGGAGTGTGTGCGTGTGTTTGTGAGAGTTAGAGAAAGGCCGGTTGTGACCTCTTAGCCAGGAAACGTCACTCTCTTTTGGAGGGACTGATAAACGCTGGGAAAGCTTTTTTTCACAGACACATCATTGCCAGTTTAATGTGAGGAAAGGGTGTATTTAACACTGACATCCTTGGACAACAGTGCAGGAAAATATCATTTGTAATATGTGTAACATGCTAAAATAAAGTGACGACATTGCTGGGGTCTCCGGTCTGGGGATTAGGACTCCTAGACGAGAAAATGATGTCGTTTTTTTTGCCTTTGCTTTTACATTTTGATATATTAGTTATATTTGCAAACCTCAACATAACATTAGAATGGAGCTGTCTTAAAATGAATATCACTTGTTACTGATGTATCCAGGCTATTTTTTGTCTTACCAAAATTGTTGGTCAACAACATAACAAATCTCTTACTGTAGAGTAAACACATTATACCTAATTTTATTGTGATGCGTCACTGGAAGCATACATGGCTTTTCAAATATACAGACTGTCTGCGCAAAATAAGGGAACAACTTCAACTCAAGTTTTGGAGAAAAAAAAGGACCAATATGGTACTGCTTCATTCATTTTTTTTTTTAAGTTTTAGAGAGAAACATTTTGCCTCAAACACTACAGACAATATCAAAACAGGGAAGATGCATATCTTCAGTCCAGAGGAGTAAACAAACATTATTCTCTTTTATTACAAATTCAATGGATGAGCAAGTGGCCATAACTTGGTAAATCATATAAAACTATTGGGCTAATTCAGCCCTACTCTTTTGTATGAGTGACAAAATAGTGCAAATAAAAACAAAAAAAGCGCCAAAATGTTCAATTTTCAGTGTTCCTTTAACCCCCCTGAGTCAATTTCACCCAATTTCAAAAGTTATTTTATCATAACTTTGCTTTTCTTTCATATATGCATGAACATTAGATGGATGGTTCTATGCTGTGCTTTACACATGAAAAATTAATTTTGATATTTTTATTAGATTACGTGTTTTATGATAAACTATCGCATCTTGCTGCCATTAGAAATTAAGTGATTTAAAACAGTATCCTGCCTACACTTTGACATGAACCTGTCTGTGAAAACACATCAATATATTTACCTCTGATAATATCCTTAATGTTAACAATTCAAAATTTATGCTGTTTTCAACTCAAAAAAGAGGTATACTTTTATGTAAACATGCTTTATCATACCATATATTACAAAAGTTATTGTTGAATATATGTGAATTTGTTGGAAACATCCTCACTAGAATGGAAAAACAAAAATTTGGAGAAAATTCACACCTTGTGCTTTACTATTAGCCAGAACATACGGTGCAGCGTAAATTTGAGGCCAATCTGAGGGTTGAAGTGCAACAAATGAAGCCCCAAGAAAACTAGTGCTGACTGGTTCTTTCTCCCCATGTCTTCATGTGTGAGAAGTCGATTTTCCTGTATGAAAACAAGCATCTCAGCTTTGTCTCAATGTATGCGATTTCCCTTCCCATCAATGATGTGGATACAAGCACTGAACAGTTAAACACCATGAGGTGTGTGCGTGTAAACGACTCATGCAGACTCAGAAATGCTGAAACACCCAACACCAGTAATTCCTTAAATAATGTTTGAGATATTATGCAGCATCCCCAGTCATAAGCAAATTAAGAAAATAGGAAATACTGCAGCTCTAAATTCTTAGCGACACATCAGGAAATCTACATCTTCAAAATCCCAAACTGTAAATGCAAACTTTAAATTCCATGCATCACTAATCTTAAACCTGGGAAAGAGTCGAGACATTTGCATCAGTTTGATGATAAATCCTTAAAAATTTCTCCAGCATTTCAAATAAAACCACACGCTGCAAAAGGTAAAGTCTCCTAATATCTAATTTAGAAGCATTTGCGAGTTCAGAGTCGTTTCTACTGTTTTGTCAAAGTGAAGCTGGGATTATTAGACCTCAAACACTTTAACCTCTTCCCTAACTGATGTTGTCAGCACAGAGAAAAACAAACATGGTCTTTGTATCATTGTTTGTCAGCAAAGCACTGACCATCAGAAACAGAAGCACGAGTAAAGACTAAAATCTTTTAATTACAGACACTTGAATTTCCTCTTTCAGTAGCTTTCTGCGTATAAAATCATTGTCAAAGAAAAACAAAAACATGCACCCTGTACCCTCACTCCCCCCACCTCTCTGTCTCTCTCCTCTCTCTCTCCCTCTCTGTGTCTTTCTTCACTCAGTTATTATAAGCAGCGGAGGTGCCGTTCCCTGATTTGTGCGCCATTTCACAATTATGAGTCTCAACAGGGAGCGTTCATTAATGTTATGCTAATTTTCTGTATCCAATTAATTCTTCCCTCTCCCGCTCGCTCTTGTTCTCCCATTTGGAAATCGTAGCTGTCAGTCAACTGTGGCGTCGGGAAACACAAACAAAACCCTGTGAAATAATCACTAATGTATTCCACAGGCTTATACTTCTTATTTCTGTAAATTATATTGCAGCGGGCAGGGAGAAAAGCACGTATACGCAGAGAGTAAAGAAGGAATAAGTGCTGTTTTTTTTTCTGTTTTGATGCCATAAAATTACACACTCAGGTTTCAAACGTCCTAGTGTCATGAAACGTGTGCGGCACGTAAATACCAGTATTAGCTTCCAGTTCTAAGGGAAGACGGAAAATGTGTACATTTACAGTCACAATACGACCTTGAGTTTACAAAAGACGAAGTGCAGGAATGTAGAATAAATGACTTCAACATGCAAACGCAGTATATGCCTTTAAAACTGTAAAGACAGCAATGTTACCAAATGACTCCTCCTGCTCCAAATTATATTAAACAGAACTGACCATTAATATTCAACATGGTAAAAACATATTTATGCTGTCACCACACATCAGTTTAAGAGATGTCGCTGGGAAATATGAATAATATGAATAACAAATAAAAAATGAGCTAGAATTGTTCCTCAGTGTGCAGCAGAGTGTGAGGGAACAAAAAAGCAGAATGACAGTCACAGACATTGTCACACACACACACTCACACACACACACACAGAGTCCTTACCCTGAGGTAGTTGAGGGTGAAGTTGGTCAAACCCATGCGAGTGATGTTTTTGGACAGTTGTTCCAGCACCTGAGGGTCTTGTGCCTAAAGCCAGCAGCAGAAACAGAAAAATGCAAACATAAGCTTTCCACATTTACGATCGCATATCTTTATTTTTTGTTATGTTTGCATTTAACTGGTGACAAATAAACTAATTATCTACAGACAATTAGACTAATTTGCATTCATCAGATGTGCACAATCAACATGTTCACACCCTCCAGTCATAAATGCAACACTTAACATTGTTATTGCAGTTGTGCCATGAAGCTGAGTGAAGTGTTCGGGGCCCCTCGTTTCACACTAATGTCAAACTGTGGGCTAATTAATTGATATCACTTTGTCATTTCATTTCAATTTCCACATATTTTCAATTTCGTATCTGGGCTGGATTTGATTATGTTGCTCTGCGTTTGCATATAGGCTCTGGGAAATAAGAGGAGTAGTTTTCTGAGAGTGAATTTTTCTATAGTTTAAAAATAAATCCTTTGACACTGCTTTTCTCCCCCTTTATTTTTCTGCAGTTTATTTATCTATTGCTGCTTCCCTCATCCTCTGATCATTTTTGGTGATTGTAATGGAGAGTTAGCGGATGTTATCCTCTTTGCGTTAACTATCATTTGTCTCCACAAAAGGTTTGGGAGAGCAGAGTGGTTGTAAACAAAATATAAAGTTTGAAGCCATGGAGTTTGAGGTCTTAGCAGAGGAAAAAAAATAGAAAAATAGTTAATAGCTCTATTCTAGCTATATATAATAATTTGTATCCATAGTTTTCTGTTGTTTTGGGACTGTTAAAGATCAGTTTTGTTTATTTCAAAACGTGCCTAACATTTTAGTTCTATTCATTGTATTTCTTGTTTTGGTTAGAAAAAAAATTCTGTTTTGAGACATTTACTATGTCCAGAGTGTGTGGGAAGTGTATATACTTGACCATCTAGTGTGACATGGCATTCAACACTTGGACACACCAGAAAAAGTACACTGGGAGACACCGGCACTAACTGTGCTGGTGTGCTGGAATGATCCAGAAGAGAGAAAATGCAGCATTTTAAAGAGTTTTTCGATAGGAGATATGGCATGTCTCTTTTTTGTGATTGGCTCATCAAGCAGATCAAGAATGCATTTCTGGAAAGACAATACGCCTCTATTATATATATCAGCGATGTCCAAACTTTTTCCTCGAAGGGTCGGATTGTAAACCGTGAAAATGACTGAGGGGCTGGTGGCTCTTATGGACACGTTTACTAACAGTGAAAGTTACAAATGAGCGTTCAATTGGAAAACTATTTCTTTTTAGTGGTTTCTGAAAAAAACACCAACAAACATAAAATGGTTTCGTCAAACATGCTTGTGTTGTCATTTCAGACCTTTGACATAAAACCAAACCAGGGAAAAGTATGTAACAATTTTATGGCAGGATCAGGATCTGGACTTTATCACATTTGTTTATACGACAATTATAAAACATTTTAAACCCTAAATATCTCTGATCCTACATTTTGAACCATTTTATTCTTCAACTTTTGTCTTTTTTTTTTACCATTTCATATCTTTAATTCAGTTTTTTGGTCCTCATGTTTTTTTCTAAACAACTCATATAACACATTTTGCATCCTGCCAAATGCAATTAAATGTCAGCTGTAAAAGTTGTTGAGTTTTTGCTGACTGAACAGAGCTTTAGCTTTATAAAGTCAAAATCTTTGTGAAACGTTGCCAGATATATTAAGATTTATTTCAAGCACTTGACAGAAAATGTAAATGTAAACAGTTAGAAAATGATAAGCTTAAGTGACAAAACTAACACATGGTAAGATGAGAGCTGGGGGCTGCTTGAAAATAGACCACAATCGGCCCCCGGGCCGTACTTTGGACATCCTTGGTATATATGGACGCAAAACAGCAAAAAAACAGCAACTGCAATCAGTTACAGGTTTGATAGATCACATTGCGGGTGCTTAATGATTACGTTTGCATATCCCCCTTCCAGTATTTTGTGCATTCTGATAATCTGCATACATTTTTATCCCCTGTAAGGATTGTGCGTACTATTTTGCTCATTTCACAGACGCAATCCATGGTGCACCTGGTTAGCACATTAGCTTTGCAAATGCTATCAAGATTTTAAACACGCGAACCTTCAGGAAATCAGACCCTGAGGTATTATTTTTGACTGTTTTGTTCATCTTCCTCTTTAGTCTTGCTGCATGGTTTCAGTGTGATGTGTGCCAGGTGAGTAACACAAAAGAACTAAGCAGTGTGGTGTATTTAAATTGATTGTAAACGTATGGAAACTGTGTGATTGTACAGTTTGTGTGGGAGTAAAAAATGCATCTCAAATAAGAATCAACACACAAAGAGAGATGGCAATCACAGGATGAATTGATTGAAAGAAAAAGTCATGATTATTCACTTTGCTTGTTTTTTTTTTCTTGCTCCAGGTATAAGTAGTCAAACCTTAAAAAAAGCTGCAGGTATTGACAGAGCAAAAACATAGCTCAGACTGAGGAGGAGCAGTGAGCACACTTGCATTCACTGCCTCATGAAAAATGCATAATTCTATCTCCAGTCGCATCTCTGTGTGGAGAAAGTGAGGAGGGGAGCGAGGGAGCTCTTCTGTACCGTCAGCAGACCGACGTGAGTGACGGGAGAATTGAATTAGTGTGCTTATTATTGGCAGGCCGTCAGAATCCAAAGTACTTTACTCATCAGGTAGAATTAGGCTAAACGTACTGTACAGGAATTTGTTTTGGCAGCCCTGGTGCAGCGGCGTATCAACAATTTGAGGAGCAGCATGAATAAACAGAGGAACATATGGTGCAAGGACCATGAACACATTTGGTTCAAGAGGCCAAAAACAGACAAACAACGCAGAGTGAACTCTTTCGAAACACATTCACAACTTGAGATGCACATCATAAAAGGTGAAGAAATGACATCCACAGGACACTGAAGTCATCTTGTTATCTTCAGATCTGACAGTCGTATATTCGTGTATTATCAGTGAAGTAATATTCTCGGTTTAATGCTGCTTTTACTTGCCGAAGAGCCTGATCACCTCATTTTACCTCACACATTTCTGTTTCAGTACCTGGCTGCATGCTCCGTCTGTGTGTGCTCTGTTTGCTTTGTGCTTTCAGTGTTTCAAGCGTTTGCATGCTGTGTAACTCTTCTTCCTGCAAAAAATGTTCATGCAAACTATGAAATGAGTGTCCAGAAAAAAAAAAACACTGAATACCAACCATTGAATGAGGTTATACAAGAAGTTAGTTCTGGTATAAAATTATCAACTTTACTAACAACTATGATCTACTCTTGCAACATATTTTAGCTCAAATGTTATCTATTAGTATTTTTTCCCTTACTTTTCAGACTCCTTTACCACTACCCCACACATTTAGTTCACACAAACGAGACAAAGACAGTGGAATGATAAAGACAAACATAATGAAACACCCTTTTCTACTATCTAAGTTTTGTTTTGCATTTCTTTCCCTACCTTCCATATGAAGTAATCTTGCAAAAATCACCTAAATATCTCTTTTTAGTTGGCATTTATTGTCTTGTGCATGTATTAATGGATAAAAGGTGTAATATAAATACAGTTGAGTGAGTTGAAATTAAAAATGGAGTAAAATTCTGCATTCAGAGCAGTGAATAGTGTCTTCTTTAAATGTAATGTGATGTAACGTTTGCATTTCATAGTCTTGCTCTTGTGGATTTTAGAGGTTTAGTTAAAAGATTTCAGACTGGATAATAATACTCGTCAAAATAAAAGTAAATATAATAATATATGCATGAAATCTTTAAAAAGCTAATAATTGCTTAATAAAGAAAGTTTTGGATGAGATTGATCAGGAAATTTGATTCATAGAATTTGGTTAATAAACAGTTGAAAAGGACTTATTGGCTACACTTAACTTTAATATTAATTCAATATTAATACCTAAACAGAGGAGCTATTTCTTGACTACAGAAGCTTTTAAAGGCCAAGGTTTTCTATAACAAATTTGCACAGTTTCCTTACACCTATTTTTCAAATAATAACCTGCTACTTACAGTGAAACCGTCAGAATAACTTTCTATTGCATTTGGACAATTTCAAAAATTAACAGATTGTCATGACAGTTTTTATTTCCATTCATGGATTTATAGCATTAATCATTTGTCAGGAAAACCCAAACTTAAGGATGGGTTGCACAAGAAATTATCCCAGTATCTTGAAAAAACACGCTTTGTTTTCTGGAGATAACGAGGAAAAAATAAGTAGTTATCGCAAGAAAACGGAGCAAGTTTACTGTAAATAATCATGATCTTTAAAGGCTTCTGTACTTGACAGAGCAAAAATCAAAACCACTTTGAAAAACGTTCCCTAAAAATCCTCCTTTTTCTGACGGACATGAAGGATTCAGCCACTAATATTCCATATTCTGCTGCCTCTTTGTAGACAGAAGAATATATTACTGTTTCATTAACGTGATTAACAGCTGTTACATCTCTGCCGTGTTGATTATTTGTAATAGTTTGTAAATATTTGAGCTCCACATTACACCTCTACCTTATGCTTGTATGATGAATATTGTACGTGTAGGAGGGAGGAGGTGCAGCAGATGTTTGGGAGGGGAGACATCGCACACTTCACCTGAGATGATGAGAGTTTTATCTGTGTGCATTTTTAATTGTTTGCTTCTCTTGTTCTCATTTGTGTTAACAGAGCGGTTTAGTGGATATATTTACAAAAGAAACATACTCAGGTTTACCTTTTTGAGATTCTGGTATGTAATGTCATCATTTCCGTTTCAACTACTCCTCCTCAGTGATTCAGAGGGAAACTTTCATCTACTTGAGTAAACTTTAAGTATTTAAAACCTCTAAGATGACTGAGTCTAACAGATAAATTAACAATAAATATCTCCCCAATAATGAAACAATATGGATAAGATAGTCCCGCATGAAAGAGTAAGCAAGTAAGCGTATTTTTAGACTGTGATATCATTACTTTTAACTCAATTAAAGGATAAAGACTCTTCCATCACTGTATTTTTAAAATGTTAAAGTCAAACCTGACCTTAAAACAAACACTCTTATTTTGAAGAGACTAAACGAAGGTTAAGGACGGCTGCCATCCCCAGGAGCAAAACAAGAAGTGGGTGATAAATTTAGCCACCTGTCAATCATATAAACGTGCTCTTGCATCCTTTGCCCTTCCGTTATGAAACAAACCAATTTAAAATACACATCAAGACATTTAAGAATAAGCTTGTGCGCCAAAAACAGAAAGGAAAAGTGTGACCAAAGTGTGTTTTAAATGACAATTTGGGATCTGACCTGTGATCAGCTGAGTTTCTGAAGTCAGCATCTAGTGGGTGGAACAGGAACTGCAGAACTTAAAGGCCTCATCACTCAGCAGTGATGGTTTTGCATTTCATAAAAGTTTAGAAGAACTGGGTTAAAGTTGCTATTTGGGACCTGAAGACCTTGACCTTTATTTTGAAATAATTAAAACTTGGACTTTCATTGACGTTACACTGCAAAAACTGAAATCTCAGTAAGCGGTTATGTCTTATTACCAGTAAAAACTGTCTTATTATACTTGATAATATGAGCCACATTCAACTGACAAGTCCAGAAACATGTCTTTTTCAATAAATTAAAACTGGAAAAGGATTTCTGGATTGCTCGTTACAAGTCGAAAAAAATCTGTCAATGTCAAGTTTCTTGAAATAAGAATATACTTTTCTTTATTCCCCAATTGGCAGATTTTTTTTAACTTGTTACAAGCGATCCAGAAATCATTTTTATCTTTCTATATCTTGAAATAAGATGTTTCTGTACTTGTCAGTTGATTGTGGCTCATATCAAATATAATAAGACTTTTTTTTTTACTAAAAATAAGACCAAACACTTGCTTAGATTTAATTTTCATGCAGTGTAGCATTTAGTGCAGACTTCATTATATATAAAAGTTAAAATGTAAAACATAAGTTGCAAACTACAGTCAACCTGTCCTACATTTTATTGCATCTATTAGTTACAAACAATCACCTACCCTACATATTCTGGTTATACCTTTTCATGAAATGTATTTTATGGTGCCAAAATCTCAAGACAACTCATGTAAGACTTCCAAAACAAATCGTGACACACTGAAGCTCGGGATCTTTGAGGCTCATGTGTATGTTTTTGTTTTTAATGCCAATGAACGTGGAAATGGAATCTTAGCAAGTGTGAGGTCTTATTTTTAGTAAAAATTGTCTTTCTTTACTTGATAATATGAGCCACATTCAACTGACAAGTCTAGAAACATCTTATTTAGATTTATTTTGAGACAAAAATTAGGTCTGAATTGCTTGTAACCAGGAAAAAAATCTGCCAATTGGGTAGGAAACGTTTGCGTGTCCAGTTTCTTGATACTAGAATATCTTAATACAAGAACCTTGACTTGTTACAAGCAATTCAGACCTCATTTCTGTCTTTAAACAACTAAAACAGGACATTTTTCTGGACTGTTCTGGTAAATGTGGCTCATAATAAGTCCAAAAAGACATTTATTTTTACGAAAAATAAGACATGAACACCTGCTTAGATTTAAGTTTTTTGAAGTGTACTTACTGCAATATCTGTCACAAACTTAAAGAGTAACATATTTAAGAGCAGGATTACAATTTCCAGCAGAAAATGTAACTCGTAAACCCTAGGATATGAGAGGCACAGGTTTGCCAGAGGGGGCGCCAACATCAACACCAACAAAAAACACTGTTTTGGAATCCAGACAGAACTTTATTTTCAAAACTTCAACCAAACTGCATCGTGTTTTTGATGCTTCTATTCAGTTAGAATTATTTGTTGATACTCTTTAAATCACTGGCTTCACTCCTTATGTTTCTTTCTTCTGTAAGTTTAAAAAAATGGAGAGAAAAAAAGCACATTTCCCCTCCATTTTCTCATGGGCTACTATAATGAAGAGTAGAAATACTTCCACTTCTATCTTGCTTCAAAAACCTGCTCCCCTTCACAGAATCTACATCTGTGCCCGTATCTGCAGTTTCAACTTTTTCTTTTCTGACTCCCGTGTGTCTGTTTCTGCTTTCATTAGTCCAGGCTGCGATCAAAAGACTGAACTCACGTAAGATCTGTCCAGGACCCACGATATCCCACAATATACGGCTCTCCAGGAATTAGCAGGAATGCCCAGAGGGGCCAATTTAGCAGTGAGGGAAATTCATATGAAGATTTGGCCAAAAAAGGAGCTGGCTCTAACGGTGGAGCTGCCTCTTACACACACCTTTAGGTCCATGGGGGTAAATAGAAAACACTGGGAATGGATCTCTCTGTGTTTTTTCATCAAGCACATGCATGTGAACCACTCCAGAAAAGAGACACACATCTAAGAGTATCATGTTTTAGTTTTTGCTTTTACAATCTCAGACACGTTTGTCGACATCGTGGCTTTTTCTTTCTGTTTCAGTGACAGTTTTTGATGTTGGGAAGTTTGTAACCTCCAATTAAACTTTTACTGCAACTTTTTTCAAAAATATTAATGGAAATAGCCTTAAATAAGCACCATGACTTTCATTTTGCTGGATGAAATATTTAATATTATAGAGAAAGCTGTTGTTTCATAGCCTGATGAGGAAATTTGCCTTCTGTTTATGTTAAGTATTTGTTTTACTGGAAATTCAATGTGTGAAATTTTGAAAGAAAGCAGCTTCATCCCTTATACATTTTTTTATACTAGGGCTGGGCAATTAATTGTAAACTAGATCAAATTGCAAATATGACCTGCCGCAATACTAATCATAATATTTATTTAACCTCAAATGTCAGTATACTAGTTACATTTATTTTGCAGTACATGTTTTATTCTCTACACCAGTGTTACTCAAACCTGCTCAACCAAAAAGTTCAATTGTTGCATTTTACTGTTGCAAGAGAAACAATCTAAGTGCTGGAAAGTGGCAAAAATAGCAAAAAGTAGCGATTAAAACCAGTTTGAGGTTGCAAAATTAGTCAAAAAGCAGCAAAAAAAATGCAAAAATCGGTGAAAAATTGAGAGAAAAGTTGGAAATTAGTCAGAAACAAGCAAAATTTTTCAGAGACCTGACATTACTGTTTAAAATATTCATTTTTTATTGATCTTGTGAAAAAAATCTTATTTTCTAAAACAATGAATTTAGGGTCTTAATTTTCTACAAGCCATGATCATCAACATTTCAATGGACTAAGGCTTCAAATAAATCACACTTTGTTAAATAAGTCTATATAATGTATGGTTTTCACTTTCATGATATTTTAATTAATTAATTAAATTAATTTAAGCTGCAATCAATATTAAATAATCACAATTTAAAAAAGTTTTGCAAATAGTTCAGCCCTATTCTGGAGTTTTTTACTTCTTCTAACCCACAGCAAAAGATGACTAAATCATCTGACATGAGAAGAATTTTTCAAAGATTTTTAAATTCTTTGATTATATCCATTTCAGCACTGGAGGTGATAGATTTTCTTCTTTTGTTTAACTTTGTGCTGGTGAGGACATGTCAGCAGGTCTGACCTCTTTAGTCTGTTGCTTACTCAGACATTGGACAGATATGGGAAAGTGCTGTCGATATAATGCACAGAAGTAAACGTCTTAAAGAAGATACAGAGAGCGTTTTAACCTCTGTGCTCTCTGGAGGGAGAGATTTTATACATAGTTGCAGAGTTGGATATTGAATCATATTTATTATATTGACAGATTTATTGTAGTTTCTGGTATGTAAGTTTCAGAGCAAACACAACACCTCTGAATAAATCTCTCTGAAACTTTTTCTCTCTCCTCTGAACAGTTTTAGTTCAATACCATTTGATAAAAGAAGACCTTTCTCTTGTTCCAGCCTCACTCCACAGCTCCAGTGACTAAATGTGTGTTACACTTAGTGGAATTAAGCAGATTATTCATTCGACCTTGTTTTTTTTTTTTTCACTCTCTCTCCTTTTTCAGACAAGGGCTTTTTTTTATCCTCAGTGGCCTTTGATGTCTGCAAATAAATTGGTTTGCAAAAATCCCTCCAAACTGCTTTGTTGGCATTAAAATTTTATATGCTCATGAATCGCTCTTTAAAAGTGTCTTGGGAAAGTGCAGGGACCTTTCTTTGATTCAAACAGTGACACCTGAGACAGGTAGACCCCAAAGAGGCGCGTGTTTATGATGTCACACTCACGTGCATTGCCAGGATGCTGCGGGGGATGAGTTCTCGGTACTGCCGGATGGTAAAGTGCCACGTCTTGATCCTCATCAGATCGTCAAAGGCGAACTCCAGTATCAAACGTCCCTCTGTACAAACCTGGACAAAGATCACAGAGCTGGTGTTACTTTACGTTCCTCCTCGGCCTGATATCACTTTCAGGAATCTTTCGCAGTCAGGCAGGCGAGCGTCAGCTGATTTGGATACAGACAAAACAGAAATGAGTGTTTATAGGCCAGGCGTGATTCTGATAAAAACACTGGAAGGGTTTCGTCTCCGACTTGGAATTTGTTCAAGGATTTTTTAAGCACCAATCGAGCTATTATGCTCCAAATATTTACTATGCTTGCTTCCCTCATTCAGAGCATCTGTCCTTGGGCCTCTCGAACCATCCAGCTATTTCTAAAATGTGAAAATAAATGTAATCTGGAGAAGGGTGTGTTTACACCAGAGACAAAAGAACTTCAGGTCAGAGAGAGTTGCCAATTAGGAGGGGAGAGAGAGAGAAAGAGAGAGAGAGGGAGAGAGAGGGGAGGAAAAAAAAAAACCACACACACAACATTTTCGCCCCTTTAGCTGAATTCAGCGCTTGCCGGGGCCCTTGCGCTTCTCCCGTATTTTGTTGCTGTGACAACCAGCGAGAGAGGAGAGAGAGAGAAATGGAGAGACAGACAGAGAGACGGAGGGGGGGAAAAAAAATCAGCTGATTAGTTGGCATGGCAACGGCAAAGATGTAATCCCACCAGACACACTCTAATCAATGCCCCCAGCGCAGATGGTCTCCTGAGGATCAGCAAGAAAGAGGCTAGCGGCCATACTGCACCCCCCCCAGCTCCACACACACACACACACACACACACACACACACCCCATCTCACCTCACCCCACCCTCACCCACATCATCCCCCACTTCCAACCCACCAATCTACCCCTGCTGGTCACGTGCTCCTCCACCAACTCCAACACACTCGGTCAAATAACGAAAAAGAAAAAAAAAAAAAAGGAAAGACAATAAATAGAAGCTCAACTGCTCCAAAAAAGGGAAAAGTCTGCTTCTCCTCACTGGAAATGTTCATCCTGTTTCTGTTTCGTGAGCTCACTTTTTGGGCAAGGGTGCATTTCTTGGATTAGAATTCAGACGGTAATAAATGAAACAACAATTTTTCCTGCAAGGTTTTTTACTGAAAGGAGAGAAAACCACTTTTCAAAGACGAAGGCGTCACAATTATTTTTTCCAGAAAGTTAATACTTTTGGGTCAGAAACACAAATAAAACTACAGATTAATCGAAAAACGATCAAAACCAACATTTTGAGCTTCTGAGTGACGTATAATAGCTGCGTCATTCTTTTCTTCTTTTCCCCTCTTTACTAATTGATCCGTAACATGAGTCACATTTTATCAACACTACAGCAAAGCAGCATCAAATTAAATCAAATCTGTAAAAATCACAGACACCATGACACTCGGTTCAAAGTGAGGTCACCAAGAAAACTGCTCCCCCTGGTGACAGGTTGCAGTATAGGTCAAAAACTCTGTCTCCTCATTCATTTCAGATGAGAGGTGGTAAAACTTCAAAAAATGAATACACCTTGTAGAAATGTTTGTCACATCCTTACATTGCGGTGATATGAAGATATTATTTGACTACATTGTGTTCAAGTACTCTTTTTTCTGAGAAGGTGGTTTTCATTGGTTGTTAGACTCTAAAACTGTGTTTCAAGCTATGTTTTCTGATAATTAACAGCTGCTGTTCTTGTGTAGTTATTCCAGGGATAGTAAGATAGATATACTTTTTATTTATTTCCCTTTTTAAGAAATTTAACTTTACTCTCTGAAATTAGTCATGCTATATAAACACACACATGCACAAATAGCACTTTTGCACACAGACAAGCACTGATGACGAGAGGAAAGAAGGAGCTGCACCATCAGAAGTTGGGGGTCCTATGCCTTGCTCAAGGGCGACTCGATACTGCCCGAGGAACTATCCTGCCACCTTTCCAGGTATCAGCCAACTTCCAATTTTTTGGTCCATGCTGGGACTTGAGCCAGCAACCTTACACCTGCCAAGCCAAGTCCCGATGGTCTGAGCCACTGCAGCCCCCTTTTATTTTGGGAAAGAGAGCCAGGGAGAGATTAGGCTTTCTAGGGAGAAAATATAAATATATATATTTATGCTTTTTTTTTGTTACCTGGCTCCACTCAGATTCTCTACGGTCTGTAACGTGTAGAAAACTGTCAATCATCCTCAGTTTCATGACCAGATGCTCGTTGCGTTAAGTTTCAGTATTTTTTTAACAGGTGGTTGTTTGTTTCAAAGTGTTCAGTTTAATTCTAAGGGAATGAAGAGGAGATATGACTTTACTGTTTGTCTTCAGACTGATAAACACAGGGAAGGGTGCGTTTGATTTATTCACTCAGTCTGCCCTGTTTGTAGGAGAGCTACTGTGGAGGGATGTCGTTTTCACCAGGAGAGTTAATTAATTTAACAGGTAAACTCTGCACTATGTTTTGTGCTGTGATACAATAAGAATAATTCAGATCCCACTTTTAGTGCTAATTTAATAAATAATGATTCCAGTTATGTCAGTCAGGTGTAACGATCAAACTATGAGGAGGCAGTCAAAAGACAAGCACTAGGGAAAAAAAGCTGCAGTTTTTACATTTGAATCTCTTCTGTGATACGGTGAATAAAGTTGTATTTTTTCATTGTGAGCCCATATCTGGTATCGTATCATGACTTCACTGTTTAGTTACATCTCTAGTAAAAACACTCTGGAAAATCAGTTTCTGTGTCCAAAGGTAAAACTTCTAATCTTTTTTCAACACTTAGACCAACATCATGATATCAAATTTGAACAGAATAAACTGAGTTGAGAGTAAAACAATCGTGCGTGAACCAAAATTAAGGTGGAAGGTTCAAGTAATCATGATTTTGATTTTTGCTTTAATTGCTCAGCTCTATTTTACTGTTTTTTTGTTTTATTTGGTGTGGCTGTAACCAGTAGTTTAACATAAAATCTGGACATCTTTCCAAGTTTTTGCTCTTTATTAAAACCACATAAACTTAGTCAAAAAACCTTAATGATGTTTACAGATGTTTTAATAAAATGACCTCATCTCGAACCATTTCTCATCTCATTAATTGAGCTCTTTATGTTTCTTATATGTCGATCTTTATGCTTAAATCCTGTATGAGGGATTTAGAGATTTATATATGTATAATTCTTCTAACTGTACAATGTTAATATTTATCACTGCCATTTAATGACTGACACAATTTAGAGCAGAAACTGTTTATTTATTTATTTTTTTGTTAAGTGAAAACACATCAGGGATCTGTCAGCAGGATAATGGGCTTGTCTGAGCTAGATAAGTGTGGATTAGACTAAAGCAATGTTTTGGTATAATCCTTGGTGTTTAATGGACAATGAAAACTGTGTTGATTCATTTATTTTTTTATTTACTTAAATTCCAAAAGCGGTTTGTGGTGTGGAGTTCATCAGCCTTTTCACAGGCCTCAAATTTAACAACACCTTCCCACAAACTTACAGTTTCTCTTCTTCTTTTTTAGGGTTCGGGACAATTTAAAACACCTTGGATCGTTTTCAAAAAGTTGAATACAGTGCTGTTTTCTTGTTTCCCTACATTTTAATTAAAAAAATAAACACAGTAAGATTATGTATTGCAAACCTTTGCATGCATAACATTAAAGTTTTGACTCTGTAACTATCATCCCTTCAGCCCTCGGGGCCTCTGCACATGTTGGACTTCACTGCAAGAAGAAAAAGGTTGTAATTAATCTACTTACACTTAAATTGCAATTGAAAGGTGAGGTATAAAACAACCTTAGTGTTTTTCTTCTCCTTCTTTGAAATTGAATGCATCATGGTCATTATGTGTGTGGATGAGTTTCGTAGCCTCTGGGTTTCTGAAACCTATTAAACAGCAGAAAACTTTGGCATGTACAAGAGAAGAAGTCATTTTTGACATTGTTCCTAAGAGTGTAGATTTTTGTGTTTAAGAGTGAGTCCTGTGATGCTTTCCAGGTGCTCCAGCCTCCAGAGAAACAAGGCTTTGTGTTCAGTAATGCTCTTATTTCTTTCCATAAACTTTATCCCTCTTTGTAATTGATTAATAAATCAGAAAACCTGTCAAAACACAACCAGATTAAGAATCACGTCGAATCCCAAGAGGCAGGAATCTGTCTTTGTGACAACGCAGCGGACATATTTCACCAACAATAACCACCAAAGCAACCCTTTCACACACATTCCAGTGTGGATTCAATCACGCAGAGCAATTTATTTCTCTATTTTAAGAGGGAACTGGTGAAAGTCTAATATTTTCCACGATAGCTGCAACCAATTTAGTTTTAGCTAAATAGTGTTCCCTTATGAAAAAGAAAAAGGAAAGTCCCCCTTGAATTAAAAAGTGCTCCATTAAACGGCACAGCCCCTCGCAGAGAGTCCCCATTGATTTAAGAGCCGGGTCATAAATCTTCCACACAACGGGGCCGAGATCAGGGGATCTCCGGCTCCAAAGAGTGAGAAAGAATAACAGCGTCCTGCTGCTGCTGCTGAGACGCTATTCAATACTGTACCCCAAACATGACAATCAATTAACAACAGAGGAGCTGAAGGTCATTAAATCGATTATTATGAGTATTCAACATTGCTGCTGGTGAATATTAATGGCAGCAAAGTTGACAAAATATGATCGATTACGGCAACAAGCTGCTGACACACTTTAATGTACTGTTGCTGCACACAGGCAGATTAGTAAATGTAGGATTATGGAAAAGAGCTAAATTATGTAAAGGGTATGGAATAAACTGTAAGGTTTGGTGAGGGTCTCTTAATGAAGAGGTTTCAGGAGGAGCTGTCAATAAATGAATCAGCCTAAAAATATCTGAGTTTATATGTAACAGCTTTCAGATCAGATATTTGGAGTTTCACTAGTTTGTTTTTCTATAAAAAGCTACTTTTAAGATATTGAAGATCAGAATCAGACATATTTTATTAATCCCAGGGGGAAATTCTGTGTTACTATAGCTCTTAATAGAAAACAGCAGTAAGAACATAAATGGTATAGAGGTCTTTTTACACTTAATCTGAGCCACAATTCTGAGATAAGTCAAGTTTAATATCTTGTTTCAAAATATTAAAAGACAGAAATGACACCTGAATTTGCTTGTAATAAGGAAAAAAATAATGCCCCCAATGGAGGAAAAAAACTGTTTCATATGAATTAAGACATCATTCTAATTTCAAGAAACTTGGCTGGTATATTTTTCTTATCTCACTGACAGTTTTTTAAAACTTGTTTCAACAATTCATACATCACATTTGTCTTTTAATATCTTAAAATAAGACATTTTCCTGGACTTGTCAACTGAATGTCCCTCATATCAAGACTAAAAAGACAATTTTCTCCAAAAAATAAGACATTAAAACCTGTTTTATTTCAGTTTTTGCAGTTTATACATGGTGACTGTAGCAGGATGAGCTGTGTAAAACAGATATTGCTCACTAAACAGGTGTTTTGACGGATTTATAAACAGATAGCTTGGTCTTCTAATAGTTACATATGGTGGATAAATAGATAAATGTTTCCAGGTTAATAGTTCAGGTGCATAATTCAAAGGAGAGCTTATAGAGGTAGACATTAAAAGTTTAACTGGGGAAACCAAACACTTAATAACCATCAAATATTATCATGAGGTGGAGTCTTACATGACCCTGAATTAATTGCAATTACCTCCAGTGTGGACCTAATGTGAGAGTTTTAACACATTAATAGGTTTATTTCAATAAATACGCTTTCAGTGTGTGTGCTGCAGAAGTTTTCCCTTATACACACTAATCACAATCTTGTTGGTGAGATTGCAATATGTGTTGCAGGGCTTTTTATTTTCTACTATGAGTCAAAAAGTTGTCAAATGTATAGAAAAATGTGTTAGTTAACCGTCCAAAATTATTATTTCTAAACTGTCAGTTTGACATCTTGAAGTCAAATCCCTTCACAAGGAGGCAAAAAGCAGCGTTACATTTTCTGCAATAGTTTATCAAAATAGGATTAAATAAATTTAAATGTGTGCCTAAGTGCAAACCTGAAACATACAGAATGAGATCAATGTTTGTCAGAGAAAGAAAAGTTCTGATCCTCAGCGAAAGAGAAATGTCTACAGCTTGTTTCTCATCAGTAACTTTGATTCTATCTTTAATCACTGACAGGATTAAAGAATGTTGTATATCACATATGAACTGAATTAAAATCTTTCAGCTCATTTGTTTAAAGTCATGTTAGGACAAACTACTCAATAAGTTTTATGATCTTTACAGAGATCAGAAAACAGGACTGAAGTTCAAAGAAACTGTGGTCTTCACTCCAAACACGGCTAAAAAAAGAACCATGTTGACAAGTCAACAAGTCAATTTCTTAACAAAAAAACCCACTCAGGGAATCAAATCCACTCTCGCTGAGATCACCGTGTCAAGAACTCTCCTCCTGCTCCATGCTCACCTCCCAGCATGCACAGCCCCCCCAACTGGGCACCGGTAACAAGGGCCGTGCCCTTAGAGCTAACTCACACTGGTCGGGGACAGCAAAGCCTGCTGGGTAGTGAATAGAGGTGCTGGGATAAGGGGGCCAGCTGGGAGGTTGGGGGCTTTTGGTCAAATTGGCACCCTGCGTCACCTTGTCATCACCTTGCTGCCCTGTGAACCTGCACACATTGTTCACCGACACCTGGGAAGCACCACCCGGGCTCAGCAGCGTGTTAACTCCACCCACTCGTTAGTCTGTAGATGAGCCGTGACAACTCACAGAGAGTGAGAGAGAGAGAGAGAGAGAGAGAGAGAGAGAGAGAGAGAGAGAGAGAGAGAGAGAGAGAGAGATCAGATTAACTGTGCTGAGCTCTCCCCCTCTCAAACTGTTCCTTTCTGTTTCCAAACAACACAAAGCTCCATCTTTTTACACACTGATTTTTGGTGAACTTTTTGTTTTTTGTCTATCAGAGCTTTTTAAAGACATTATTTACTGAAAAAGAAAAATTAAAGGTGAAAATCTGGATTTGGTTTGTTATAACTTGAGCTCATGACAAAAAAACCTGCTGACATGGAGCTATCACTGTGATAAAGTGCGCTGTAAACAAGGCAACTATTTGGACAAATTATCCACCATCAAGTACTGGAGTGGACACTTTCAACATCACCTGAGGAGGCTTTTAAATGGGAAACTATTTCTATTTTTCATTTTGCATTTTTAATGTTTCACATCACCGTTAATGGCAATTTCAAACCCTCCTTGTGCCACTTGGAAACCTGAAGGCACCAGATTAACACCAGAATTTGTTTTTTTGATGTTTTTTTTTCTCTTACATGTGATGTGTACAGACAGTTAGAGATAGTTACTGCGGATTATTTGGAGCATAAACTGTATAATATATGAACATCCTCTCTGTGATGTCACTAGAACAGTTTTCCTCTAAACTGTCGAGTTAGAAAGAAATTCACCTCCTGTACATCTATCACAATACAGAACAATTAGCTATTCAGGTTGAAGTCATTTTTCATTCCAGGCTGTAAATGTGTTTATTTCTGCTGCAAAAATCATCTTCTAAAGTGAGCCTCTCTTACTAGGTGAACTACATTTTTTAGCACTCCCTCATTGTCTCATAAATTTTGGTTTTGGAATTACCGTAATTTCCAGACTATTGGGAGCACCTAAATATGAGTCACACCCACTAAATTTAAAACTTTTTTTTTAAAACATAGGTAAGCTGCACTTGTCTAGAGGTCCACATTGTACGTGGAATAGTAACAGATTTTTTTCAACTTTTAACTTTTAACTAAATAAATGCTTTTTTGTAAACAATGCAAAAAGTATTGTTGGGTTTCAGTCCCTTGTTTACACAGAAACAGCATTTTAGTTGACCTGAAACGTCAACTTTTGAAAATGGCCTCCAGGGGGAAATTTTTTCGGACACCACTCACCGTTGCTTTGAAGACCGCAAGCCAGAGTTTTCACTAGTTTTTTGCATTTTTTGTTGAAACATTGTTGTGAAACAGGTTTGTTGGCCTGTAAAAATAAATAAATTAGCTGAGTGTGGAAAAAAGTAGCAGCTTATAGTCCTTAAATTATGGTAATAAGTCAGTCTCTCTACTGTCATCATCATAAATCATAAGGGAATCTACTTTTAGATTACAGTAAAGTCTGGAAAATAAGGGCAACAGTAATTGATTCAATCTGTTTTGGGTGGCCCCTCCGGGGGGAAATTACTAGAACTGTTCTCTTGTGGAAAAAACTTTCATTGCTTTTATTTCATTTAGCAATTTGTAGTTTCTATGTAGATGTGTAGCTCTTTTATTAGCAAATGCAGTGGTTCAGCTCTGCATACAGTTGTATTAATGCAAATAGGAAATCTAAGCAAGTCATTATGTCTTATTTGTAGTAAAAATTGTCTTATTGTTCTTAATTTGAGCCACATTCAACAGACCAGGTCATAAAAATGTCTTATTTCAAGTTTTTTAAGGCAAAAATGAGGTGTAAATTGCTTGAAACAAGTCAAAAAAATCTGCCAATGGGATAAGACGAATTCACCCGAGAAGTCTCTTGAAATTATAAAGATGTCTTAAAACAAGAATCTTTTATCTAATCCCATTGGCAGTTTTTTTTTTACTTGTTACAAGCAATTTACACCTCATTTTTGTCTTTAAAAAACTTGAAATGAGACATTTTTTTGACCTTGTCTAGTAAATGTGGCTCAAATCAAGAATAGTGAGACAAATTTTACTAAAAAAAAGACATAATGACTTGCTTAAGATTCAGTTTTTGCAGTGTACAGACAGGTGACTTGCTCTGCAGGTCACTTATCTTAAGTCAAGGTTTATTTCAGAATAATAAACATCTGTCTTCTCCTGTTTCACTGTTTTTCTTTGTGCAGCATCTTCAAAATAGTGTATCAAATACCTGTTGGTGCATTTTTTTTTATCTGTGTATTGGTTACACCAGTGTGTAAGATGCAGTTTACTTCTGTATGACAACAAGGTTTTCAAAAGTGCATCTCATATACTGAATTTTGCAGCATAATGTTTTATTTTTGATGTTTCTTAATAGTGCCCTTTCTTCCCCTGATGAAGGATAAACTTAATAGGAATAGTCAAAACGCTTGTGTTTGTAATTTTAAGGTGTCAACAATTAACTCAGATACGAGCAGCTCGTTATTTCAGACAGAGACTATGACGAAAACTGAGAAAAATATAATACTAAAGCAGCGTTATTCAACATGACTGTGCCAATAATAAACCAAATCTGAATTAGAAATTTCGAAGAGAGAGAGATAGAGGGAGAGAAAGAGCAAGAGACGAGCAGAGAAAGAGATAGATACAGGCAGAGAGAGAGAGAGAGTGGGAGAGCAAGAGAGCGAGTTGGGAGCTAGGGATGATTTCTCTAGGGATGAAGGATGTGCATGTGTGTGTGTGTGTGTGTGTGTGTGTGTGTGTGTGCATGTGTGTGTGTGTGTGTGTTGAGGGTGCAGGGTTGGTGGTGGGGGGGTTGAGGTTGAGGAGAAGAAGAGGGGGGATGAGAGAAAGCGGTGGAGTAGAGAGCGAGGGGAGAATGAGCGAGCGAGCGAGTCAGGCAAGGGGATGAGAGAGAGGAGGGGGAGGGGGAGGGGGGGAGGAAGGGGGAGGGGGTGCAGAGTGGAGGGGTAGTGGTGGGGGAGTAAGGAAAGCGAGGCGAGGCAGAGCTGATTGAGATTCGGGCCTCCAGAGCTGCAGGCTCGCTGCTGCTGCTGGGAGCTCAGGGAGAACACGCTCAGTTATTGGAATTTTTTTTTTTCTAATGAATTAATTCTTCTCATCCAATTTAGGGGAAGATGAAAAGAGCAGCGCTGCGAGCATCAAATTTAGCTTTTTGTTGACCGGGCCTGGGCCGTTCTGTTTCTGTTATGTACTGTTAATATCGGACACTCATAATATATTATGTGTTTTTTCTCTCCTCCTTTTGGGAAGCCTTGTTTACCAAAAAACAAACAAAAGCAACATAAAAAGACTTCTTCTTCTCCACGTGTGTGTGTGTGTGTGTGTGTGTTATTGAGGAGTTTTCAACTCATTTGCTGAAAAAATATCACAAAGAGCACACACTCAACCCCCCACCTTCCAACGACACACATGTCCGACCTTCTGCACCCACAAACCGCCGCATGAATACAAAATCATCTCCCTGCTAAACGTACAGAAAATGCGGTGTGACCCCCCGGACCCCCATCGACATGAACCTGTATGTGTGCAGTCACGCATGTAACTATACACTAACACCAACACACACACATACACACACACAAATGCATGCACAGGCAGCCACACACACACACACACACACACATCGTAACGGAGGTAAACACCTGTCACATCCAAAAGGGCGGTGGGATTTGACTTTGGTGTGTTGGATAAAAGGTCCTGCCTGACACCACTCAAAACTTTTTATGTGTAAATGATAAAAAAGGGGAAAAAATGTCACGTAGTATTTCAAAAATGTGAGATTATACCGATTTTTTAATGAAAATTTGAAAGATAAAAACATTTATAAGGTTAGAAAGTTGAAAAAAAATATGTGCTGAAAGTTTTTGATTATATCATTTTAAACACTACTTTTCTTTGCAGACTATTGACATTGGATGAGTAACTCTCTTACGACCCTATCTCAGATATCACTGACATTCATGTTTATAGAACTGCGACTATACTTCTTTGTAACATGCCGATATTTTTTATTTTTCCTGTTTGTTTTGAGCTTCTTGTTCTTTAGATTTGTCTGTGATGTACAGCTCCTTTCGCTTTATCCTTACTTTTTTATTTAATATCTAATTGTGTACTTCCTTATATGCTTTGCATTTTCCCTGGAGGCTTTAAAATCTATTACAACTCAGATTCTGTTGAAAATATCATTAGAAATCAGAAGCTCTGTTTAAGATGCTTCAAAGCACTGAAAGACAAACTGCAAATTTATGTCTTATTTTTGGTAAAACTGTCCTTAAGTGCATATCTTTTAAGCAATGCAGACATCATTTTTGTCTTTAAATGACTAAAAATAAGACATTTTCCTAGACAGCTCTGGTAAATGTGGCTCATATTAAGTCTAAAGAAATATTTGTGCTTCAAATAAGACATAAACACTTGCTTCAATTTATGTATTTTGCACTGCAGGCTTAAAAAAGTCTCATGTTTAATTTCTTTTCACAATAAAAGCATGTAGAAACAGCAGAACAAGGAGCTTTTCTTTGTTTCAATATTTTCCTGTTCAGTCTCTCACAGTCAGTGGCAGGTCAGCCAAAAAGTTAATTTAAGACTCAACACATACACACACACACACACACACACACATACACACCGCACACACATAGAGGAGTGAGTGCATACTGTCAAGTCTTGAAAACAAGAGGGCGTAGAGCTGTTTAATGTCAGAACAATCCGGTCTGGTGCTGAAGCTAAGGGTTCATGGTACAGGGAACATGGAATCCCTTTAACTCGCCTGCTCCACGCTGACAAGGTATCTGGCCTCAGATTCATTTAAACAGTCAGCAGAAGAGCGCAGAGAGTCAGCTAGCCATCTGGATCAGACAGTGGTGAAGCAGATATTCACTCGGGCTCACGGGGGGATTCTCTCCCCAAAGACAAAAGCAGATGAGCTCAGCTTTAGTGCTTTCACAAGACCTCGGTGTCAGGTTTGGATTATCTCACCTGCGCAATTTGTGTTTCCTCTGCTGTTTCTCGCTCCTCCTGTCTGCGCCTCACTTATGCTGCAAACTGCACCACACTCTTCAAAGACCTTATTCATGTCCCCCTAGCATTGCCTTTGGAGTACCTGAGGGCTTAGGAATCTGTCGACGTCTCCACCATGAGAAATGCCAGTGGATTTCAGCCAAAACACTGATAAGTGAAGAGGGTAAATACGACGGTGACATTTCCCTATATCAATTCCAAACACTGGTTCCTGCAGCTGGACTGGTGTTAGATATTTGTACCAAAGTGCGGAGCCAAACTTATTCCTTTTAGCCATTTTGTAAGCTTTTAAAGAATCAAACATGGTGTGCTAGCTGCCTGTAAAATCATCAGACCTGTTTTTTTTTTGCTTGTTGGAATCACTCCTCTTGTCCGTACTAACTGTGAGCACGTCCCCTCATGAGCACTTCAAACACAAGTGGCTGCAGGGCTCTAGATCTTGTCCTGCATCACTTAATTTAGAAACGTAACCAGGCAGTATCTGTCAATTTTATTCAATAATTATTCAATTCATTGCTGAAAATCCAAACGTCGCACTGCAAATAATCTTGCACTTGCCAAGATTTAAAATCTTACTTTAAGGCATGCTAAATAAAATATCTTATTTTAATGTTTTTTAACTTATTTTTAGCGTTTAAAACTATGTTAGATCTAAAAAAAAAAAAGCACGAATGTTTCAATTTTGTCGTAATTAGTCTGAGAAACCTGAAATGAGTGGATAACTGTTAAAACAAGTTACTTTGGATATCTCACATGTAATTTCATAACATTAAAACTTGTTGATTTAACTCCACCTCAAGTTGCTCAATTTAAGAATAACACAAAAAAAATCATATTTTTAATTTTACAAACCAAGCTCAAAAAGTGTAAAACATGGCATACAACCAAAACCACAAAATACCCATTTGCTGTTTTAATTTCTGTAGAATAAGTCAGGATTCATGTTCTTAAATCAAGGACAGGTTTTAAGATTCTGGTTTAACATTTACTATGGATTATGCTTATTTCAAGATGAGAGCACTTGAATCAAGAATTATCTTTATCATACTCCTCTAATTCTAAGTAGTTTTGACTTTAAAAAAGTGATATTTTTCAATCCATTTGCTAAATTAAGAATATAAGAATCATGAAATTAGATTCTATTGCTCATATTCAGTATATTTCACTAAAATTCTTCTTCAGGAAGTTTGTTTTTAAGCATTTTAATCTAAAAATGAGCATTTTCTTCTTGTTTTTAAATCTGAGAATACTTATCAAGGTCATCTTGTTTTTAGATTTATCAGCCTTATTTCAAGATTTCTAGTCAAGTGAAATCATCTTGCTGCATGGACAGATAATTTCACTAGTTTTAAGATATTTTTCCATCAAATTTAGTATTTTTATCCTATATTCAGAATCACTTTTTTGCAGTGCGAATAAATTTCATTCCCAATCTGTGCTCATGGAAATCCAGAAAATAACATGAAATATCATAACTAAGTGACTGTATGAACAAAAGAAATGATCACGGTGATGATTTTTGTGTTTTTGCATTAAAGAAATGAAGAAAAGGGGTTTCAAATATCAAGTTTTGTTGTGAGTCCAGCAGGTACGACTTCATTACAGCTACAAAATGAACCTGAGAGTGTGAAAGGATTTGATCTTTAACCAGTTAAACGCAGTGGCTGCTCCATTACCATAGTGTGAGATCAATTATTCATGGTGGGAGGCTCTCGGGGGTCAGGCGTTACCTTTGTAAACATTGGCTTCCCGTGCTGGGTGACCATGGTGCACTGATCACAGTCCAGGGTGATGCAGGAGTTGTGGAAAGACTCCTTGGAGTGTTTTAGGATGTAGTGGAGCTCGCTGACCCCTCCCTCAAACACTGTGCTGAAGTAACGAGGGATCAACGTCCGGCCGATTGCTGTGGGGAGACAAAAAAAAAAAACAGTTGTTTAACAGAAAGATATCAGATGAGCTCTAATGTGGCTGAAATCATTACACAGTATAATTAATAGAGAATACTGATGATGCTGCTAGTTTTATTGGATTCACTTTGGCAGATTTTACTGTTTCTAATGTTATAAGTACCCAAATTAATCTGGGTCATTAAATAATAGAGCCAATAAAAAAAAAACAGAAACTTTACGGAGCAGTTTCTCAATTTTCACCCAAGTAAAACGTTCCCAAAACAGGTGGTTTATCAGCTTAATACAAATACTGAAACAGGGAGAATTGACCAGCTCAAATGCCTTTGCCTTCCAATTATTCATTTTTATTTTAAAAATTTTTTGTTAAGTATTATGGAGCTTTAACTTTCAAATATTTAGAGCTTTTCACTTCAAAATAGTGTGGTCGTCTTCACCCTCTGGCTCTATGATTCACATTAAGACAAAAAAAGGTCATTTCTGCAATTAAATTCATAGTGAGGATGATAAAAAAAAGTCCACAGCTTTTGTTAACTACTCCACTGGTTTGAAGAATATAAACACTTTACGTTGATTTGAAGAAAAAAAAAAATCATTAGTAGGGCTGAACGATTTGCAAAAGCAACCAAATTGTGTGCCATTATTTTACTATTACCCATCTTATATATTGTTGATATCAATTGTTACATTGAAGGGGATGATATATTTTTAATTACTACCCCCCTTTTAAATAGGAAAAACATTTATAAGGGAGAAAAGTAGGATTTTTGTTAAGAATAAGAAATCCACAAATGAAACTCTGTTAACATAAATAGGTACATCTCAAAAGTTAGAATATCTTTAAAAAGTTAAATATTTTTTGTCTTTCATTTCAGAAAGTGAAACCCAGATATTATAAAGAGTCATTACAAATAGAGTGAATTATCTTAAAGTCTTTATTGCTTGAAATGTTTATGATTATGGCTCAAATTCAGTGTCTCGGAAAATTTGAATTTGATGTAAGATCAATAAAAAATGATATTGTTATTATATTTTAACTGAACTGATCCTCTATTCAAGCAAAGCTGAACACAATCAAAGCCTTTCAAACATCCAAGGTTGAAAAAAAAAGGATTTCTGATATTTTTTATGCCAAATGTTGGGATCTGATCACGTTCAGTAGTCTGTGTAGGGGGTCGATACTTTTGGCACCAAAAAAATAATGAGGTCTAATATTCAACACTACAATAGTTACACTTAATTCTGGGATTACAAGTCTCATGACTGATCCCCTCTGCACTTCGAGTTCTTATGTTTCTGTGGCAACAAAGAAATAGAAATATTAGAAACATGACCTTGTTTCAAGTGTTTCTCTTTGTTGTGATTACAAAAAGAATGAAATCAGAATTGTTTCTATTATATTCATAATATTTCACAACTTATTGTGTTTGCTCCAGGAAAAAAATCTAAAAATGAGCATTTTCTTCTTCTTTCTTTAACACTTGGGGTCACATATCGAGGTCCGTTTGTTTCTAGAGTTTACATTCTTGTTCAACACTTCCTGTCAAGACAAATATTTTCTGCAGGCTCCTCTTTTTGAAGTGTGTAAAACAATTAAAAGGCCCAGAAGCAATGCAATGTGCTAGACTGTACATGCTACACTAAAAGGATAAAAAACTTAAAACAAAGGTATTTTAAAGATGAAATTAATTAGCACCAAACAGGGAAAAAGGGACGATCTGCTACGGGAGCCTAATAGCAGATGAACTGCTTGACAATGACATCTGCTGTTGATTCATTAATCAGGATAAACATTTTACTGGCTGTCTAAAGCTCCTTGGAGGAAGCAGAATCTGATCAGATGTTCAAATGAATGAAATTGATTAAACATTTGAGAGTAAATATGTTCTGCCGTTTCTATCTGACCCCTTTTCTATCACACAAAATCATTCTAGGAACACGGGAAAGATTGTTAAGCCTGCTGTCTATTGATTTGACTCTAATCTCAGTACTCATTACAGCTGGTGGCAAGTAATGCAGACGATTTAGGAGTCTCTGCAGAATCCTGAGAGTTTCTCTCTAAGAGCATCTACTAACCACTAAAAACAGTCTGAAAATGTTTATTCTAAAAAAAACAGAGCATGAGAGCGTTCATGTTAACCTTTTCAAGCATTTAAGTCGTTCACATAAACCATAACAGTCCTTTTGAGGAATCTGGATAAATGTGCAGCTGTTTATTGTAGAGTCGCTCATTCCTTTTGTAATCAACTCCTCAACTTTCAATGCACATTATAGATTATTAAGTAGTTGCTAGTTCACGGAGTAACACTTGACAGGCTTAAGGGAACCTGTTCAAACTCCAATACATATTTATCTTCAACGTCTGGTGTCCGGAAAGAAGCATCAACCACCATCAACTCTTTCCAACAAGTGAAAATTAAAGATCACCATGAATCTACTGATAAAATCCTAAATACAGACCTCTCAATCATCTCCCCAAAAGACGACACTTTATATAACAAGAACCAGCCCGCACAGGAGAGAGGAGAGTCATTCCCCATATTTCTCCAGAATAATGTGATTCTACCACTAAGTTTAGCGTTAAACTGAATTATTAAGATGGACAACTTCCACTGTGCAAACTTTTACAGAAGCCTAAAGAAACAATGAGCAGGCTGTGTGATGAAAACCGAAGGAGGAGTCAGGGAAGGAGAAAGTGTCTTCAGTGTTTTATAGCCCTCGGGCTTTGTCTGGTTTCTATCTCCTCTGTGTTAGCTGGCTTCAAGCAGAAGAATGGATGATACAGAGGGAGAGGCTTACATTTCCCATTACAATATGGATGCAGAGTGATGGCATGCAAGATACATATTTCTGAATACTTGACCATATTTTATGCCGTGATATCATGCCCTGAAATGCCTTTCTTCCTCCGTTTCGAGATTGAAAGTATTCATCATACTTTTAACAGCTCTTTATTAGATTAACTCTTAATTTAGTTAAAGAAATGTGATTTCACACAGAACCCTCAGTCTTTGACAAGGAAGCCTTTCACAGCAGCACCGCTTCACCTAAACTTCAGCTTTACAGCTTCTTTTGTCTCTTAGTGGAGATCCCACTTTACCTCCTGAGTAAGATCCCAAAATCCTGCAACACATCCTTTATCCAGCAGCCACAGAGTAAAAGAAGTCAAGGTTTGAATATAACAGAGCTACACCACAAATGAGAGTTGTACAAACTTAAAATAAGAATTTTCCTCACATACGAGCCCCTTTATAAGCAACATTTTCACTTCCAATACAAGACCGATACTGCGGCCTTGAGTATTTCCCAATACCAATTTTGATCTGATATGACATCAACACAAATGATGAGATGTTCAGCTCTATTTGTAGCTCTTTAAGGCTTGAATAAGCCTTGGAAGAATGTTTAAATTTCAAATATGTTAAACTTCTCCATGGGAAGCTTGTGTATAACAAATTTTGCGCTCAGTTGCAACGGCTCTTTCTGGCTTTACTGCAAAAACTGAAATCTAAGCAAATCATTATGTCTTATTTTAAGTAAAATTTGTCTTACTATTCTTGATTTGAGCCACATTTACTAGACAAGGTCATAAAAATGTCTCATTTCAAGTTTTTCAAAGACAAAAATGAGTTGTAAATTGCTTGTAACAAGGAAAAAAAAAATCTGCCAATGGGATAAGATAAAAGATTCTTGTTTTAAGACATCTTTCTAATTTCAAGAAACTTCTCAGGCGAATTTGTCTTGGTCCATTGGCAGATTTTTTTGACTTGTTACAAGCAATTTACACCTCATTTTTGTCTTAAAAAACTTGAAATAAGACATTTTTATGACCTGGTCTGGTGAATGTGGCTCAAATCAAAAATAGTAAGACAATTTTTACTACAAATAAGAGAGAATGACTTGCTTAGATTTCCATTTTTGAAAAAATAGTGCCACATGACCAACATCACTCCTACTCCATGCTACTTTGTTAGCATCTTAAGCACACGCTGGATCCAGACCCAGCTGGAGAAAAATGCTGGAGCAGAGTCTGGAATGGACTTCTTGAAACGGAGTGCTTATCTCTGAAAGTTTTAGATACAGGCCAACACAAACCAATATACATTTTTATGCTTCTATTGGATTGCAATTCCAATATTGGACAGGGACTTTTGAAACTTCCTTTGCTAGTTTACTCCATATCCTGAAATCCACATCTGCCTCTCCTTGTGTACTTCCTTTGGAGACATACACAATAACATGGCTGCCAGTGTTTGTTCCTAAAAAAGAGAACATCTGACCTCAAACAGACCACAGTCTGCTGCAAACTTTGTTCATTAGCTGTTGCAACTTTGGGGTTGATCTACTAAAAGTTTGTGAGTTTAAAAAGATCTGCAAACTTGATAGGGTTCAAAGACTGCATTTCTGAAATGAGCAAAATAGCATGCGCAAGTGTGTCAGCCTACATGAATGTGCAGAATAGATGCAGATTATCAGAACGCACAAAAATACTGAAGGAAGAGATGCAACTGTAATTATTCAGCTCCTGCAAAGTGATTTATCAAACCTGAAACTGATTGCGGTCTGTGTTTTTGTGTCTGTATTTAGTACGTTTGAAAGGCAGGGGCAAACTGTCACAGCATTTCTGCAGAAATGGTCATTACGGCGAGAAGGAGGCTTATGTGCAATGACAGAAGAGGGAGGGAGAGACTCTTCCATGCATGTGTCGACATATTTTGACTGTCAAAAATAAAAATAGTAGAGACATTGTCTATCCAGCAATGCTATTTTTAAGGTGCTGGATGGGCAGAGAGCTGATTTAGAGTCAGTCACTAAAAGAAACCATCCCAAATACCCCATGGAAAAACTCCTCACAATGCAGCATTTTTTTCTGTCTGGATCATTCCAGCACACCAGCACAGTTAGTCCCATATCTTTGTAGCACACATAAAAGTCTGCGCACACAATTTAGTGTTCATTATTTGGGATCTTAGTAAATCAGGCCCTAAAAAAGAACCACTAACTGCTGCCCAGTTGGGAAAATGTGTTTCACTTTTACATGCACAGGATCGCTACAGCCAGCTAACATTAGATATAACCTGAAAGCAGAGATTTATTCATTCCATCTTAAAACCATTTGATCAATTCTTACTGGAAACAGAAAAAAGAGGTATGTTTTAAAACCTGTAAAATTTGAAATTTATGGAAATGCTGCTAAAAAATAAGCAAAGAGAAATGCAACTATTTACCTGGTTGAGAATATCAGTCTGAACAAAGACAAAACCAAGCTGCATGATTTGGCAAAACTGATGTTTTGCTGCTTTAAAACAACCCCAAGCCTAAGAATGAGTTAAATGTTAATGTGAAGGATTTACTCTGAATATAAAAGAGAAAAGTCTCCTCTGCTCATCTTCATATGTAGATCAGAGATTCAGCACAGCAGCTGCGTCAAACAGCTTCCTCTTGGAGGAAAAATTACAGCCTCTCTATGAAAATGCAGCGCTAGATATTACACTTTCTCTTGAATTTGCAGGAGACCAACACCGGCTACAACATCAGGTCTTAGCGGCTCATTCTTCTGTAAAGAAACCCCTTATTTTTCTGGCTATAGGGTTCCTGCTGAACACAGATAGTCATCCTCAGCACCGCCCTGCTTCACACTCCTGCACACAAACATGCCTGAGAGCTGCACTGCGACCACAGGCTTCATCCAAACATCACCGGGCAGTTCCACATGAGCAGCTTCTCTTGCTCAAGGGCAAACCGGTGGTTACTGAAGGATAAAGTGCTACTCATTCACTCTGATGCACAGGGGATCTGAACCAGCAACTGCTCTGTCTTGAACTAACTTCACAGTGCAAACTTTTAATGCTCTCGTTTTCTAAATATCTTCATCCTGTTTCAGTTTCTTTTGTGGTAATGTTGAATTCAAAGCAGGTGTTATGTCATCATGTGGCCCTTTTACTGTAGACAAATAGGCTGCAGCTATCACACAGAATCAGAGTCAGTTTACTGCATAGCAGGATAACACATGAGGAAATCTGCCCTGCTGTTTTGGTAATCACAGTATGAAGATATCAACAGGAGGTGAGCATAAAGCATTTCTGCAACAGTTGTGGAAGTTAATGTAGAAAAAGCTTTGTGACATTTAATATCCAGTCACGAATACTGTACTTCTGCAGAGTCTCGTCAGATGCTGCTATCTTTCGTTTAGCAACTTTTTGCCTGCCTGACCGACCCAGAATGCTTTATTCCTTCTGTTTTGGCATCCTAAAGCACAAACTGAATGGCTTCATTAAAATGAATGAGGGGGCTGCGGTTTTCATGCAGGGCAGATGTCAGGCCGGTTCTCTACCAGGGATGTTTGCACCCCCGGGAGCACTTAAGTTAGGTCCAGAGGGTAAACGGAAAGATTATGGGCCAGCTTGCTAATTACAAAGAACAACTGATTTTGGATTCAGATAAAAGACATACCCACTTCTTTATAATTGGAGAAAATAGTGTCACTTATTTAGAATATTTTTAATAGAACTAACAGTGAGTGAAGAAATCTACAGTGTTTCCTGCAAAAAGATGACACTCGGGTACAAAAATCTTTCTTTTTACTCTTAACTTAAATCATTTTGAGAGAAAGCTCCATCTAAAATTGATTAATATTACACAGATTTTTCTAAATGCTCTGATCATGAAGCATAAAGTTCTGTTTGATGCCGGTCTTAGTTATTGGTGTCAATGTTTGATACCACATAGGTCTGAAACACGTTGATACACCACATCATTAACAATAAGCCTGCTGTTGTGAAAAACAGAACAAGGGGTGAGAAAGTTTACAATGTGAAATTTTTGTGTCCATACAAACAGTTTAGCCATCATTATAAATAATGCTGCTGATAAAGACAGTTGGTAATGGACACACACACACACATACCTGCCAACATTAGACCTTGAGAAAGCAGGAGATCCCCCCTGTGCCCAAACATTTTGTTTGTGCGTTGTAGAGTTAACATGCCTGCTAGCATCATGTTTACCTCCATATTTTATCCTGAAATCAGCACATGCTTGTTGCAGCCAAGTTGGGTTACCAGATCTGACGACACAAATCCTACATTGTACTTATCAATGAGCCTTTAATTGGTATCAATGTGAAAAATCGGGAGAAATTTCAAATCAAGAAAATAGTTTAAAAAGTGGTAGACTCCCTCAACAAGCAAAAGAAGAATATATTAAGTGATGTGTGTGTGTGCTGTAAAGGGACTGGGGTGAAGGGGGAAGTAAGGTGGGAAGGTTACGATGGCTAAAGAAGATAAGTTAGAGAGTGGAGCAGACGTAGTCATAAGGTTTTCATCTTTACATTACAAAAACTAATATCCCCTCTTTCTAAAAAGATATCTTTGTTTATAAAAAAACAAAAAAAAATTGTCCACACGCATTGGGTAAATCCATCGATGGTGCGGCTCTAAGAAGTGCTATTCCAGACATGTAACCTGTGCCAGCCAATCAGAATGAATCCCCATCATCCTGTCTCTTCTACTAGAGATTTAAACATAGCGTTGGGATAAAGAGGTTTGCTCTTCGACATAAGAAATAAGATGCACTTGAAGAACTGAGCAAGTAAGAAGTGTTTGTATCAATATTGAAAATAACACACAGCCATAAACAAACATTGCATATATGTGATGTCAGTGGCGTTTTTGTCATGAGCTGTGACGTTTGAGATCCATGAAACTGGAGTTTTACAAAATCTTCACTTTGGCCAGAGTTCTCAGAAGAGATAGTTTTTAGTTATGGGTAAAAATATCTGCAGTTTTCAAGATACCAGGCTAAGTGTGGACATTTCCTTATGTTAAGGAGACATCAGCCTTGTTTGTTTAACAAAGCTACAGCTATTAGTTTGCACTTAAAAAGTGTCTAATTGGCTTGTGAAGGGCGGCTAACATGCTAAACTGCTCTGCTATAAGATGCCATCAGTCATCTGTTCCTGTCTACATCCAGATAGTAGAGAACTGCAGAATGGTGGTAACAACCATAACCTGGAGCTACAGCCCCAGCAAGTGGCAGGAGACTGCACCACAGCTAAAACACAGCTTGTGAACATCACTTCAGGCCAAGAATAATAAAAATAGAAGTTCAAACTTGGCAAACTGGGTCCTCAGCTTCAACTCTTTATCTCCTGCTGGGTTTACTGAAAGTTGAGTCAGCATTTCCCAAGTGGCGACCATTAAAAGGCTTCAAAACGCAGCCACAGAAACCAATGACCAAGTCAGAGAGAATATGTTTTCAATCTGTTGTTCACAACTAACATCCATATTCTCATAGTTATCTTATGTGAGTAGTCTTTAACCCATTCAAATGAATTTAGAAGCTTACTAAGCCAATATGTCAAAGGTTTGTTTTGGTGCCAAGGAGGAGAAATATACAAACAATGAGTTTACTTAATGTGCTTGTGTTTTAATTTTACAATGTTGTTTCCAGTTGGAAACAGTTTAGTAATCCCACTAAGTGTCAGTGACCCAGTCTACACTCTGAACAACGCCAGACTGTTCAATAACAGCAGGAAAAAAACACCGCACAACCCCAAAACATAAATCCTGACTTTGGGATTATGTGGGCGAGCATGTTGGGATTTCCTTCAGCCTCTCATTCCTCGCCGACTGGAACAAGTCTCTCTGTTCCTCTACATTTTGCTGCCCGTCAAATCTCCATCATTAGAACAGTGCCGGGGAAAAAAAAAATCGGGACAGCCACATTATCCAGCAGCACATGGCCCCTGATTTCAAGCAGAAATAATCCATCTTCGAGTCAACACTCTGTTGGCTGGAATTATGCTCTTTCTCCCCTTCCCCCAGGGTGGGTGGGTGGTCAGGAGGAGGTGTGTGTGTGTGGATGGAGAAAAAGGGAATAAAACTTCATTTAGAAGTGAAATGTCCCCGAAGACAGTGTCTCGAGAGGCTCTTGAGGTCAGACCTAGATGGTAGAGTCTCAAATCGGGAGAGAGGGGGGGAGATGAGGATGATGTTGGCAGATGGGCAAGGGAATGGGAGATGTGGATGGAGGAGGTAAGGGAAAGGGGGGAGGAGGGGGTGCACCCGTGACTGGCATGTTTTTCAAATTCGATAAAGTCAGGCATGACTAAATAACACATAAAATGTTTGGCATCGTGAGCAGTGGCTGAGAGGAGAGGAGGGAAGGAGGGAGGGCGAGCTTCAGGGTCCACTCGGCCTGGATGACTGTGTAAATGATGCTCTCTCTCTCACTCTCTCTCTCTCCTCTCTCTCTCTCTGTCTCCTGCTCTCTCTCTCTCTCTCTCCCTCTCTCTCTTTCTCTCTGTATCTCGCTCCCTCCCTCGCTCAGCCTCCACCACGGTTGAAAAACAAAGTACGTCTAGGAGTGGAGCTGACTGCTAATGCGGAGGAGCTCTGAGGAGACGAGGGGGAGGAAGGGAGGGAGGTAGGGTTGGTGAGGGAGGGAGGGGGTGAGAGGGATTGGGACTGAAAAAAAAATGAGTGAGGGATGAAAGAGAGCTAGAAACAGAGAGACAGAGAAGAAACTAGGAGGGAAGATGAAAAAATAAGGGCTTGCCAATGAGGTAGAGAAGACTCACAGAGAGGTAATAGGAGAGAGAGAGAGAGGGAGAGAAGGAGGGTGAGACAGCAAAAGAGGGAGACAGGGAATGTAAGGGAGGGGGGCTCAGGTGATACGCAGATCTGCTTCTTGCTCACCTCACCAAACCATGCAGGAGTTTTTGGTTGTGTCTCCTCAAGCAAAACTGTCCTAATAAAACCCAGCGTGCGTAGCCGGGGTGACAGAGTGATAGATAAGCATGTAATGGTAGTCATGCTAGCAAGTTTTGGACCATTTCAAGCGCAGTAGTCTTGTGTTTCTCTTCAAATATTTTCCAGCCTCTCTCACTCAGTATTTACATTGTGTGACAACACTTAAGCTGAGGTAGTGGAGTCCTCGTCTGGCTGTGGGCACTTTTTTTTTAAAGGACATTTGACTGTAAAATAATGAGACAAATGATATCTTGGGTAGAAGTTTGCATCAACTGTTTGTGCCTGCAGGATTCAGGAGGAAAGTGAAAGAGAAATAAAACTGCAGGTTGGTTATAACTGTGACTAAAATGATAATCACAATGATTCTGATCAAGTCTTAAACAATAGAAAAAAGCTTTACACTTTCATAAAGCAATGTTCTGTAGCTACATTACTCCTCTCTGCATTCATGAAGGCAAGATTTCCACAAGTTCATCTTTCTGCACTTTTTGGTGTTTATAAGTAGTTTAACAGTTGTGTTGTTGCTATGCAGAGCTGACTCAGGTTGTGTGCGCTCTTTGTATAATATTGTTATTGCTCAACAGCACTTGATCTAACCTCCTGTTCTTCAGTTTTTCAGCCTAAACTGTGGAGTCATGATTGGCACGACGTGTCAGCTCCCACAAAAGTGAAAGCAAAACCAGCAGCATGCACTTTAAACTCCTTTTGATGCCAAAAAATATTGATCAGGATTCAGTTCAAGTAATTTTGCAACCTTTATTCAGGCCAATTCTGCTCCTGGCCTACAACATTAAATGTTACTTGTTGTTTTGTATTAAAAATATGATGTAAAAGGCTGCCTTGAAATTTTATGATGGGTCAAACATTTTTTTTTTTACTAACACAAAAGTTATCTTGATTTAACAAGTGTCTTGTGTAAACCCTTTTCTTAGTGTGTTTGATTTAGACTTTTTGTCAACTGAACTTCCTCTGGTTGTTTGAAGTAAACCATCTATTTCAATGTAATTAAACTTTTCACTTATTTTAACCTTTTGTTTCTGTTCATTTAAATTATACTAGATAGTCACAACTTGAATTCTTGGGGTAGTTGTTTGAAAGCTGTAGCTTTACTAAACAGCTGTGAGGGGCTAATGTGACTGTAACATGCATTACTGATATATTTGGACCAAAGATTTATCATTTGAAATATATTCATAACAACTTCAGGTATCTTTTGTCAAACTGACAAAAAATGATGGGCCAGAAATATGCAAAATCATATTTTAAAGTGTTACAAACCTATTTTTTGGCTGATTTTACTGACTTAATGATATTATAAAAATCGTTCTGTTTGTAACTCAAGTGCTACACAGTCCTACCTGATTGATGCAAAGTAGCACCTAAAAAGAAGAAATAAAAGAAAAGAAAACAATCCAAAACCATGGGCAGCAAAAAGCAACCAACACAATGAGTGGCTAAAAAGAGGTAAACAGTGGTTATAATGGCTAAAACTAAAACTTTGCTTTTGAAAGGTTTGTTTTTAAAAAAAAACTGAGTTCAAAAGTGCTTCACCAAACACAAACCAGTATCATATTATTTTGCAAAAATTGAAGAGAGTTCAACCAAAACAGGACAAAAGAAGCTCCCTGCAGTGAGGAGAGAGCCACAGTCATTCACTGTGTTGCCAAAAAGAAGAGCCTCATCAACCCCATGTTGCAGCCCCATGTTGAAAATACTATCATTTATCTTTTAATAAGCAGATTACACACTCACCAACAGCGCACCAGCCAAACAAACTTCAGACAACAGAAAAACCAAAAATTAAAAAAAAAAATCTTGGAGTCCAGATGAGATGAAAAATATTTGTTATTTTCTTTCCTCTCTCTGTCTCTCTGGTCTTGTAGTTCTTCTTCCTTTTTTTGTTTTTCTTGCACCGTGCTGATTGGCCCATCTTCAGACACAGGGCACTCCAGAGATACAGATTAGTTGGCACTTGTTTGGGCGAACACGACAAGCAGCATATGCCTCTCAAGTAACGTGTACCCAAACATGCAATTTACAAATAATTAACGTGGTGTTAATTAGTCACATTAATTCATGCCACTTTGTTAGGGTTGTTTCCCCCCGTCGGTCCCCAGGACTCCTGCCAGCACCGCCAGCCAGCAAGACGGCGAGAGCGAGTTTTCCTGCTCCTAAGTGAGAGCAGGGCGTCAGATGAAAGACGGATAGTGGGTTGGTTAACACACACTTGAATACACACACACAAACACACACACACACACACACATACAAACATACAGGTAGCTAAACACAGTGAATAAGATATTCAGTGCGTTCAGAGAAGAATACGGCTAATATTCATATTCATTACAAGTCAACCATACCATGTGTGCACACCTACATGTCATACGTACAAATTATATTTTTGTTGTTTTCCAAAAACAATTGACAAAAAAAGAAAAGAAAACAATGCTAGTCTTCCACCTTGCTTGTGCCATTAAACCTCAACCCATTTCTAGCTGACACATTAGATACAGTAAGTCTTCAGGGTCTCAAATAACCAAATAGTTTTTCTCCACAGCTTGGAAATTAATATTGATAAGAAAGAAGTGCATTTCCAAGGGGTTTTAATCAGATTTGTGCAAACTTTGTACATCTAAGTATTCCCTGCCACTGTGAGACGACATAAAATTTGGTCTGCAAGACACATTTTCAATACCTCGTATGTCAACTTACAAAAAGGATCTGATTTCTGCAAAATTTGGAGAGCTATATTCTGTCATGTATCAGTATTTCACACAGAGGAAGGTGCTCAAAGAAGTAAATTCCTGCTCGCTGCACTAAAATGATGGTATATAACACCTTGTGGAGAGCTGGTGTGATTGAAAGAGATGAGGGTTGTGGGAGTCTAAGCAAACGAGGGGCATGTAGATTAAAGCAATCAAGCCAAATCAAACATGAAGAAGAGTTTTTGAAGTTAGAAAGTGTAAGTTGAATGAAATAAACTCAAGAATAAATTCAAACTGGGTAAAGAAATCTCATTTATGTTGTTTTTTAAAGAAGAAAATTATCATATCATAATCTTCTGGTATGGAAACTTAGCGGAGAGAAAAGAAAATGGTGTTTGAAAGAGCTACAACTCTGCACATAAACTCCACATTGCTGAAAATTTGGAACTCTTAAAAGATAAACTTTCTCGTATATTCATGCAACTAATGTTCTCATATACAACATTTGAAGCATTATGTATTGTTTAGATACAATTACTTTATGATACCTGAGTGTGGAGAGGATGTCATAACTTTATTCCACATCTTTATTTTACCACAAAATAGACACTTTTGTAATAAAATATTTGTCGAACTCCTACATGAGTTGAAAAAAAAGCCAAGCAGCCATGACACTGAATTTTTTAAATGGGTTTAAAAAGGTCAACAAGTCAGCACCAAGCAACAAAATTTGCAACAAAAACTCAGAATTATGAAACTTCCTTAGGGACCATGTTTCTGTTTAAATCATTGTATTTTTAATAATATTTTAATCCCATCATGAGTGATTATTTTTTAATCACAGTCCCTATGCATAGAGAGGTCTTACAAGTGTGTTAGTCCACCTATATATCCTCACATATATCCTCCTCTGTGATCCCAGGCGTGTATTTGTGAGTGCATATACTTTACATAGTGTACGTCTAAGCGTCAGTATTATCCTCCCTGCGTTTGTACAGGCTTCATATAAGCTGACATCCACGGTGCACAGGAGAGCAGTGCGGCTATATGTTGTGCGTTGGCAGATTGTGTTGTCCGTTTTGACACTCACACACACTCGTGCTCACACATACAGACTATACGTGTACAGTAATGATGCACCTAGGGAGTACAGAGGCAGCTAGGTAAACAATATGCACACCCACATGCAGAAACAAAAATAAATATGTAAACATGTAGAGATGCGCCAGGAAACATAAGTGAACCATCCACTATTAGCTATTCTGACTAAAGAAGAATAAACTCCACAGTTTGTCATGAATAAAGACTTGGGACAAACATTTTAATGGATGAGATGCTTTAAAATCAAGGTTTCATTTCAATTTATACTTTTGTACATTAAAAAATTCATTTTTATTTTATTATTCAGGTCATACCTAAAGCTTATCACTGCACGAAGGAAATACACGTTTAGCTGAATCATCCTCACTATTTATCGTGCAGACAAGCAGTGATGGCTTTTTGAAGTGGTACAGTTTGGCAATGTTCTGATTCAAACAATGGAGATAAGGATATTTTCAGGCTGTGATTGGTTGATTTAACACAACATTGTGTGACCAGCATATACGATCATTAATCAGTAGGCTGGGAGTTCTGGCGCCAATAAGATTAGCCACACTCAGTAAAACTGTTCAGTAATAATCTTAACCGGAGTGTTAACGATGCAAGATATTGGATTTTTTGGTTGATACCTAATATACTGATATTTTACAACTAACTTAGCCGATTATCTATGTATACATTTCTTTTTTGCGCACCCGATTGCAGTTATCATTAACGTTCTTCTTTATTGGAATTAGTGAACAGTAATATTGTGAATACTAGGGATGGGCAATATGGTGGAAAAAAAACACATCACTACATAATTTTTTTGTGTATCATCTGATCTTGAAAAACAGAGATTAGTTCAACATTTTATTAACATAAATAACCAAATAAGGCAAATTAAATAAGATGAAGATAGAAAAATAGAACAAAAATAGAGCAAAATGCCTCTGAAAAATATCAAACAACACTTTTATCTAATTCACAGTCTCAAGTATTTTTGCGGGTAAGCAAGATCCAAATTAAACTAATTTCCCCCTCAGAGATAATACATGTTAACAAAATGTCGATTTAAAGAAAAGAAATAGCGCTTACTTCTCTGGCAACTTACAAACGGAAGTGGAGCAGGTAAAGGTTGACTCTGATTGGCTAAAATCAGACACATTTGTGCCATGTCTGATTAATCAAATATGCTCACAGCTGATCACCATAATCAATCTGAAATTAATTACGATGATTAATCACAATCATATAATTACCCAGCCCTAGTGCATACCCTAACCACATTTGTTGTATACTATCCATTTTTCTGCAAGATAATGAAAATACTTAACAAATTAACTGTCCTCCTGAGTCAATCAGAAGAATACCCTCAACCAGGGTAAAATTAACCATTTTTTACAATTGACAGAGTAAGAATAGGGTAAAGCCACATAATCTCAGAGTAAGATGCAGCTTGTTACATTATATCACAGATATCAGCAAGTTGGTCGGTAACTGACTGTTGTAAAAGCCATTACCGGCTGATAACGCGCCGATAATACCCTTACTGACTGTCTCTTAAATTCTTACTGGGAAATAAGTCACTGCAGAACATCTCTATTGGTAACTTTTTGATAAAATCAGAGATGATTAAATTAACAGCTATAAGAGGAGAATAGACAGTCATGTCACTGATCGACAAAAAAAAGGAGCCTCACTCAAAAACAAAGCCATCACCTGGAAGCCATCAGGTAAAGTTAATCACGAAGCAAAGCAGCGACAATCCTCAATGTTTAAGGACAATCAGTTTGTGATTCAGAGCTTCAAGCTAAAGGAGAATGATTCGTGTCTGATTTTGTCTGTCTCACAGGAAAACCAGTGTTTACTTTTTTTTCCTGTTGTATATCAGAATAAAAGTAAACTGTGATTTTTCTGGATTGTCAGAACTGTCTGTCTGTCTCATTCAGTGGTTGATGGTTAAACTGGTCAACTCAAACAGCAGCGTAGGTAAAAAAAAAAAAAAAAATAAGGAAAGAGAGGGAGGCAGAGTCAGAGGTGCTCTGTGAGCAGCGAGCTGTTCTCTGCAGTGCAGGAGAGAAAAGATGGAAATGAGAAGGGGGAGCAAGGACAAAATGTGAATGATCCATACTGTCTACGCATTGCAAATATTTGTTTGACAAGTGTCGGCTTATTTCACTGATAAGATGGAGCTCAATATACAAAGGCGCTTTGAGGTTAGAGGTTCAACTCCCTTAAAGCTTTGACAAACACAGAAAGTAGGGTCACTAACATTTACAAAGGAAGAGGTTCAGTTCTTTGTGGCTTTCTGTAAAAACTCTGACACTAATGCTAAATCCATATTGTGAATTAGAACCCATCCCAGCGCTCACCCTATCTTAAACATTTATTTTGTCTAGGAGTGGGTAAAGTGAATAAAATGACACTTTGTGTATCATTTATCCTATAACCTTTGATTTTTGGCTATACAAATCAAATTACTTTGACAATTTTGGGACACTTTCCTTTGGAGGAAGCTGAGCTTTAAAAGAAAAATGGTTAAGTATCTGCACTCTGGATTTAGGCATAATAAATCTCTCTCCATCAGACAAACAGCCGGTGTGAAAAAAAAAAGGAGGACAGAAAGGCACACACACAGTGACAAAGGTTGATGTCACAGACACAGGATTAAAAAACATATTTTCAGAAACATGATGATCTCATTGACACGTTTATCAAATTATTATTATATTATAAGGGTAATACGACATTATGCTTTCATATCTATACATCTTACCCTGCACTTTAACACATCAAAACAAGAGTAAATATTTCAAGGCCTGACAAACAAGCTTAATGAACCCTCTCTGCACGTTACGTTCTCTTTGTTTTTAATGTTATTCTGACGTAACGTGTTTGCATTTTGTCATGTCACATCACGTCAGGCTAAATAAAGAGCAAATATAAACAGACGTCTTTATCACCGGCAGCCGATAATGTGTAGAGTGAATCTTATTATTTGAAACATATGTTTTCCCAGAGGACTTTCTTAACTCTCAACACTTGTGCTCTTCAATTTTGTATTTTAAGACGTTCAGTCCTCTCCTCGTGTGAATGAAGTCCCCTGTGGTTAAAGTGACTGAGCAGGGACACTCTCTCTCTCTCTCTCTTTCTTTCTCTCTTTGATAATCTCTGACTTTCTCGTAACCGAATGGTCCATATAACCTCCTCTGCCTCATAACCCGTACATAAGGTTAGGCTAAAGCAAACAGATTATTGGAGCTGAAAAACTGAGCAGATCAACAGACTCAGATAGGTACTATTGATTTTCTTTTTATCCTCTGACGTGTGTACAAACTAGCGCCTGCTAAGACCTAGAGCATGTTTTTTGATCAATAAGCTAAGCTAAAAATACTATTAAAATCAATTATTACCCCTTGGTATGAACTTGTGTTAATAATCAGTGTGAGGAGAGATGCATGGATGAAACCGAGCTGACATATTGATCTGTGAGCTTAATCGATAGTTGAGAGAGTCTGCAATACTCAGCAAACAATTATCTGTCTATATCAACTCATATCTCTGTCTTAACAGCCATCATGAGCGGCCGATACCGAAGAGAGTCATTAGATCATTGGTGGACTGATTAGATTTGTCAATCCTCTGACGAACGGGACTGTTGAAAGTGTTTGGCAAAGGGACAAACGCAGAGATGTAGAGCATCAAAAGTAGATTTAAAAAGTATTAGATGACATAAACTCTGAACATTCTGAGTCCAGAGGTGTTTTATGAAGATGAGGACCAGAAATGGGACCGTGGCTTTTACTGACATATTAATTTACTGTTCAAGTAACATACGGATGCTTTATTTGACAACTATTTCTTTTAGTTACTTCTGGGAATAACTATCAGTCATGAAATCAAAGCTCACCTGTCCCTCAGGTGTCTCATGATACCAGATGATAATTGGTCAGTTTCCTGGAGTGTTTCATGCTGCGTAAACTTCAACAAACTCTGCTTCTGACCAAGGAAAATGTTCTCCATTAGGGGAGATATGGGCGAAATACGTCAGAATGGTTTTATGGCGGGATCAGAATATTTTCATATTTAGACTATTTTGACCTGCAAACAGTATTTACAGAGCTTTCGGTTTATATAATTACCCTATGCAAAGTCCAAATGTAGTGTAGTGAGAAGTAACTAGAAAGACTTTGTTTTTGTTTGTGACCTTGACAAAAAATATAAACCTTACTACACTGTAAAACGAAAGCGAAAGGACTGTTTAGAAAATGACCTCAGGCTATAATTTCCCCCCAATACTGACTTTGGACATGCATCATATAAACAGGGAATCTGCAGGTTTAAGACTTTTTAAGACCTTTTCAATACCACCTTGAATGAAATTCAACACCCAAAACTCTGTAAACACAGGTGATGGTTGGGGAATCCTGCTGTATCACAATCCAAGTGTACATCATCCAGTTAACCCCCACTATATTTGCTCTACCCATAGTTGCAGAATGGCTAGTTAGCAAGTATATACAGTTGTGCCTAAAAGTTTACACCCTCCAGCAGAATTTCTGATTTTTTGGCCTTTTCTCAGAAAATATGAATGATAACACAAAAACCTTTCTGTCACTCATGGTTAGAGGTTGGGTGAGGACATTTATTAACAAACAACTGTGTTTACTCTTTTTAAATCATAATGACAAAAGAAACTTAAAAAATGACCCTGTTCATTTTTTATACACACACACTGATTACAAGCAAATAGATCACAGGTGAGGATGGTTACCTTTAGTAGACATTCAAACACATTAGTGTTCACTTTTGTGCATTTATCAGGACAAAACCACCAGAGTTGTGTAAACTTCTTAACAGGGTCATTTTTGAAGTTTCTGTTGTCATTATGATTTAAAAAGAGTAAACTTTTTTTTTTTTAATAAATGTCTTCACCCAACCTCTAACCATGAGTGATAGAAAGTATTTTGTGTTATCATTCATATTTACTGAGAAAAAGCCCCCAAAAAATCAGAAATTCTGCTGAGGGGTGTAAACTTTTGGCCACAACTGTAACAATTCCCACAAGAAAAGAAACAATAATCGAACTTTAACTAATCCCTGTCAAACTTAAGACTTTTGAGTGATGTGTTTAAGAGCAGAATATAACACTTTAAATGAATTCAAGACTTTTTAAGGATGTGCAGACACCCTGTCTTATATCTTTACATCCTGATAAATCCATCGGCTGTAAGAGTTGTTGAGTTTCTGCAGAATGTTCAGAGCTTTAGCTTTATACAAGTAGCCTATGCAAAGTCCCAGTGTGGTTTAATGAGACATTACAGATGTATGTACTTCGGATTCATTTGTGCACTATCAGTAACTGTAACTGTGTACATCATTTAAAACACGATTCATTCCAGTGCCATAACTAATACATTGTAAGGTGAAAATGGACCCTGGACACATGTGGGCCCCCCAGCCTGGGTACAACTTGTGTTTTCCCTCATGTGTTTTCAATACTTGCACAGGTTCATCACTCCTCTCCATTCAACAAGCTGTTTACCACTCTGCCTATTGCAGTTTTGTTCCTTAAAAAAGAGAATAAACAATTATTTTCTTGTCCAAGTCAGTAATTGCATGATTTTCCACATTGTCACGCTGTATCAGTGAAACCTAACCTAGAAATCAGGACCCTCAAGAAGGCATGACGTAAATCTAAAGAGTATCAAGATGACAAAACAAAGCAGAGTCAAGAGCAAAACTGGATTCAACCTTCGACGCCTGTAACAGAAATGTTGCTTTTATTTGTAAATTACGAGATAAATGTAGCAGGAAAATATTAGAGGAGTTATTAATGCTCTAACCTGACATTTGCCAAGTGTGTTGAGTTTGAGTAGTTAGATATGTGGCCTAGAGCAGCCGTTCACTCCTCAAGTTGAATATCAGTCAAAAATGTACCTCATATTTAATACAGAACTCAAAAAGTCTTCTCCGTTTTTTGGCTAAGTTTTGGTTATAAATTCAGCTTTTGCTCAACATAGTATATCATAAAAAAGGACAAGATCTCTGGATTTTGCCCCCCATTTTCCGAGCTGCAGCTGCTCTGAAAAAAAGGGATCTCACGGTCGGTATAGAAGAACAAAAATGATTACAGCTTCCACCCACTCTTTGAACGTACACAGGCACCGAAACAACAACCTATATACGGCGCGTGTAGTGTCCCAGAAACAGAGCAGAAGGGTTAAAAACACCCAGCATATATTCCAGGGGCACAAATTCACATTGAAATACGACGGCCCACGCACCAAACTGTACACACGCATGCATGCACACACGCTCAGACACACACCGGAATGTGGGAATCACTGCCCAGAACATGAAATATTCATCAGTCATAAAACTTTAATTCAATCTCTCTCTCTCTCTCTCTCTCTCTCTCTCTCTCTCTTTCCTACTCTCTCTCTTTCTCTCTCTCTTTTTGGGGGCGGTTGTTTTCTATTTTGTGAGGTAAACATTTCCCCTACCACCCCTGCTGAAACAAAACAATAATAGATTTCATTAAAACCTCTTTTGCACAATTGTCCAAATGCACGAGCCAAAGCACGTCATTAAGACGACGCAACATTTCAGACGTAGAGAAACTGATGATCACACGGTTCAAAATTACATTTCAAGGGGAGAAAAGCTGCTGGGTGGTAAAGAGAGGAGCAGTCTGCGTTTAATACTGCCAAGTAGAGTTTTAGGGGTCCCCTGTTATCAAAGTTATTGTCACTCACACAGATAAGAAAGGTATACTCCTACTACTGCTTTAATATGGCACAGCCCATAAAAAGATATTAATTTACTGCCATGCATTCTCTAAACTACGTTATTGCACTGACCAGAAGGTAAAACAGTCATGAACCAAAATTTGACAGCTTTAAACTTCTAAACTGAGAAATGAAAGAGAGACGAACATGTGCAAAGTTTACCCATGTTTCTTCCTCACACGGCAAACTGTGTGTTAGTGGTTTCTGGTGCTCACATTTTTATCTACAGATTGTTCAATAATGCATGTTGGAGGAGTTATAGTAATAGTATATTTCTATGCAAAGGCACCGAAGCCTGCAAAAAAGTTGGACTGGAACAGTATTTGAATTCAGATGCAATTCAAAACCAAGACTGCAATCTGGTTTTGGTGGATGTAGAATCTGAAAAGGAAATATTTTCCTGTTTTCCTGTTTGTTTGTTTTGCTTTGATAAGTATGTCAATAGATTCTTGACAGGTGTATTGTTATGAGAATATTTCTTTGATAATAGAAACAGCAGTTTATGTTCAGATTAAGTCTTGTGTTTGCTCTGGTTGAGTTGTCAATTTCTAATTTAACCAGAAAACCTGCCATGAAGCAACACTCCATTTACCTCATGTACAAGTGCAAACTGCTGTGTATCATTTCTTTCTCCCTTGCACATTTTTGATTGCTTAACTTAAATGTTTATACAGCTTTCATGCATTTTTATTTTTATTTTTACTGATTTGAATTCTGTTTTATTTGTGATTTTAGTGCTTCTTTGCTGTTGCACAGAAAAAGCATAGTCTAAAGAATATATTTTGTGAATATAAGTGATTCTGATTCTAAAAACTGCATGCAACTTTATTTACGTTTTATAAACCAAAATTAATTATGCATCAAACCAGTCCTGGTATCAGATATTGGTCCACTATGGACTCAAATAGATAGTTGAAATATCAGTAGGTTGCTGCATTTTTTAACTCCAGGTATTTCACGCTTATTTCACCCATAAATCTAACGGCAACTTGATACATGTGAAGGTTTAGTTCCTAACTCATCCACAGTTGTTATTGTTGAATACTTATTTACACATTTATAATCCTATAAAATAATAGAAATACAGTCCATTTAAATACATTTTTATTCCATTTTGGATAAGAAAGTGAGAAATGCCTGAAGTTTGGAAAACACATATTGGCTGATGCAGTATGTCCCTGATCAAAATTAACGATTGACTGATGTATCTGCTGGCTGATATATTGGGCCAGTTTTTGCGTTTTTCACATGTAGCGGTATCGGCCCATAGGCAGGTGGGCTCACTGCTATATTTTTACCAAGCATGATTTACAAACAGGCATCCATGGGCAGCTCTGTGTTGCTAGGAGACACATAAGTCCACATACAGACCACATGCCTTGCTCCTGCAGACTGCAGAGAGAAACAACTTCAAAACTTTATCAAAATATGTGTTTGATGAAGTTGAGCCAACATGAAGCTGCCCTTACTGTTTACAACATATTCTACCTCTCTTTTCCATCCCAGTATTAAATATAGTTCAATAAATGTTCCTTATTTTAGAATTGAGACCCGTAACATTTATCTTTGTGTCATTCTAATTGAGTAAATTGAGGGAGCAAAAGCAGTGTCAGATCCAAGAATCTCATCTGTGCTTGTTTACATCCTGGTAGTACATGGAAAAGAGGGCGGGTGCTGCAGCCCCGCCTAGTGGCCGGTGGTTGCAGTGCAGCTTAGATAAAACATATGACTTACATTCTGGGCCTACAAAAATAATAATAATAATAATAATAATAATAATAATAATAATAATAATAATAATAATAATAATAATAATAATAATAATAATAATAAAAATAATAAAGATGAGCAGTGCTTTTAACTTCTAACTGCTTTTAAATGTATTTCATGGTTTTGCTTTGTTTTTTTTTCCTCATTTTTCTTTGCTACAGCTTCTTATTATTGTTATTATTACTGTGTTGTTTTACTTGATGTTTTTATCCTCTGTGAAGCGTCTTTGAGTGTTCAGAAAAGCGCTCTATAAATAAAATGTATTTTTATTATTATTATGTGGTGTAGAATTACATACAGGTATTGGGTTGGCGAAAGTTTTACAGCGAACCAGATAGCTGAAGGGGCAGAGACGTTCACCTGAGGGCTGTAGCCAGTTGCCAGTTCTTTACTTCAGCTCTGCTCTACAAATTCTGCCTCTAACAACATTTATATTTTACAGGACGTTACCACATCTTTGGATACAAAGCCAGCAGCCTGATGGAGACTCATGCAGAGAGATTTCCCAGACTGGCAAAGCTGGCGCACCAATATCCCTGCATACCAACAGTCTGTGCGCTCTCTGAGTTGTGGTTTTAAACACCTGATTGGTTGTGAATTTCTAAATCTGACTGGTGGAAAAGAGGCAAAAAAGGCAAAAACAAGAAACAAAAAAATAAAAATAGTCATTACCTGTGATCCTGAATTACTTCACTGCACATTTTCTCCCAGCCTTGTTCCATAAGCCTATATGTATGCCTAGAAATATGTTGATAACATTCCCAAAGATGGCGAATGGTGTGTACTTCTAAACATATTGACTGTTGCAGATTAGAGGCAGATTTAAGAAAAACAGCTGTTACTGACAGACAGAGTCTAATACCCTGGATACAAGGATAAAGAAACAGCATTAAAGCATTTTTGCACCCCTAAGATCTCTGACATGAAAATCAAAACAAAAAAAAATGATATTCAAGTTGTTTGTCAGATTTCTATCACAACGACTTTGTCATGTCGAGAAAAAAAAAATAGAGAAATACCACACAGCTGTAACAAGCTGGACCACAAACGCAGCTCTCTTAGAAGCTAACAAGCAGAGGGCTGGGGACAGCGCTGGAAAAATCCAACAGTAAACAGTCTCCTCTGTGTAGACAACAATTCAGCAGAATGTCATAAATACATTACTGTGCGACTCTGTGCTGTAGGCTCACCATTCACAGCGCTTCACAGCCTTTTGGATTGTTTTCAAGCTTTATTTGAAATAAACAGTTTGAGTTCCAATTTTGAATTAAAAACCTGATTTTACTGGTCGATACCTAAAAACTACACAACGCATTAATTTACAGGACGTCATTCAGAGCTCACAGAAGCTTTTCAGGTTGAGAAATTATCCAAACAAAAGCGAGAGAAGCACTTTGTGTAAAAGCTGAATACTTCTGGTAATTCTCAGAGAAGGAAAATCTAGATACAGAATGTCTCAGTCTCGTTTTCCCAACATCTGCAGACCAGTTTCGGCTGAGCGGACCTCTATCATTTTGACTTCCCCAGCAGAAATCTCTGAGGGAGAGGAAGAGAGAGATAAGGAGGAAAGTGTAACAAGAGAGAAAGAGAAACAGCAAAGCAGAAAGACCAAAGGAGAGAGAGACACAACTCCAGTCACCCTCGTCCAACCTCACGCCACGCGTGGATGGCGACTGTTTGGGCAGAGAGGAGAGAGAAGGGATGGAGAGGGGGGGGTGGTGGTGGTTTGGGGGCCTGTCGGAAGTGTTGGGGATGTATGGGGGTATGTCCCCCTGAGGCCAGCCCGCATCCCCTCCTCACCTCCATCCATAATTCAAGAGGGGCCATGCCTCCCCAGCCACACCGGCCCCAAGGGCACAGGTCCATAAGGAGGACACAGCGCAGAGGAGGAAGAGACAGAGACAACCCCCCCCCTCAAAACACAGACACCAGCACCTCAGTGAGGAAATGCAGGAGCTCAGCCGTGAGGTTCATCAAGCTACGGCTTCACTAACAGGAACATGGTGAAAACAAAATCATGACAAACAGAAACTGTAACAAATTCTTCCTGCAAAGGGGGGCACTTTAAAATCCAATAAATGAAACAATCTGAGAAGCCAAATTATCATTCCCTGTCTTATAATAAGGCATCAAAGTTGGACTCAAGGATGTTGAATAAAGATAGGAATCCATAATCAATAAGAAATGGTTGAATCCATTGACATCATCAGCATTTTTCCTTAACAATTCCCTTCTTGATTCTTTAAATGACACTAAAGCAACTTGAAGATTCTGCCACAACTAGATAAATGACAGTTCCCTAAGAAAACTTTGATACAGGATTTTCCACTTTAAGTTTTTCTTAAGAAGCTGTAAAAGTCAACACAAAAAGAAACATAGATTTTTCTCTCACAATAGGTTCCGATTCAATAAAGTCAACATGAAGCGGTCTCTACTGTAAAATATTTTCTCCAAATACGTTTTTTTGCCCTTTCTCTGTCCTCTGTTTTGTATGTTTTATTAAATTTTTCTTCAATCACTGTGAAGCACTTTGAATTGGATTTAATTTGTATGAAAGGTGCTTTGATTGACTGATTAATTGAATACATCTGTTGAACCAAGACAATAAAGAAAACAGTGAGAGCTTGATGCTGACGTGTAAAGTTTGCAAACATCAATATTACTTCAGTTTTTTTTTTTAATTTCAATTCTCATATCAGAAATCATCAGAAATAACCTTTGTTAACAATACTGAAGCCTCTAAATATATGACAATACTTGCAGGCATTTTTTTTTCCAAAAGGAGAATAAGAGAAAAGCTACGCTCAAGCGCATGGTTGACTTCAGCACAAGTATGGCAAGCAAAAGGTTCCAAACAACTCAAGACATTGCTTGGTGGCCTATTAAAGTCAATAAAACATAACAAAACAATACATTGATGCCTGGTAATGTGCAATTTTTACGTTTTCTATTCATTTACATCCAGAGATCTAGGAGCCAGTGACCACTTGTAAATATTTTTACTTCCTTCTATTGAATTACATCTTGAGATTTCCAGATTCATTGACCAACTTCATGCTTATCTATTCATTAACTCATTAAACAGTTGACACAGAAAACATTTAAAGCTACTTTTTGAACAAAGAAAATTTACATTAGGAATTAAAAAGAGTATCTTTAAGGAATTAAATTGCTAAGCGGACTCAATAATAACTCCAATACCTAGTGTTAAACAAAGATTTGACTCAGCCTTTAAAGCATCTGTTGTCTTAGCATTAGTTTGTGTACAGTGTGAGATATCTCCTAAATGTGCCTCTAAAGCAAAAACTGGTCACACAAAGAAAAGTCTATTGATCTCTGTTCAATCTACTGTTTAAAAACATGCACACAAAAGAATGAGCTGAGAACATTTTAAAGTTGTTCATCTTCACTCCTGATTTATGAATTTCTTGTTTGACTTTAGAAGCTGTTACTACTATTGTGAGTTTGTATGTGTGTGTGTGTGCGTGGGCTGAAAGAGAAGAGTTATTGAGGGATGAAAAACCAGCACATAAACATTTAATACCTTAAGTAAAGCAGTGCAGGCCCTTTCAAAGACTATGGAGACTGATGGGTCTCCCCCACACTGTATTATATATAAATATGGATTTCTTCATGTGTCAATAACTTTGCTCTCTGAACGTGCACTTCTTTCTGAGTGTGTGTGTGTGTTTACGCCAAAACTTTACTACCTTTCTTTAACCCTTTACTGTTCAACTCTCTGTGTTTGCAGATGTATTAACAATCACTGTCTCCTTGTTTGTGTGTGACGTGAACTCACTCCTGCTTTCACTCTACGATTGAAGTGTAAATAAAAGTGTGTGTTTGTGAATGTTCTGCGAGTGGAATTCCTCTACTACTCTCTGCTGTTTGGATGAAAATGTTATTCATTATTAATAAATACTCCTCTCTCTCTCTCTCTCCCTCTCTCTTTCTTTCTCTCTCTCTCCCGTTGACCTTTCTGGAACGTTCCACAGTTAAAAGCTCGTGTTGCACTTTACTCGTCATTTTTTCATGAACTGCATGTTTGTCATCAAGACTTGTAGCAAACATTCACAAATTCTATTTCAGCTAAAACAAAACGCAGCAGCAGCGTTGGGTAAAAGAGCTCATGGGGAAACTGTCCCAGGATACTTAAAGTATAATTTCCTATTTATTTTATCTATTACTCAAAGTGGATTCACAACAGATTGGAAAAAAAAGCTGATTTTCTGCATCGTTGTGAAGACACCACCACAGGAAAACACACATACAGCGCTTTGAATTCAACAAAATCATAAAAGAGAAGCTTTTATCCAAAGTTAGGTTCTATATTAACAAAATATTCCCGCACATCAGTTTTATCTTTTAAATCAATTCTTTAAACACACCTTTTTATTAACCTGATTTTCTTATTCTCTTATGGATTATTTATCTTGTCAGTCCATATCATCATTAATTTTTTAAACCATTTTCAATACTTAACATTAAAATTTACGTAACTTATAACTATTTAGCTATTTTAATATTTTTTTCTTTTATTATTTTTACAATAACTATGATCGTCTTTAATCTTTCCCAGTGTTTCTTGCTTTTACTTCTTTTTACCTCTGGTCTATATCATTGGATTTATGTTTTGCCTGGGTTTTTATCTCCTGCTGTTGGGTTTTAATGTATTTGGAGTACATTATGTGATTGTACTTCTTGATTTGCCGTGCTGAATTGCTTTCTTTTTATTTCATTTATTTCTAGGACTTCTTTCTTTGAGATTTTTGTAGACTACGGAGTTTGAAATTGTTATATAATTAAAATTATTATATCTTAGTTATGATTTCCATGATAACATTATTCTCAACTAACTACTCTCTTTTACTTTTAACATACTGTATTTAATAAAAAGTAGCCTGGATTATTTCTACTATAAGATGCTTAACATGTTTTCTAGGAAAAAAAAAACAAGCTGCAGAAAACAAGAATGAGACAGGGTGAATACTGTGTTGTGTTTATCCTAAATCAACTGTTATATCTTCTGAGCAGATGAGTGATTCCATCCTGAGACATATATGTTTGTATACATATGTATATAAAATTCATGCATCATCCTTTCCTATGTGAATCTAAATGTATGTTAAAACAAAAAAACAGTGAATTAACCCTTTATCACTCCATCAGCACACAATGCAAAATGAAACTTTTCAAAAAGTGTCACAAAAGTTAAAGGGAAGAAAGTCATTTTATGTCCTTCAAAAAAACTCCAAGGTTAAAATCTGGACTTTCAGACTGTTACTATAAGTGCCCTGTAATAAGTAACATAACTATCACTGTCCCTACAGTAAAAAATATTTCGAATCTTTGCAAATATGTAAGAGTAAGACATAACAAAATGTACGAGTATAAAGAATAACTAAGTTAACAGTGGTTTTCAGTTTTCCTCAATAACATGTTTTTGGCAATTGTAGCCTGATTAAAGTCATTTAAGAGACAAGTTCAGAAAGAAACAGAAGATGAAAACAAGAGGAAAATCAAGAAAAGACAAGAGTTTATTAAAAAAGGGGATGATGTAAGAGAGAAAGATGGAGGAAAAAAAGGAGGGATGGACGGAGACAACGTTGGAAGCAGTGGGGAGAAGTTTGAGAAATCTATTGTTTCTCAAACTGGAAGGGGAAGCTTGTTTTGTTTTGCTGCAGGGCACAGAGAGTGTTGAGAAACAGGAAGCCAGAGGACCTGCCCATCCTCACGGACAGCTGGTGCCCTTCGATAGCTGTTCCCCACTTCCTGTTAGCGACACACAATGGTTCCCACCCCTGATCAGGGCACCTGGAAACCAACCCGAGTGACCACTCACTGCACGGACTTTATATCAGAGAAATTATTGCTTCACAAAAGTCTGAGTTTGAAAGTCTGAAAGATATATTATCTTAACTAAAAAAAAAATCATCAAATTCAGCCAAACAAACATGTTGCACTTTATGCTACTAAAGACGCTTCAACACCTTTGTTTAAATGTAAAGACTGGAGCATGAAATATTGATTTGGCTGGCCTGAGACAGACGGTTTCTACTTTAAGAAAGCCAGCTCTGCCTTTTATTGAGATGTTTTGATAAATGAGGAGCTATTTTGTCTCACATTCTTATCTCAGCCCTGTGGAGAGAAAGTTTTAGCAATTAGTCATGTGTTGTTAAAAAAGTCCAGCACACTTAATGGGACATTTTTCATGGTAAATTATGAGTCCTCCCGCCGGCGGCTGAACGTCATAGCTCACTGCTTCACTGTCATGCCCATAATCCCAATAAGGAAAGGAGAGCTCAGATGTTACAGAAACAGAAACTGGGTCGGGTAAAGTCCCTTTGTGGTACGTTTGAACTTACGCTGTTTTACAAAACTTTGAATATCCTGCCTCTTCCTGCACTTCGTTCCACTGACATGCAAACAAACTCGCACAGCAGCTTAAAAACTGTGAAAGCTCTTCATTCTACGATTTATTTGTCCCTCACGTCCTCTGTCGTCTGGATTTATTTGAAAGCACTCAATAAAAAAATGTCTGGGTGCAAGTGAAGTAATGGCACACAAGAAAGTAGTAATGGCACACAATAATATTTCTGAGCACAGAGTCCTCCTTTTTGCTTTGTTAAAAATGAATTGTAGGTACCTCCTAATGTGCTTTGCTTTCATGCCAGCAGGCTTTTTGTGCAAGAGTAGGCGTCAATTATTTTAGATATTGGATATTGTTTTAGAACAAAAAGGCTACGATTCCCGGCAGCCTCAGAAGAACCCCATTATGTCTTTAAAAGGCCGATCTCTTTCTTCTCTGGTCAAACAGTCCAACAAAACCACGGCTCACGTCTGCTGCTGTGTATTTTCATCAGACTCTCAGATAAAATGCACACTGTGCTTACGCCCACGGATTCACACATACTGCATTAAAAAAAAAAAAAGTAGGAGCGCAACAGAAATCAAAACTGGATCCACATCAATTCAAGCCTCTTATTGATTGACATGAGGTTGATTTATAGAAGAGAATAATGAGCGACAGAGTTTCTCTCCTCGGTCATTTTGAGTTTACTTTGATGGTCACTCTTCAATGTTTTAATCCAACAATATCCGATTAATTTGAGAGGGAAAAACCCGACATGTAAAGCTTTTCAGTCGTACATGTGTGATAGAAAATAAGGATGAAGATGCAGTAGGTAATGAACAGCAGCGAGCAGAACAGCATCGTGTTTTCAATCATCGTTAATTAACACACAATCCACATGATTCACTGAAACTACAAACAACATCCCATTTCCACAGCGTTCAAAAAACAAAGCCTAAAGCGAGGAGGAAAGTCACACAACAGGAACATGTCTCCTTTCTTCTGCCGTGCCAAAACATAAATGGGGAGTTAAAGGGGGCTTCCAGCTACATACAGACAAGATGCTACAACCCCTTGTTATGAGAATCGAGCGACTGCCTCCAATAATTGTTGGTATCTATAAAATGACCCAGCTTGATCTGCTTCACTCAGAAACTGCCAGGACAGAGTAAACATTGATTAATCATTTCCAACCCTGAGACTCTAAAGCTTCTACGATGAAATAACCATCATTTGCTACTTTTTGATTGATAACGTGAAGCAGCCGTCGCCGTGCTCACCGTTCACAACTCTCTAACTCAGACTGCTGGTATCGGATCTGATTGGCTGTGCACATGGAGAGGAGAGGAGGTTAGTTACAGAGGAAACACTGACAGGCTTTTGGCAGGGTGAAAAAATAAACAAACAAAAACAGTAAGAGTCAAACTATTCAGTTCTGGCACTGGCTGAACAAACTTCTGGCGTAACTTGAGGTCTTTGTAGCCACACAACACGAGTCTATAACAAGGGAATACGAAAACTTCCACAAGTCACTAACAGATTCCCCAAACAATTAAAAAACTGAGTTTACAAAGTTTTAGTCACCAATTTAGACGTAAAAAACAAATCTACTGGGCTAGTAGAGGATTGGCATCTTAGAATGACCTACGACACCCAAAGCAGGTTTTTTTTTAAGTTTGCTGATCCTCACTGGTTTAAAAAGAAATGCTTTTTTAAATCTATGTCATTGAAGGATATTCCTCCTTTTATTTCTGCACTTTTTATGTTTAGGAGTTTTGTACTTGTGAAGGTGTTCTATAATTGTGAAGGTCCCAAAGTCTCTAAGTTTCGCAACTACTATTTTTTTTAAGGCTGGTGTAATTTCTAATGTGGACACTTTTCTGTACCCACTTGAATTTTCTTGGGATTTCTTCCAATAAAAATCTGGGCTCCACATATTTTTCTGCAAGTACAAAAGTTAAATATTAATCATTATTACTGTAGTTAACGGTGTTTGATAGTGTTTCAGTTTTAGTGTAGTTTGCTTCTCTCTCAGGTTATCTCCAAAATCTTACTCGAGTATTAAAGTCTTGTCATGTTCTTTTAACATTCCTGACCTTAAATAAGCTCTTATTTCATCCAAATTATCCTCAGTACTGTCTGAATTGCAAATATTTTATACCTGTTGTTCTTTTTGCTACTTGAAGCTTTTGTCCAGTGTGCATTTTTGTTTCTCCTTACTGTACAGGAAGTTATTTGTTAGCAGCAACTATTTTTTAGTTGTTAGAGCTATTGTTCATAAACACTGTTTTTATTCACTTAAATTGGTTCAGTGTCATAATATCATTATATGGTGACGTGGACAGTGTTACTAAGTGCAGCTAATTGGTCAAAGTTATAAAAAATGAAGCATCATGAGTCTGAGATGTAGAAATGTTATGTCCACAGAAATGTTTGTCTCATCTTATCTAATCCTGTCAAATCCAATTTCTAAATGTCTCACAGTTATTTCCTTTAAAAGTGCGTTTAATGGCTTATTTTAAAGGCGCTGTGAGGACTATCTGGAATCAGTATTGTTTTTCCGGGAATAAGATTTCCTTTCCCATGAGCACAATCACACCGCAAAAACTGAAATCTAAGTAAGTCATTATGTCTTATTTTTAGTAAGATTTGTCTTACTATTCTTGATTTGAGCCACATTTACTAGACAAGGTCACTTCCCGGGCGAATTCGTCTTATCCCATTGGCAGATTTTTTTGACTTGTTACAAGCAATTAACACCTCTTTTTTGTCTTAAAAAAACTTGAAATAAGACATTTTTATGACCTGGTCTGGTGAATGTGGCTCAAATTAAGAACAATAAGACAATTTTTACTGCAAATAAGACATAATGACTTGCTTAGATTTCCGTTTTTCCAGTGCACCCACTGTTGTAAGGAAGTGACCCTACCAAGGCGAGCATTTGTTTTGGAAGGAAAAAAAACAAGATCAAATCTTTTTGTTGTTAAGTATTTCATAGGAATGTGGTGCTACTGTTAGTGGACAGCTCTTGCTTCCGACTGCTAACCTTGGCAGGTGGCATTGTTGGGGGTTGTTAAAGGCATTTTGTGTCGTGAATGGATTGGCCATGAGTACTGAGAAATACAGTTGAGAAATTACACATTTGGACGCTGATAATTTGGTTGTAAATCACCAATTTTGAAGAGGCAAATGTATAAAAGTGAGATTTCACAGATGTCATAAGGCCTTTAACCCCTTGCTTTTATTTGGGCCTTAATAGAGTCAAAGATCATGCATGGAAAGCTAAACTTATCTTCAACCTGGAACCATTGTTTCTTCTTTTTTTCCCTCTTGCCCGAATACTAGAAAAGTTACGGTAATGAGAACATCTTGCGTCAATTATTGCCTGTGAATAAAACGCCATTGATGGTGGGTTCCTATGCAGTACCGTAATACACCAAATAGTCCCGTAAAGCTTCTTCTTTCTTCTTTAAGGAGTGATTTAAATTGTCTCACGAACTCAAATTTTCAGGTAATTACGGTAATGTAAAGAGCACTTGTAAAATGGGAGTGGCTGCGCTCTGATGGGTTTTAAAGAGTTAATAAGTTAACCTTGACTGTTGATGTTTCATTATACATTAATAATTAGACACAGACTTGTCTGCAGTGTCTACATGTGTCTCATTTCTCCTCTAATATTTACAGCTTTAAAAAGTGATTAAAACATTTAAAGTCCCGTAATAAAGCCAGAATGTATTTCTTTTCTGATTTTCATGATTCAATTCAAGAAATAAAAAAAAGTCTGAGAGGTGCCTTTCACTTCACCATGTAGAGGGGAAATTTAACAACAGAGATATATCACATTATTAAATATTTCTGTAAAAGATTTTTATTAATAAATCAATTTGGTGATGTGCTGAGAGGATAAAGTTTCCTTTCCCATTTTAATTCCTGCATCATTCATCAAGCACTTTTTCATCATTTTTTGTTCATTTTACAGACTAAAAATAATCTACATAATAAAAATACACAGCAGTTAAGTCAACGTTGAGGATAAATCTTCTCTATCAGATGTGTTTTAGCTGTTGCACAATATTTTTTGACATGGTATTCAGGTTTTAAACAGCCCCTCCACACTTTAGCTCCTGTGTGACTCATGATGGTGTTTTATAGTCGTCTACATTCTCCATAAAAGCTCAGTAAGAATATTTGCAACTGTCAGGAATAAAAAGAAAACTGCACAGGCTCAGTCTACAATAGATGGCAGTGTGGACCTATCCAGGAACAAACCATACATTGATGTTATGGCTACATATTTTATATTTTCTCCTCTTCCTCTTTTCTCTCTGTTTCTCTCTGTTTCTCTTTACAGCCCATCCAGTGCAGTTGTTCCCAGGCTCGGCTCGACTGTCAATCAGCAGCAGCAGCCTACATCTCAGTGCTGCAGCTGAGCCAGGGCCGCATCATCCCGCCTGCCAATCACCGCTCTACACCTTCAATCCATCCTATCCATCTCTCTGTAAAGCAGCTTCGCACACTGCACCCCCTCCTCCTTTCAAAACACCCCCCCCCCCTCCTCCCAAGCACCGCGATCCCCCTTTAACTCTAAAACCAGCGCACACACACAACACACACACACGGGCACAATCACTTACACATTCACACACAAACATTGGCCATCGCTCAAACAGAGAAAACACACGTACAAAAAGATACAGATAGGGAGGCAAAGATATAACACACACACACACACACACACACACATAAAGAGAGAAGCGGCTCCAACACTGCACCACTCCCACACCTTCATTTGGGACTCCACCTCTGCTTCTCTTCATTCCACCACCCGATTCAATAATACAGCCCCCCTACAACAAGCCTGTCCCAGCCCTCTGCTGTCAATCTTTTATTCAACAGAAAGGAGTCAGATCACAGCACTAGACTTATCCTTCCATCTTAGACCTCCATTCAGGTTCCTTTACACAAATACTGCATTCATCCCGTCTGTAAACATCTCCAGATTATGTGTAAGGCCGAAGCATTATGTGTTTGACACTAAAAGACTGCTAACGTGATTAAAATATGAGGAGGTCTTAAATCAGTTTGGTTATTTACACAATAAATCTGTGGTCAATAACAACTATCTGATGTGTGAAGTAGTGGGAGAAAAAGAAGACTAACTTTAATTTTGTTTTAATCACTATCCTGCTAATCGTTCACCTTTCTTCAGACAAAAGGAATCCCATCAGGTAAATAACATATCAAGGTTTGAATTATTAGTATCTCCAAGTCCTGTATGACATTTAAAAGCATCTGAACTGCCTGTTACTGTTCTAATGACTGAGCTAATGACACCGATGATTTCTATGTCAGAGTAAAGAAACTAGTCTTAATCAGAGGGAAAGAAAGTTACATACTGTTAACTTCCAACATAACCTTTCTAGAAGTTAAACCAGCAATTAACTTCAGTCGAGTCGCTATAAATAGTGTCTTGAACTGTGAACTGCTTCACTCGCTGTCGACAATGAACACTGTGCAATAAAAGATAAAAATAGATAATTAAAAGCAGATAAATCTGTTAACGTAATAAAAGATATGGACTGTAAACTAACTTTAACACCGAAAGAGGTTTGGAAAATAGCCTGTTTCTCCTAAATAGTGTCATACATGTGTTTATCTTCAACTAGATGATTTATCTGGCTAACTTCTAACATTTATTAAAAGCTAATTGTGCAGAAAACTGAAGCAATCAGAAAGCCTCACTGTTACTCCAATACAGAACTGAAAACTGCACCTGTAAGAAAAGTCTGTTTAAAAATATTAGGTGTTTTCTGATCCAGTTTGATGGATATCAGTCTGATATTAGCAAAAAAAAGAAAATCAGTTTATGCATCTAAAGGTACGTGTCTAAAATCCATCTGATTCTAAGATACACAATGATATATTTGGTGCTCTTCTCTTTCTGGACGTAATTTTCTGGCTCCTTAATTATGACCCATGTCTCAGACTCAGCGGTCTGTGAGAGTTTCTCATTTTTAGACGATCATCATTTAATTAACATCACATCTTGACATGTCATAGTCTGATAAGTGTGACTTGTGTCTTTTCACGAAATATCTGTCTACTTTTTGACATGGTCCATCTACTCATTAATTTCTCACGAACCTGTGAGTCGTCTACCATCAGTTAAATCAGTAATGTTAAATTATCAATTGTGTTATTTGGTGGTTAACCCTCTCACGCTGCTTGATCAACCATTGTTCTCCTCTGTTGCCCAAAAAATGCGTGCGCAGCTACACATCAGATCCACTCAACTCTACTCAGATTGGATCAGTGATCTCCAATACTAAAGCCCCTGTATGAGTTTGAGTATTGAGGCTTAAAAAGTTATATTAATTGAATGAATGAAATTTCCTTCAGTTCACTGCAGTTATTTCAACAAAGGTACAAACTCAAGGCAGAAACTGCAAATTGAAGCTAGGTTGAAGCTAAAGCTTATATAAAACCTTCCCCTCTTGTCTTACAAAACAAACAAAAGCAAAACAAAACAAAAAAACATCACAGATAAAAGTTTATCACAGAAACAAAACTGATGTTTTACTGTTGTGGTTGATAATCGAAATCAAGTGCATCATTACATGATCACATTAAATTATACTTCCAGTGTTGTCCTCCAAAACTAACTGAATCTTGTACAGCTTTTTTAACCTTACCAATGTATCACATGTTTTTATTTCTACCAAAGAAGAATTCCAAAGATTACCCCTTTTACAGACAGAGAGATTTTACATTTGTTCTGAAATTAGGTTCTCATTTCAAACAACTTCAGGATATTTTGTGGTAATTGCTGATTTCTAGCTTTGAATATTGTTTGCATTGAGTTGTACTTGACTAAATCTGTAAATTTGAGTATATTCAGCTTGGAAAACAGAGGATTTGTTGGTTCACGATATGGTTTATTACCTATGATTCATATGGCTTTTTTTTTGTAACAGAAAAATCAAGTGTGTATATTGGTGCAACCCTAAGAATAAATCTTAATAACAAACCATAGTTAATCTATTCATATTCTGAAACAACGCAGCTGCCTGTACTCAAGCAAGAAATGTGGATTTTGTTGTGAAGTTAAACTCAACAGCTGAACAACATTAATTGTAAAGCTGAGCACATCGTACCATCTCCAGCTTCATGTGTTAAAACTCCAGCTGTTCAACCACTTACGTATCCTTTATTTAAGTATAACGACAATGTTATAAAATCGTTGATATTGAGTGGTTTTGTGCGTCATGTCGTATTTAAGGCTGTGAATTTTGAAGTGTTTTTCACATGGAATGAAAAAAGCTTTATATAAAAGAGACTTTTTATCTTCAGGTATCACTTACACAACTGTAACTTATTGATTAGTTATGACACTGATCTATACAAGACAGGCCAAGGTAAAGATATAAACTTCATCCTGAGTGTCTTTAATGTGTTCATTGATTAAAAACTTTGCAGTTTCACTTCACAGTGCAGATCAGAATCCTTGTTAAGCTTACTTCATAGCAGAGGTTGTTTGGTTCATCCCTTCACTATTACCGAAGCCGTTTCACTGTGTTTTCATCCACCTCATTATGTCCTCATGCTTGCTTAAAGATTATTAGCTGCGGTCATTTTATTGCTGCAATTATTGCGTGCTGCAATGCAAGAATAACTAGATGAATGGTAGATGTGTTGTGAATCACTTTCACAGTTTGCCCTGAATCAGCCCACTAAACATGCAGAGTTTTCCCTCTCTTGTTTGAACTACTTCTAAAATGAGACTTGCTCTTTGATTGCATCATGGAGAGCAGCTTTCATCAGATGCCTCAAAGATTGCAGAGCCAGACAAGGTTCTGGGGCGAATGTTAAGGCCACGGCAATTGGGGGTATAATTAGACAGAGTTCCTGAATATCCGGTGCAGAAAACAATAATTGGCCTGCAACGATGGAGACTTTTTAACACTCTTACAGGGGAACAAATATCGCCAACAAAACCTTCTCCTTCCAAAGATGAGGCACGCATTAAAACATAAACTCTTATCAGAGCAATGTAACACAATAACAATACAAGGTTTTAATAAGTTTCATTTCCAAAGATGCTATTAAATATTATGACATATTGGAGACAAGAAATTCTCACAGCTCACATCTAATGCAGCTCAGATCTTTGTGAGAACAAGGCGAAGCAAGACGCAATGCAATCTGTGTGGATAAGCTGCTTATGTTTTCTTCTGACGTGGTGATTGTTACTGATACATGTAGATTACAATTAAACACAACAGAGCATGTGGTGAAGTTTGCTTTTTAGGAAATTATCCGACAGCTCTGACGCTGGAGGCTGTCAGATCTCAGCCCTGTCATTTGAAGGGTTTGTATGTCGGCGTGGTCGGCTGGTAAAAACGAAATTACTCCGGATTTACTGGCCACCGCTGCAAATGGAAGAGCCCGGCACACGAGATTGTAGTAGCAACTAATTATCTCCTACCTGATGATTCTGTTTTGATTAAACAAATGCTCTAATCAGACAGTGTTTTTTGTAAATACAGGCACAATAAAGGTGCTCAGTCCTCAATGGAATTAAACAGAGGAGGTGTGGGTCTACACATTTCACTACAAAGAGGTGATGAGGCATAAAGACAACACACTGTAAGCCCTGAAATATATAAGTTTTAATGCATCACTACATTAGATTCAGTTTCATCGTCTTGGTCACACCTATTTAAAACAAATAAAAACAAAAGTTCATGCTCTCCTGCAGGGGTGTCCAAACTTTTTAGCAAAAGGGCCGTTTTGGAAATTGAAAATGACAAAGAGCCGGGGACTGATAAGCTATTTCTTTTTAGTGGTTTCTTTAAAAAATGTATGGCAGGATCAGGTTCTGGACTTTTTCACGTTTGTTATACGACAATTATAAAAACATTTTCAACCCCAAATATCTCTGATCCTGCATTCTGAACCATTTTATGCTTCAACTTTTGTCTTTTTTGACCATTTCATATCTTTAATTCAGAACACATTTTGCATCCTGCCAAATGCAATTACATGTCAGCTGTAAAAGTTGTTGAATTTTTGCAGATCGTACAGAGCTTTAGCTTTATAAAGTTGGCTATGCACAGTCCAAATCTTTGTGAAACGTTACCAGATATATTGAGATTTAGTTCAAGCACTTGACAGAAACTGTAAACAATTAGAACACGATTAATTTCAGTGACAAAACTAACACATAGTAAAATGAGAACTTGGGGCCGCTTGAAAATAGATGGCGGGCCACAATTGGCCCCCGGGCCTTAGTTTGGACATCCCTCTACTGTACGGCTCCTTTTTGGAACTTCGAGTTACCGTGGTTATCTAAGGGAAGAAACTTTTAGTATTAAGTTGACCAAACTGTGTATTTTAATGAAGATTCATTACTTATTCTCATGAAGTGAAGGGGCTCTAAGATGATGCACTGGTCGGGCTCTGTTGCCTCACAGCGAGAAATGTTCTCCCCATAAATGTGCTGGTTTTCTCAGGGTGCTCCCACTTCCCCCCACAGTCCAAAACACATTATCATCAGGTTGATTTGTCACTTTAAATTGACTTTAAGCGTGAGTGTGTTTGTGTATGAATGCTTGTTTGTCTATATTATACTATACAACAGACTACCAACCTGTTCAGGGTGTACTCCACCAAGGCTCCAGCTCAAAGAAATAACCGTTAAGATGATGGATGATTTTTGTTTTGTTATTGTTGTTTTGTTTTTGAGGTAAGATTTTTGAGTAGATGGAACTGATCTGAGTTTATGGTGGTTAATATGAAATGTTAATTAGAGATAAGTGAGTACTGATACCAGGTATTGGTGTGGGGCCTAAACTGGCCTTATAATAATAATGATAATCCTACTGTTAGACAATTGAGCAGCTCAAAGGTTAAAGCTTTGTTCCAATTTTGTGCTTTAATTTTGCACCTATGAGTAAAACTTGGAGAGAGATAGCAGTTAAACTGTTTTATTTTGCACTCTGAGAGTTTCTAGTTTTATTTTGTACTTTTGTTAATTTATTACAAACAAATTTTAAACCCAGTGAGAGTTGTTGTGTTTTATCTTGGAATTAACGGCACAGTGACTGTGCTGCTTTTTTGTTTAGAAATCAAGTTCTTTGTCCAAATGATGTGTCATGGAAACTTCATGTATCAAAAGTATTAGTGGTATCAGTACTTGGTATCATTGAGTGCTCAAGAGGGTTTTGGTATTGGTACAAAAGTGGTATCAAACATCCCTAAATTTAATGTATAGCTACTTGAGTATAAATATATATATATATATTTTTTTTTTTCCGAAAAGAATATTCTAGACTCATTCTTCAAATTTGTTTTATCAAGCTAACACAAGTTCTCCAATTTCATCACTGATTTTTTCATGTCAACCATACTACGAGTTTTTTTTTATTTATTTTTTTTAAGTAAGCTTAATTATCAAGGCTTACAGTGCACTGTTTAATATAAAGCACCAATTGAAACAATATATAACAAATATTTTCATGTCATCATGAAAATGACTGTCAAAAATTAAGATTGTGAAATCCGCTTTTCCTGCCAAACTCTTGTCAGAAAACCAACTGTACTGAGAGATTTGGGGATAATAAAAGCAGCAAATTTCCCACTCAAAACTAAAAAAGAAGAAAAAGAAACAGCTAATGGTGGCACTTTGAATAAGTGAGTTGATTGATAATCATTACTCAATTCACAAAATATTCATCCGTTGAAAACAAGTTGTCTTAATTGTCTTGAAACTAAATGAGACCCAGTCAAGTCAAGTCTCTTTGATTTATCAGAGTTCAATCAGGAAGAATGTCAAGTTTAGGGAAACATCATGTATTTCTGAAACACACAGTCTGACACCAAGCAGCTTAAAGACCACCTCCTCTATTTTGCATTCATCGTACAGGATGGAAAGGTTCATGAGTGCAAAGCAGAAAACGCTCCACAACGAGAATGTGAGTCTCCTCCTCCTTTGTACCAGCCTTTGAAATGATCCAGAGTTTTATTAAAAGATTTCTCAAACTTAACAGAGGTTTTCTGTAAGTTGTTTTTGTTGGTTTAGATTTTCAGCAATCCAGCAAAATATAGACTGCAGAGAGGAAGTCTAGTTCATCTTGGGAGAGAGTTAGTGCATATAAAACAAACACTAAACTCAAGAGGTGTCCTCATCAATGTGTTTCTCAAATAACTGAAATTCAATTTAATAATAGGCTTTTCATTTTCACTTTTTTGCACCAATGTCAACATTATGCTGCTGCTCATGCTCTTCTGGTTCAGTCTCTTTTGAAAACACCTTTATAAGAGCGATGGAGTATTGCTGACGTGGTCTTAAGCCCATTTTATTTTTCCAAGTAAGTAGAGAATGTTTCACGATTGTGTTTGACAAGTGGCTACAAAGACTAATCCATATGTTATTCACAATGTGGACAAATCATTTTCTCTCTATCACCTAATTAATCAGCACGAGTTAATGACCAGAACTGAGTTAAAACTAAGAAATTGGAGGAAAGGAAAACAGCCACAGAGGCAGTGTGGGCTCATGGAGGGCATAAATGCATTACCATTAGTCCTCCAACAATTAACACACAGGCATTTTCAATATGATCTATTTCCTCCGAGAAGCCATAATAAACACCAGCTGGAGACAGGTTACAAAACACCTTTACACGGGTCCGTGCAATGAGAAAAACAGATTAGGTAAATTGGCTTTTCTAATTTTTCCTCCGCTGAACATTATGAAATTAGAGCACGTCAGACTGGAGTGAAATGATTCGTTTCCTGCTAATTATCATATAAGCTGCTGTTTGACTGGAAACATATAATTCAACGAGAAATAGAGTCTCTCCACTTAAACCTCTATACATTATACAGTGTCTTACTGAAATCATGTATACAAAATGTTGATTAAGTGAAAAAATCAATGCAAATGTTAACCTTTAAAGAGTTACCCTTTCCATTTGTTAGTTTGATCTCAAAACAGACAAATACTCTGCTGAAAAAACTCTCTTAAAGATGTGTTTTTAATGTTGTAGGGGACATTTTAGAGGTATGATAACATAATTTTATATCTTAATCTGACTTTCTGAAGTGAGTTTGCTCTGTAAAAGCGCTGTAACCTTCTGTTTCGTTGTAACTCAGCTCTTTGAACCACCGGCACTGACTCTCCACCTCCTACGCCCTCACATCTCCATCGGTCAGTCTTGACCTGCACGCTGCTAACTACAGATTTGTGCTTTTTACACGGCTGCAAGCAAAGGCTATTTGAGGCTAAGGCCACTTACAGTCACATTTACATTTTATATGTTCAGCAGTAAGCTGGTGGTCTCACAACGAGGCCTGCTGCAGAGGGAGCTCAAAGTACTGGACTGCGAAGAGTGAAATCAAAAATAAAACAGGCAGGAGTCCAGAGCTCAGTGATGACAAACAGGGCTGATGTTCCTCTGCGCTGAGAGTGATTCTGGGTAATGAAGGAGATGAGAAGAGAGCTTCAGACACTAAAAGAGTTGATGAGACATTTTCTTTTGCTTCCTAAAAAAGTTAACAGTTTAAATTCAGTTCAGCATTTACTTGGTCTCAGAAACTTGCTGAGCTACATGTCGGTATGTTTACTTTATTAGCCTCAGTATTAAAAAACAATCCTAACAGCAAAGTTAAAGATTATTTAGTTGATTTCTTAAGTATTTGCTCCACTGAATTAAATGTAAAAACTACACATAAGTTTGTCAAGTCCATTGAACTTGATAGTCAATTAAAATAATACATATGTTTATTGTGGTAGTTGATGAAGTTTGACTTCATTGTTGTTGTTTTTTAAACAATTTGTTGTCTCACAAGGAGCTTTTTTTATTCATCTGATCATTAGTAAACCACGGACTGAACTTCTCATCTAAAGTGACGATGTGAACAATAAAGTATCTTGCTATTTATGCCAAAAAAATTCAGTGGTTTTTTATTGTCTTGTTTTTTTTTTTTCATATTGTCAATGTTTTTTCTGTCTGTATTGTCTGGTTAATTTTGTATAGAGTTTTTTTTGTATGTATTTGTGTCCCATTGTGTCACTAAATGAAAATGAAAATAAAAATATTGGTTGAAAAACAAACTACACATAAGGTAGTTTTCTGATTTTATTCACAGAACTCTTATTTTGAAATTCTCTATGTGATGATGATGACTTGAATAAAAAGCAAAATCGTCATTGCGATCTTATAACAGCTTTTTTTTTTTAACTCATTTGTAAAAGAAAATTCAAATTTTCAGGGTTTAAACTTCACAGAGGAATAAAATCAAAGTGCAGAATGCCTTTGAGCTTTGGGGAGTTAAACTTTTAACCATTATCTGACTTTTTTGTCAATTTGTTAGTTGATTATGTACACCGAAGGGCAGAAAAATCAATACTGAAAGTATTTTCTAGTTTCTATTTAGAGAAAAACATTTGCCAAAGACTCCTTTTCCTCTGGTTTGCTTCATTAAATAAAAAATATGATGTATATCCAAGGTAACCTAAACAGTTGGCACCAAGATTTTACCCAAACCTATGAATAAAACATCTTGTTATGATGCCAGGTGCTACTACAGACAACTCTCAATAATAAAATGTGTCAGTACAGGAGCTTGAAATCTGCAGAGGATTTGGATTCATTTTTTATTTTCATTTTTTTCATTTTTCCAAAGGTTTTGGTCGTCCTAAAGAAGATATAGACACTCTGCCCTGTGTAGGATAAAATCTTGTTCAATCAATGCAAGAAATCAACTAATTACATGATTTCTAGATTATATTTAGAAGAGATTGAATACACTGTCCAATTCATGACCCAAGTTTCTCAATTCCTCATCCCATCGAGTAACAGTGCATACTTTGTACAGCACTGTGTAATGCCAAAAAGTATTTAAAATTGGTGTTGTTGGTCATATACATCCTCGCTCATTGTTCCAAATATGAGGCTTTTTATGGACTTTGCACTTGGACCTTCATTTCAATCTTGAACTTAAGTGTGGTGTGCAAATTTGTTTTTTTTTTCTGCCTGTTTGTTGTTCTATTTGTGTTGTTAAATAAAAAGTTATGAATAAAAATATTAAAAAGAAGATATTCAAATGGTGATGAATATGAATAACTGGATGTTTTAAGCTGCTGTGTAATAGATATATAAAATGTTGTCAACACATGGAGAGAGAAAACAACATCAATTTTTGGAGAGTCATTCTCAGCTTTTTCCCATGAAGCTAATATTCAGCTGTAGGTTCATGAGGAGTGTGTGTTCTTTTCCTGGATAATGTTTTTGTGTGCGAGTGTGTGTGTCTGTTCATGTGTGCAACTTAGCACACCTGAATGTGAATCGAGGAACGCTTGCGACTGACGGTGAGTCATCATCGCCATGGTGTTAAGCCGCCCGTTCCCGAGGGAACAGGGTTACCGTCTCTACACCACTGGGGATTTTTATTTTTACATTTGAAAAGCAAACCAGGGCCCAGCGCACAACAATCCTCCACTCCCTCTCTCTCTTCCTCTGTCTCTCTATTTCTCCTCCATGACTGAGCTGAATCACACACACACGAACACACACACACACACACACACACACACAAACAGGGCGAGCTTTGCACACATCTGCTCATTTCAGAGCACCATGTTCTTATCTATGTCTCTGTGATATTCAATATGTTTCAGATATCAAAACATGAACCTATGCAGATGAGATGAAAGGGACAAAACCACAAACTCGATAACAGCTTCTGCTCTGTCATTTTCTGCTGAGGAGCACAAACTGGAGCTGCAGTCCTGCTGGTTGTGACTTAAGCTGGAGTGTATAGAGTCAGGTTTGGGGGAACATTTCTGGAAACTCAGAACACCACAACCTGTTTTAAGAGATATGGGATCAGGTTCCTGACGCTGCTCTTTGAAGGAAGTGCAACAATGAAGCGCAAACGCTACAATTTCATACAAAAGCAGGCATTTGTCAAGTGTTTCAATGAAGATTTACACAATAACGTCTCCATTCTTGGCACCGTGTTTACATTTCCTTGAGAAGCTTGGTCTCCATGGCCTCGGATGATTTTTTTTAAGAAAGACCTCAACAGCTCCGTGTGTGTGGTGTTTCTTCCATTGTTGAGTAATCTTGTCAAAAGAGACAACTATTGTTGGAAGATACCAGTTTTTTCCACAGACAGAGAAGCACTGGAGTACAATGCAGAACTGTTTGACTCATGGGTACTTTTTTATCGTTTCAGGTTAACACATTTTCTTTTCTGAGAGGTGTTAAAAGGGTATTTTGGGAAATGTCAGAAATCAATAAATTTGACTGGAAGCAGAAAAAAGCAGGTTGTAGCAAAGTGGAAATACCAAATAACGGTTTTTACAAAGATACTCGAAATCCATTTTAGAATGAGTGAAAACACAGATTGAGGTAATCGACTGTGAAGGATCTTATCAGAGACAGTTTTACAGTGCAAGTGTAAGGACTTTCAAATGGAAAATGGGGGTATCTATTGTCAGTAACAGAGGAAAACTTTGAATACTGGAATGAATGATAGTCAGATTTAAGGCTAGCAAAACATAACTCAGTATAAAAAACTGGACACTGAAATAATCTACATCCAAAGAATGAGTTTAGGACTAATTTTCCATGAGAAAAAAATGCAGGATGTTATTTTTAACTGAACTTTTCTGTTGCTTAGTTTTAAAAACGACTTGTTCTTGGACTTACTGTATCTCTTTGGTCCATCTTCGAGGCAGAAGGAAAGTGTGAGCGTGGCGTCCTCCTCGAAAAACTCTGTAGCGAAGGCGTCCCACCACAAACTGTCACTTTCCTGTGAAAAGAAAAAGAAATCATTTAATTATATTTACACAGAAAAAAATTCAACACATCACTGCAGGTATTTCTTTGCCATTTAAAACACTGAGGGTTATTTCAGTTTAGAATGAAACACTGTGTTTTCTTCTATTATTTCATATGCCGGTGAATTTTCACCAGCTAGGCTTGCACTCTTCTACATTTGCATTTGTTTACATAAATTCAATATTGATTTATTCTAATAAAACAAAGACGTTGTGACCATGCAGGTATCTCCAAAGGACGACATATAAAGAACATTTTTCTTTACATGTATATGAAGTCAGCAGTGCAGGTCAAGTATTTAATTTATTGTCGAGTAGTTCTGATTATACTCTTTAATGTAAACACGTCTTGTGTCAAATCACTTCTTTCACTATCAAACAGGGAACAAGACATCGACACAGGACAGGGGAGATGAGGACAAAGGGGTAACCTCTACTAAAAGAAATAAAAACATGAGTCTATAAATCAGGTTTCAAGCTTTGATCTCAATCCCCCTGTTGCTGCTCCTGGTCTGAGCCTCAGAAGCAGGTCGATGCAAAGCCCGGACCTGAGAGCAGCTTTTACTTCCCTTAAGCCCGGACTTGTGAAGAGCCCCGCCTTCGGCTTCTACAAGCTCGAATTACAAGCTGAGGTTCAACACCTCTGCAATTCACGTCTGTACTGAGTTTTCAGGACAGGTGAGGAAACTGTGAGGTTGTATCTTTGAAGGTCGTGGGGTTTTAATCAGAGCCCGACCGATTAATTGGGCTGATTATGGCACGTCACCTATTAATCTACATCGGCCATTATGTAGCCGATATATAAACCTTTTTATTTTCTGTGTTAAGATCGTGTCGTTCCTGCTCCTGTGTGTCTGTGTCAGGCTGCATGCTGCTCTATACCAATGATAAATGCCACTGTTAATTCACAAGTCCACCATTACCTAATATAAGACTATAATACAGAGTTCTAACATCGTGTAAGATGCTTTTTTGCGAAATGAACAGGGATAAATGCTCCTGTCAATACACACGTCCACCTTTTTCTAATAAAATACTATAATACAGCGTATTAACGTCGCTGTGTCATACACAAAATCATATTTTTAGTTATTATAACAATTTGTGTTCATGTACAGTATACATCCTGTGTATATCAATGTTTTTATTTCATACATTAGCGGATATATGTGATAACAGCTTTCTTTCGCCCCCAGTGTCGCTCTAGTTTTAATGACTGTACAGATATTTATTTATCATGTGACAAACACAAACGCAAGAAATTAAGACCTTTCATTCTCAAGCTACAGTGAATAAAACTGAACAACAAAAATACTGCCTGTTGCATTCAGAAGTAACGGCGTAGACTTCGGTTGCAATTTTCATTTCATTTTCCAAGTCCCTCTGTGCTTTAATGTCGCTGCATATCAGATTTGGAGAGCTCTGAGGTTTGCAAGATTTGAGACACAGCCGAAACACTGACTTGAATAGAAACCTATCAGAACTGATACGAAGATGCATCTGGTGTATTTTGGCCGTAATAGTCACAATAACAGAGGTAGGGATTGTTGTAGTCGCTTTGGAAGAGGCAGTAGTGTAGCAGCAGTGACGAAAGGTTTTTTTTTTCCAACAATGATTTTTTTACTGAATTTTACATTTTTTTAAACAGAACATACATCACAAACACCCCCTCATATGGTACTACATTCATTTAGACAAAGAAGATAAGATGGCAATAACATCATTATTCGTAAATTAACTTAAATTAAATAGACAGACGACTACCCTCCTCAGTGAATGGGACGAGACTTATCAGCCAAAAAGGACTGAAGTGAATCCCAAACATCAATGTTTTTCTCCTTGTTTACCTCTGATCATATATGATAATTTCTCCAGCCCAAGGCCGCTCATTAACCCTTTCTTCTACACTCCAAATGATGGTGGTTTCATATTTGACCAAAGTCAATCATTCTTATCTCCTTTGCATTTGCCATTTTTAAAAACTCTTTGGGGTATATCCCAAGTATACAGATGCAGAAAAGTGGAATCCAAGAACACTCCCAGAGACACAGTGACATAAGTGGTGAAAACAAATTTAAAGTGACCATACTTGATTAAAAAGTTGCGCTTTTGGTGACTTATCCTCGTATAAGTTTTCATGGAAGTAACAGCAAAAGAAGTAACACTAACCTACAGCATAAAACTTTAAGTATGGTTTAATAATGGTCAATTTCTAACAGCAGGCAGAGATCTTTTCTCTCCTTTCTCTGTCCTGACGTGACTCCAGCTCACCCTCTACCCCTCCCCACAAAAACACTTACCATAGCAGGACACCCCCCCACCTCCCCACCTCCCCCCTACCCCCATCCTTCTCCCCCCTGATGACTGAATGATGCTAATTTCCTGTGACACGTTATGACAGATCACTGACTTTCATTGAGCAGGGCTGAGGGATGGCATGCACTTCCCAGATGTTGACAATTAGCGTTGTCACCACTGAGCAGTGTCAAGACCAACAAGCAGCGACCGGAGAGGCCCAGCTGGTCAACTTTTATCAGAGATAAGGAAGAGATGGGGGCTCAAGGACACGAGACTTGCAGCCTGGATCATAATTAGTTAGTGGTGGAAGTTTCTGCAAGTTAACAATCAAGATTTTGGAATGAGAGTGAAGCACGACCTGGAATCTTTTACCAAAAGCCCTGTTTCCATCAAGCAGTCTGGTGCAAGTCAGATCAGCAAAGCCTGATCCTGTTTGTGTTTCCACGGCCAACTGTGCCCTTCTTGGAAGTGCCATGAAAGCCAGATGTCAATAGCTGTTTCAACTACGTAATACCGTGATGGCATAGCAGCACGACACAGTGTACCCCGCTAATAAATCCAGCGAAGAAGAACGTTACATAGTAAAGAGCAATGATGGAAGACATCCAGCAATGCATCCTGCACACAGGAAGTGGTGACTCTTTCAACCAATCAACGGGCTGCAGTGTTTCAAGCTCCGCCTCCTGGGGTAAGATCGGTACAACCCCAGCAGAAGGGTACCAAAAAGTGGGGTGGTACAATTCGGGGGAACAGTCCTGGTGTTGTCAAGGAAACATCGCAAAATGCACTAAACACTGTTTCAATCATCATAAGTGAAATATAAAAAAGTCATCTGTGTCTGGATTGCAGGACAGAATGTTGTTCCTCTATCTGAAGCTGGATTTCCATTACAGTTTTTCACAAAATAAAAGGGATAGTCCTAAAATTTCGACAAAGAATATTTGCGCTTTGAACGTCTTTCCATTGAAGGTTGTTCTAGGCAGGAGCCGTAACTCTCGTCAAATATCATCCTGCAAGATTTCACTGCTGGGGGATGGATGCAAGAAGATCAGTTTCTATCTCCTTATAACACTCTGCATTCCTCTGCTGTTTGCTGTCCAGTATGGCCGTTGTGTTTTTCTTGAAAATAATTGCATGAAAAGTCTCCGTCTCCTCCTCTGTCCAAACGTAGCGCGCCATGTTTACTCACAGAGAAGTGATCATGTGACCGGGTACGTCTAGTCCTGTGACGTATAATTGCGGAAAAAGTGTTTCCATGGCGCTTTTGCGATATATTTGAATGTCGAAGCGTCTGAAAAACCACCTCATGAAAGCATAAAAACTTTTTTAGCAATATTTTAGGGCTTTTTTGATATTCAGGTGTTTCTATTACCAGTTTTTAATAGCGCTATTTAAAATTTGTGCATATCCAAGGGGAATGGAAACGCACCTTGAGATGTTTGGGGTCCAGTCACTCCTCAAGCTGCTCTCACATGTGTGGCTGCTATCCGTCTGTTTTAGTCAAAGGTGCTGCCGCAAAATATGTGTGCGGGACTGAAACTGAACCTCTTGGTGGAAACAGGGCTTCAGACCCAGGCCCTTTTTTTGCGGGGTATTTTGGGGTCAAAACGACTCAGACTCCCAACACATTCTGGAGTTTGAGCAGCAGATCATCAGCAGCTGGTAGATTGGTGTTTTTAACGCTGTGAAGCCTTTTTGTTCAAGGCACAAAGTCTCAGCCGCTCTGAACTCTCGCAAGAAGTGAGCTGTTGTATGACGGGGGAAACACGGGTCAGGGTTGAAGCCAGAGCTTGTTGTGTTGGAGTGCAGACAGTTCGTCTTGTCAGACACTAAAACACAATCTAAAGCTGTCACTGCCAGACAAAGGCAATTTTAATGGAACTACTTTGACCTGGCTCGTTTCTCTACTGTCAGCATAAAAGATCCACTGGAATCATTCCAACACTTTTATAGCCAAAACATTCTTTAAATAGATGTTCCCAAAGTCATGTCCAAAATTTTCTTTTTACTTCTTTATGCAACTTAAGTCGAAGACGTGACATAATCTGCCTTTTTTTTAACAAACTGTGCTTCCTTCAAATGACGTTGGGACTGTAAGGTGTATCATTTTTACAAAATGGGTTCAATCGATGAACATTTTCATAATAAACTGATCTTTATCTCTATGCAACCATTTGGTCTGGTATCTTAAACGAGGGAAAGTGCAATTACTTAAGTGGCACATTCCAAAATCCTCACATTTGAGAGTGTAGAATATTTTTGTAATGGCAGCAGAGGTGCTCAAACGATGGCCTTTCATGTTTGAAATATTTGCCCTTCGAAACCTCCAATAAGACCGCTCTTAAAATTTAGAAATCCAACGGAGCCAAATGTGTCACAGCAGCTAGAATTATACAGGGTTCGACATTAAAGACAACATTTACGAGGTGACTAATAATACTAATAATCTTCAATCAGATCAATCAGTGTAATCATCAAACAGCAGGTCTTGAAATACACCATCCAGGCTTGCAACAGATGGATTTGTGAATGTGCGTGTGGCACTGACCAGATGTCCACTGGGAAAAAATGTCCGTGAGCTGTTGTGTCTGTCTGCATGTGTGCTGACTGTCTGTCATATTGTGAAAATCAGCAGGTGTGAAAAGCCAGCATGTGTGTGGGGTCTGTTTGATATGAATACATCAGCTTCACAGAGACACAGCGAGAGGATGGAGACAGGAGTGACAGATTCTGGACCAATCAGATTTAGTTTGAAACATAATCCAAGACTACGAAGGGGCAGAAAGTCCTGGATCGACAACAGCCGTTTATGACTGTACCGTGCAAACTTTGCTGTGGTTTAATAATTTCTATACCCCATAATCCAGCTTTAATAACACAGACATAAGAATAACAAAATGCAGATATCAAAATAACTCTCTGTTTTTAGCTTTAGAGGATGAGCCTGGCTTTGTCCTATTTTTCAGACTATCAACAAATCCCCTCAAGAGACCAACAAACATTGCTTCAGTCCATCTCTCAATCAAACCCAGTCAATTTTATCTACACACCCATAAAACAACTGACAATTTCTCTCATGGGATTTAACAAGCAGCATGGCATACACCCTCTATCTTTACACCATCAATTCAGATAAAAACACCCCAGAAAGAAGAAGCTGAATTCTGAAGCAGCAACGAAAGAGACGTGCAATTAATCCAAAACAGACTCACCTTGTGTTTTAAATCACACTCAGTTAGAATGATCACTTAAAAAAAGTAAAAATATTTAACAACATTGCTTTTCTGAACAATATTTCTGTAACAGGCTTATCCTCCTTGCATCCTCCCTTTGTTTACTAAACCTAAGGATAAACTATTTAATTGTAAAGATGATTTATTTGATCCCTGGCACATTCATTTGTTAAAGCTATAGAAGAGAAATAAATCCATCAAAATCTTTCAAAGCAGCTATTTAAACAGACAAATTCACATTTCTAGTGTTTGTTGTGATGTTTGCAGCATCATGCCGGTGTGAGAGATACTAAACCATAATTATGCTTCCTATAGACTTATCATAATGAAGCAACATGTCACCCAGTGCAACAGTATGGCTCATTATGCTTTAGTATCCCTGGCTGAATAATGGTCTTCCTCTGTAACTTTTTCAATTATGAACAGAGCTGAACATCATGAACAAACTGAAAAAAATCCAAAGCCTCGATGATATGAGACCACAATCAGCCTCAGCGTTAAATACGTGAGTAAGGTCACAGACCTAACAGCGCTGGACTCCAACACAACAGAGTGCTACAAGTGAACAAAATTAAATCAAATAAAGTTAAAGTATTTCTGACAAATAAACTAGTTTTAGAAAAAAGTGCTGAAATATCACTAAGAATAGCACATAACAAAAGAAAACTTAAGTGTCACAAACCCAAACCACTCACTAACCAGGTGCTGACCTGAAACTCAGTATAACTAACTCATGCTCCTGCAGCTGTCTTTACAAGTTTCAAACAGCATAATCCCTTCAAAATAAAAGCTCAATTGTCAATATTAATAACTTGAAAATGACACAATAAAAGTTAAAAACCATTTTCAAACTTCTTAATTGATAATATCACAATGGGCTAAACTTGAGCATTTTTTATTTAAGTCCATAATTTTGAAATTTTACCAAAATATATACAGATTATTTGTTGTGTGTTGATGTTATTAATATGAAACTGATAATAACTGCATGCAACTAAACAATAATATAATATAATATAATATAAACAACATGCTGTTTTTCCCTTGTGTGTGTAAACTCATTGGTAATAGTTGTTACGTGATGATAGTTTATTTGGATCAACGGTAACTTGATAAAATGAAGCGAAAATTGTGCTAAGTTTTAAGAATTCTTCTTGAAAACTTCCTCTTCTATTCATGCAGCTCTAAATGTTAGATTTTTCTTTGTTGTTCTGATTTCAATATTATTGCAAAGCAGTTTTGTCTGTATTCAATTAATTTTATCACTATTGTCAATATTTTTTCTCTCTCTGTCTTGTTTCAGTTGTTGTGAAAGTGCTTTATAAATTATTTTTTTGTTCTAATTAGTATTAAAATACTGGTATTTTTCTTTTTTTTTCTTTTTACTTCCACTCTTGTGAGGATTCGGAGTTCAAGATTATCTCCTATATAGAGTGTATTAGACTGGAGGATCAATCTGAAGTAATTAAAAAAATATCTTCCTACAATGCAGAATATTTTACTTTTGTTTAAGTGCTTTAAATAGTGTTAATGCATGTGAATCATGTGAGATTGGACTTCATTTTAGATTTGTGTTTTATTGTTATGTTCTGTGATGTTATGAACAATGACAAAACTTGTTTACTGGATCCATTTATTATTGTTTTCTGTTGTTATAGGACAGTAGAAAACATACGGTCTCTCTGATTTTATCTTTTACCTTTTTATATCTCTGCTCTGTTGCCCGGCAGAAAACAGAGTTGTCACTAATTGACTCTGTTGAACTTTCTCAGCTGCTGAAACAGGTAAGAGGATTTCATGAAAGAGTTTGATCCCCAATTTGACATAAACTGCCGTGGATTTAGAGTTGGAGAGGAATTTTCAAGTGCTGTCATCCTGAGGGCTCCCATCTCTGTGTTTCATAGACGCTGGTGTTCATTAAGCTTCCTCTTACTGTTTTAATGAAAAGTGTTTTAGTTAAGCTCTCACTTTCCTGTTATTGCAGGATATGGTCTTCCTCAAAATCTTTTCTGTTGGGTTTCACAGAAGAGCGTTAACCTCAAACTCATTTTGATTTGAGCAGCGCATCAATGAATTCACTTGTTTCCAAATTTCTTTGTTTGACTCAATATTAATTTAATCCTCTCCTCTGCGTGCCCTTCTAAATCAGTCAAGAATCTTTCTGAAACTGAGCGTTTTTACAGAATTGTATGTTCTCTTCAAACTGCGAACGGTTCATTTTGGCAGCCTGCTGATATTTGGCACTCAAAACAAACATGTATTTTACAAGAGCAGAGTTGACAGCAGTGTCAGCGGGTTCCAACTATTGTTGATACCGTTTAGTTTTTGTCTCTGTTGAAAAGCAACCCACCCAGACAAGAAAGAAATCTGGAAATAACGAGCACATTTCATGTGACACGAGCAGCTGTTGCTTTAAACATTCACAACAATTAAAAGTGAGGAGCTTGGAAGTTTTGCTGCACTTCTAAAAAGTACTTTTATTGTGAATTATATAAAGATTAAACAGTCCTAACTAATATAGCTAAATATTACCCAAAATGCTTCCAGGAACAGTGTATTTAGAACCAGCAGCCATTAATCCCTCAAAAATGAAGCTTTTGGGAAGCTTTTGGCCAGTGTCTCGCCAAGTTGTACAACGTGGCTGGCTGAGCTGCGGACCGGCAAGTTTTGGCCCGGATCTAAAGAGAGAGGAGAAGCTGGATCGGAGCCAGACGGGCTGGAGAACAGCTAAAGCCTGGCCAGTGGACACAAGCCATATGAATCCTCTGGCTGAAGGCAAACAAACCCAGCGAGGGCTCATGGGGATGCGGATGTTTGAATTTTGACTACTGCAGGAAATGTTCAGAGCTCTGCCTTTATTCTGTTACAGAGGTGCAGGTTGTAGAGTGTGAATGAGACATGTTTGTAAGAAATAAAGGCTTATAATTGTTTTTTATCCAATCAGCTTTTCTTTCTTTCTTTCTCTCCTTGATTCTCTCCGACCCTCTTCACATGCATTTCTCTGTCTCTGTCTTCATCCCGTCTCTCTCTGCAGCTGCTCTCTGACAGACAACGTCCTGCCTTCATTTACGCCTGCGGACCCTCTGACAAACCACGTGGCGTGACGATGTTTGTTGTCAAATGCTACAAATCAGGCAGACTCAGAGGGACCCGAGGTGAACCGACATGGTCGCAGCCGTGACGGCCGTCAGCCGATAAGGCTCTATTGATTCAAACGGATCGCACTTCATCTGGGGGGGATTTATCAATGTGTCAATTGCCCACTAGCCAACCACAAATCACCAGCAATAGCCAGGCCCCGGGGATTTACAGGAAAGCCAGAGGATTGGAGGGACAGCGAAGGGAGGATCCTCAGTAAATAGCAACAGAGCTGAGGGTTAAATCAGCGCATATAGAAATATCCATACTGGGGAGATGTCACAATGTGGAAACAGGCAAACACAAAAGAAGCTTTACTGTTTATAAAAAAGTGTACAGTATATATGAATCTAATAACAAACTCTTTCAGATGTGCTTCTTCTACATACAAAGTGAAGTTTTTTTTCTCACCACCACAGAAAAGAAGACTGCAGTTTTCTTCCACGGCTCCATCATCCCAACCGTATATAAACCACCAATATGTCTATGTTTAACATGAACCATTTTCCCAGCAAGCTTTTGTCGGTCCATATTTTTGCTTCCAGCCTCTTGTGGCAGAAAAGCCTCCAAGAGTGTAGGCGTGTCTGGGGCCCGACCTTGGAGAATTACCAATGTCTGAAACCCCATTCAGCTCCTGAATAGCACAGAGCCCAGCAGCCTGCACGGTGGGCCAAGGAAAGTTTTGCTGTTGTGGAGGATTCAAACAGCCTCAGGTTATTGAGGAACACAACAACTTAACAGAAGCAAAGCCTCTCTGGATGTTTGGAAAGGATCCTTAGCGGTGTAGGTTCTGTTTGAACAAACGACGAGGGCCATTACATGATGAGAGGGTTTTAAAAGAGTCTCATAAACAAGATCTCTTTTCTTAACAGTGTCACACTGTGGATTATACTTACATTATTTCGTTATCATTTAGTTTTTCATGGCTGCTTGAACCTCACAGCTCGAGTCCAGAATGCATAAATACACACTTCACATTTTTACAGTTAATCTTAAAAAAGGATGAACTTCTGTTGCGAATGGAGACACTTTAACTATCTAATCATTAAATTGCGTTGCTGAAACTTCAGCAGATGGTTAATTAAAAAAACAGTTCTAATAAGTGATCGTGGAGGTTGTCCAAGAGGAAACTAATAAAAGCTTGACCCCCTCCAAAAAAATAAAGATACTTAGTCTAGCCTTTGTATTTGTCAGATATTTTTATTTAGACATGAATTCATTAAAAATCAGTCAGTTCCTTCAGAAAAAAAGCAAAAATAGATGCTATCATTTCAAACTGCTTTAATTTGAATTCACACTTGATAATCTCTGCCTATTTTTCTTTCTCTCATTTATAAAAAAAAAAATCACAAAAAACAGTTTGATTGGTTTTGGAATGGTATCGTAGAATGATGGGAGTTTATTGATCAAAAATTACAAGAAAGACTCTCCGGGATAACTTTGTGAGACATCCAGTTATGTGACAAGGAGTTTAATTATCAGTAAACAAAGTGCCATCTTCTAAAGGTTTGTGTGTATAAAAATGTGGAAACTTGATAGCACACACAAAGCTGATGTACTGACCAGGACCATTCACTGTGTCTGCTTTCGTGAATATGCAGATAATCAGAATGCGCAAAATACTGGGGGGGGGGGGGAGGTGCAAATGTCCAGTCACAAAAAGGAGCCATGTCATATCTCCGATGAAAAAAAAAAAACGCCTTGAAACACTACATTTTCCTGCATCTGGATCATTCCAGCACACCAGCACAGTTAGTGCCGACGTCTCTCAAAGTACTTTTCTGATGCAAGTATATCCAATTTATTTAAAGCAATTAAACCAAAATAAAAAAACACCATGAATTAACTTAAATGTTGTGGTGTGTTTTGAAACAAAACTCATTTAAATAGGGTGGTACATAATTTTTGTACCTTTTATCAACTGTGCACACAATCAAAGTAGATCACCCGCAACACTTCCACTAATAACACAGACATTTTTATTTTTGCTTGCTCAGGTAAGGCTCTTCGTTGTGTTTATAAAATGCGTAATTAACTTTTTATTCAATGGCTGAAAACTACATGAGTGAGTGTGAACAGTTGACTGCCCTCTTTCCTCACTTCTAATATGTTTCCCATGAAGACTGGTGGCTAAATAAAACATAAATTTCACCGTAATGTAATGTAAGGAATATCTGGTTAAGTGCATATCTCTGTAATTGGTCTCACTGTGCCGACATACAAAGATGTAAAATTGACTCATTCTACTTTATTTGTTTCTCCTGAGATAAAGAGTATTTAAAGCTAGAATGACTTGAATAGTTTATGTTTTCCTCATCACTGCAGTTTAAAATCTTTACATTATAAATCTCTCTTAGCTGCACAGGTACAATTCTGTTTCTATTAAGGTTTCCTAAGGATGACAAAGTGCACAAACCGCTCCTTCAGACTAGATGAACAACACCGCTTTAATCACATCAGACTGGCTGCACGCTAATGTTGCATCAGTGCAGTTTGTCCTCTTGGGCCTTAAGTGTTTTTTTTTTTTTTTCCTTTTTCTCTCTATAACACAAACTTTACATGTTGTTGTGTTTGGCCACCTTGCAGCCACCAGCCCAGCATTATGCAAATGAAGAGTAAATGAATGCAGCAGGGGAAAAAGTCATTGCCCTTGAAGAGCAGCGCACACGCTCACCAGGAATGAACTTTCTCTCTATAAATGAAACCGCCAGAAGAAGAAAAAAAGCTCACTGTTTAACTTCATATATTCTAATACACTTGGGCAACTTTCCCACTATCTCTCTTTTATTTCTACTCTCAGAAGTTACAGCGGGGATCACTACTCGAGTCACCGTATAGATTCAGGGCCAAGGTTAATACACAGAAGTCGTTTGTTTGTTGCTTTAATGCAGGAAACATGCAGATGCACTCACAGGGGCTTACGGCCAAAAGGTTGACTGATTGATCCTCACAACAGCAACATATAAGTGTCCTTATTAATCAAAATACACACTGGATGGTTAGGAGAGGGCAGGCACAATGAAGACAGAGACTAGAGTCCTAAAATAAGAGATGAACTGTTCAATCTTCACAATATTATCAAAAGCAATGATTCTCATCTTCAGCTCTTCCACCGGCTGCTGACAGCTTTTTTTTGCTGGCGCACACACTTTCTCATTCTCACCTTTTAGAAACTCTGCTTCCGCTCAGGACGATGATGCCTGAGATGCACAATTAAATCAGTTGTGTTAAAGAAGTGTTGTTATGCTCCTCCTCTCGTCACCTGTTTCACTGTCTGTTCCCAACATTTTAAACACCTCCATTCACGTTAAAGCTCGTTGTTTAATTAATGCATCACCACATCAGCTATAAATATGAGCCAAAGCTTCCATATTGAACTTTTTTAACTTCCATCTACTCATTTCTAGCATTTGGTTATCCAAAACTGAACATGAATTGATCAAAATGTGCAAAACTTACACATCAATGGTTCTTGATTTGTTTTGTCATTGAGAGGGATGAACTCAACTTCTCTTTCACACACGTTTTATAAAAAATATAATCACTCAAATCAAGTGAAATAAATCTTATTTCACTGAAAACATTTTATTTTTTCAGCTTGCTGCAGCCAAAATGTGCAATAATTTAGATTTTTTTTTTATACTTTTCCATCATTAAGTGATTCTGAGCACTGACCTTGAGTTTGGAAAAAGCTTGAATACAAGATTTTTTTTACTTTTTCCTCATTTTTCAGGGTTAAAACTACATTTTTTTTCAGTTTGAGGATTTGTAAATCTAATAGTCTTATCCCAAACATTTTTCAGCTCTGTACCATAAAAGTGGATTATATTACAATATGGCCAGCTGCAATATTTGAATCGCAAACAGTCCGATGTTTCTTTTACCCCAAATGTGTCAGAATACTAGATACATTTTTTTGCCGTAGTTGTTTTATGCTCAACACCAGCGTTACTCAACCCTGCTCAACTAAAGAACCACATTGTTGAAAACTACCTTTACGAAGTAGTGATATAATAAGTACAAGGTAACAACGGTGTGGAAATTGGGGGGAAACTTGAAAAAGAATGAAGCAAAACTTTTAAGAAGCCTGAAATTTCTGTTTAAAATACACCTTTAGATTGATCTTGAGTAATATTCTAATTTTTTGAGACACCCAGTTTTGTGTTTTTGTTATCTGTAAGACCATAATCATCGACTTTTCATGAAATAAAGATTTGAAACAATTCACTCTATGTTTAGTGAGTCTACACAATATCTGAGTTTCACCCTCTAAAATGAGTGACCAAAATATATTTCACTTTTTTATCATGTTCTTATTCTTGAGATGTGCCTACACAGAGTTTCTTTTGTGGGTTTTTTTTTTCATAAATTCCACTTTTCTTTCTTGATTTTTCCTTAATCAAAGTTATTATAATATAAAGAATATCAGCCCCTTCAACATAGCATTTGATATCAACAACACATAAGATGGTGAAGCTAAAATAATAGCATACTAAATCGCAATTATAAAATCGGGGGAAAATGTTGCAAAAACATTATCTTTGTAAATAGTTACCCATAAAGTTGGAATTAATGTTTTTTACACCTTCTCATGAAATGATAGTGGCAATGCGATTCATTCCTTATAAATAAAATTTCTATCTTCCAAAGCATTTATCAATCAATCTGTTTCAAACATAAAACCACAATTAATCTTTGCAAATCACAATCACTTTATAAGAAGAGGTAGAAAACATTTTACTCTAACTTTATGGGCGACAGATTTTTATCCATACCATTAATTCAGCTCAGGGTTGTGGAAGTTGTTTTCTATAAGAGAGTAAAATGACACATTTACCGGTGCAAAACAAAAAGAATCAGCTTTGAAAGGGTTGCAATCCAGAGAAGCAACCAAACAAAAAAAGTCAATACTAACAGGTTTTATTCACATATAAGAAATCGAAGCAAAAAGAGACAGACAAACTTAACTCTTAGATGCTCCAAATCTAATGTTTTTGTCACTAATGCATGAATTACAAACTTTCTTGATATAGAGCAAAATGTGATTCGTTTAATTCAATCTGAGCAACTAAGGGGAAAAAAAGGAAGGGTATTGAAGGAGATAGTATAAAGCATTTACAAAAATTTTTAAGATTACTTAAAGGTACCTTCATTTTCTTTTCTTTTTTCTCTTCTTTTGAATTTTTGTTGAAAGACAGCTCTATGGATTAATCGATATTCCTCCTTTTTTAACTCTAAATATAACTTAAGACAGCCAAGGACGGAGATTAAAAAGGCGTCTTAAAAACTTCAACCGCAGTCGAACTGTATCGCAGCTTTTGTGCAGCAGTTCCTGTGATTCTTTGTGTTAAAGCCGTCCGCACTGTAAAGCTATGGGCTTGAATTTTTTGAACAAAATCAGAGTCAAACAGCTGATCAGCAAAATGATGAAACACAGAGAAACCAACAGAGCGGAGGCTTCGTGTTCCTGCTGCAGCTCCCCTGAAGTACAGTCAGTCAGGGGCTGCTCTCCTGTGTGTCCTGTCTCTTCCTCTGAACTTTTATCCTCCTCAATGATAAAATATAACAGAGCCTTCATTTATTCTGACTGAGCACAAAGTGGCTTTCAGAGGGAAATCAGTGGAAAGGACTAAAGAAAAACGTCTTGTTTATTGTGTGAGCGTATGAAAGATCACATCTTTTTATCAGGAGAAGAACAGTGTATGGATAAAGTAGCTCTGACTAAGAGTAAAGGTCATACATGTTGTAAAGATCTTTCACGATTTGTATGAGAAGGTTGGTTTACATGACTGCTTCTTGCTCTCCAAACCAAAAAGAGATCATCGCATCTTTGTTTTTTGGGGAGGTGAAACAAGAAATGGGACAAAGATGAAGACAGCAGCACTGACATAACACTTTTTTCATCTTCAAGCCATTGTGCATAGTTGCAAAAGTACCAAAAGCTCAACTTAAAGAGGGAGTATGTTGCTTTCCCATATATAAAGTAACAATGCTGGATGTTCAGAATAATTGTGCAGATTTTTAAACATGTACATATTGAAGAAATCCCTAATTCTGTCTGTAAACTGATCAAAACTAGCACCAGAACTTCAGGGGACTTGCTGAAATTATGACAACAAGCTTCCAGAGGGCTGACCAATCAGAGGGAAGGGGGTTTGTGGAGCAGGGAGTCTTAAAGAGACAGCAGCTAAAATGAGGAGTTTTAGACAGAGGCTAAAATCAGTTTTCTTAGATACATGAGTGAAAAAAATTGGTATTTAAATCCGGTAATTCATGTAAATCTGCTACAGGGGCACCAGAAGGACATACTTAAGTCTAAGAGAGTAACACATTACCCCCTCTTTAAGTGTAAGAATCTGCAGGTTATAAGTTGTGTTCACTCCATGACTTGTTTCACTGCTAAAAAATAATTCTAAGTATGTTTTTATGTCTTATTTTTGGTAAAAACGTCTCTCTTTAGTTTAGATATGAGCCATTTTCACCAGACCAGTCCAAAAATGTCTTATTTCAAGTTGCTTATAGAAAGAAAAATGATATCAGAATTGCATGTAACAAGGGAGAAAAAAAATCTGCCAAAATTCCTTGTGTTAATACATTATTCTAATCCCAAAACACTCTACAAGCATTTTTTTCTTACTCTATTGGCAGATTTTTCCACTCTTTACAAGTAATTCAGACATTGTTATTGTCTTTAAACATCTTGAAACAATATGTTTCTAAACTTGACAGTTGAATGTGGCTCACATCAAGACTTAAAAGACGATCCTGACGAAAATAAGACACAAACACTTGCTTAGATTTGGGTTTTTGCAGAGTTCAAGAAGTGCACACAATCCTCAAGCAGGTTTCAGAGTCTCACCAGAGCAAGGACTCAACCTGTGACCTCCTCCCCTCAGGACGGACTATCTGACCACACCGAGGAGCGAGAGAACAACAGGACATAGACGGACCACGGGCCCGTCTGTCTCCTCTGTTATCTGAGCCACAGAGCAGCCTGGAAGGAACCGCGGGAAAGAGCCAGGAAAAAGGTGGGTCTATTGTCCGAGCATCCTGCTGGATGTGACTGACGCTCATTGTTTGACTGCAGACCGTTTTTTTTTTCTCCTTCTTATGGGAACATCCTCTGAGTGCATCTCATGGACAGTGTGACTTTTCAGTAGCGACACACAGACTCAAAACTAGTGTGTGAATACACATCACATTTTATGCGCCCTTTGTTTTTTTAAAGTCTGTGCTGAAAATAACAGAGTGGGTCCTCTGATGATTGGTGTTTAATTTAATGCTGAATAGAACAATTAATGACAACAGCATCTATAATTCAATGCACATTGCAATCTAATACACAACACATGGTTATCTCAGCCGGTAACAAGGCCTACTTGGGTTTTTAATTATTTCATAGAATTAAAAAAATATATTGTGTCTTGCTACAGATGTCAGAACATGACTGACTGACATAAAACTGTATTATTTTATCTATCACAACATATGAGAAACTAGCAGGTAACTGTTTTCGATCAGACACAGTCAGTTTGTTTTTGTTTGTCTTTAAAGTTAATGTTGTTATTGACCAGTTTTCAGCTCAAATGTGCAAAAGCCCTTAAATAGAGACAATTCTGAGTCTCTTTTTAATAATTAAACTTGATTTCCTCATGCATATTGACTATAAAAATTGCGACAATGATCCTTTCAAGCTATAATTTAGCAAAACAAAGCTTGATTCTAATTAATGAGTTTGACAAAATCTTAAAGCTGCATCTGAATTTAAAAATTGCATCCAATTTCTATCACAGAAGGAAATCAATGAATTTTCATATCTGGTGGATCTAGGATCTGACTCGTTATTCACAGTGATAAAAAAAAAAAAAAGTTTTCAGGTTAGAACCAGGAGGATTCTTGAAACCGTACTTCACTCTGAAGGTCATCCTCTGGTGTGAAATAAAAAAACAGTAAAAAGATTGTGGAGCGAGCGGCTGAGGGCTGAGAGTCACGACACAGAGACAGTTAAAAGTCTTTTATGCCCACAGATTTTAAACTTCTGATATTTTGACATTTGATGTCACTTTTTTTTTTTGGTCCCAGAGCTACAGAATGTGTTTCTGCTTTATTTTACAACTCAGTTTTAATCATGACTTTGTGACTGGAAACCATCATTCTTTACTAATCACTTAACTCTGATTGGTTAAAACCCGTAAACAACATTAATTAGGTCTCAAGAAGGGAAACCGAAGTTGAAGGTGCTGGCTCTGCTATTGTTAGCCATTCAAACCTATTCTTTGTTTCCTTTACCTGCCATACTAAATAAATGGAGCTGAATTTTGATGGTTTTCTGAGTCATTTCTAACCTTAACGCAGCAGTTTCCAATCTTTTCCAACTGAGGGCCCAATTTTTGAGTCTCAAAAAGTTTTGCAGCCCCAACTCCATAAATACTAACTTGGTTTTAACATTTAAAATTTTTTGTAATAAAAACATAGTTCACCCACAAAAATCATACTATTTTGTAAATGATTTGATGGCCCACTTACAATACCCTCACGGCCCACCAGGGGGTCACGGGTTGCAGGTTGGGAATCACTGCTTTAAGAAATCAAAAAGCCAGAATTTTGATTTTTATGCTCAAAAGTTGGGAATAAGTCACTTTAGCTCATCTTTATCTTAGCATTGACTATAGAAACAAGTATGTAAAACATAAATGAGCCCTTAGATTTACTTGAAATAAGTTACAACAGTATCCACACTGCAAAAACTGAAATCTTAGCAAGTGTTTCTGTCTTATCTTGAGTAAAATTTACCTTTTTAAATGTACTATGAACCACATTTGCACCAAAAAATCCATAGGAAATGTCTCATTTTAAGTAACAAAATGCAAAAATGACACCTGAAGTTCTTGATATGTGTAAATTTAAAATTTGAAATGGAAGAAGGCAGCATTTCATGTTTACTTTACTGTATAAATGCATTTTTTCTGGACTTTTCTGCTAAATATTGTGCATATTAAGTCATAAAGGACAATTTGTTCCTCAAAATACGATGCAATACTTGCTTAGGTTTCTGTTTTTGCAGAGTCAACTGAAGAGTAAGCATGATTAAATACATACAAACAGCATTGAATGTATGATTTTCTCCTTTCTGTCCTGATTCAATGTTTCATATTAAAGAGCAGATTTAAAAGGAATGAAAAGATAAACGGGCAACATCCTTTCAGCTAAGCTAACAGACCACACAGTCTTTAAAGGATAAGGCCGCTCTTTACCTCCTTTTCACAACTCTGCGCCCGCCCGCTCACCTTTTAGTGCTATTATTCTTTAATTTGGTGAGGTGGTTTGCAGGCAGCGAGTTAACCAGAGGAAGCAGAAGCTAATGTGATTCAGTCCTTTTCACCGACTGTCAGCGTTATGAAACTGTAAAATGTTTTTGTTTTTAGCCTCTCAGAGATGTGTTTTACAGGTCCACAAAAGCAGATGTCTGCTCATTGTCAGTAAGACTGTGAATCATAATAACAACACATCATCAAGATTGGCTTAATATAGGAATAAAAAATGATGCTGTTTGGTCGTTCAAGTGGAGAACAGATGCTATAGACTTATTAAAGACGCTTTTACGCACCCTTGTTTGTTTTGTGTTTCTGTTGCGTGGGAGGGAACATAAATAACGATTTTTGGGTGAAATTGTGTCAGATAGTTAGATGAAAAACACTTTTCAGTCAATGTTTGTATCTTGTGAGTTAATTAAAATATATGCTTTGAAGATGTGCTGTCACTCAGGCCGGTTTACACACAAACAAATTATCCTCTGATCATGGACAAGTTGGCTTTTTATAAAACTTAAAACGTATTTTAGGGGCAGAAGTCTGGCCTAATGACTCAGTCTTATCCTCTTTGAATAAAAGCATAAAAAACACACAGTAAATCATTTTGAAAACTAATTTCAAAGTCTTTTTGTGGCTCTCTATCTTTATAGAACAGATAAACCAAGAAAAGTCGATTTCTTTAGTATCTTTAGTATCTTTTCTTGGCCCTGATAGATTCAGCAGTAATGGCTCAGATAAGGGCGCAGAAATGTTCAACAAATCTCGAGGAATTACACCGAGCCTGTTACAACTAAGCACACTGTAAAAAATGGACTTTTAGACTCCAAGTGAATAACAGCACAAAATCTGGAATGATTGCAAACGTTTTTTTTTTTCCAAAGCCAAAAGTCCTTGGTTTTAAAACTTAATCTATTGCTCTGTTTTCTCAAGATAATGAGACTATTTCTTGTGCCACCCATACTTCAAATCAATTAGAGTAGTGCTACAGTCAAATTGTCTGAAATTCAATTGAACATTACCTTTCTGATACATTTTGACGCTTCTCAAAAATGAACAGGGATACTTGATTTCCATTTGCAGATTTGTAGCATCAGTTATTTGCCATAAGAACCTACATTTCCGCAGTGCCACTGAATGCATCACAGACACAGCTGTAACATTTGGTCTATGTGCACAACAGAATATAAAACCTAGATGGTGTGACTGCAGTTGAATTGAAGGATGGGTGGCATAAGAAATTATTCCATTGTTTCAGGAAAACATGCTTTGTTATCTCAAGAAAACAGAAAAAAAATGTGTTGAAAATCATGGTCTTTAAGGGCTTCTGTAGAACTATAAAAACAGGTCGAGATTTTTACCCTGGTAATCAACTTGAAAACAAAAGAAAACAACATCACCAATATGTTCTTTATTGAATTTTAATGATCATTACCAGCGATTGTTTAGAACTGATCTAACCTGTTAGTTGGTTTTGTTTCTTAGCATTAATCCATTTCACAAAAGTTGTTGGTTAAATCATTTAGAGATGCTGATAATTTGCTGGTATTGCACTGAGATCATCTTTTACCAGCGAGCAGATCCCATTAAAACAAACAACAAACAGGCTCATCTGTTTTGTATTGTTCCTTTGAGATTAGCCCTGATCAAACAGCTCCATTTATACAACAAATGTTATGTCTTGATGTTTTCAACATTGGAGGAATCTTCAATAGAATCAGCTGTAACTTTGATAATTGATTGTTTGAAGCAGTTTGCAGTAAGAAATGATAAAAAATATGTAGACTCCTCTCAAAATTAAAGACATCTGCAGTCTGTTTTAATAATAAACGATTGAATGTAAGACAATCAAAGATCGCAATCAAATTTTCTTGCATTCGATCAACAAATTGGGAAATAATCTACACGCTGATCAGAGATTGGAATCATCAATTCTGTGCCGTTCTTATGACAGAAAACTTCTCTTTGAATGAGCTTGTCACTAAAGGAAATCTGTGTGTGAGTTCTGGGTGTCTCATCTTTAATCCCTCTGTGTGAACCTCACAGCTCAGTGCCAACTTGACCTCCACATCATAAGCCTATTCATGTCAATCTGACACGTCGTGCTGATGGGAACAGATCCACTTTGCCCCTGACAGGAACAAGGGATTTCGCCATAATGAACACTCCAGTTCTTCCAGTCGCGGGGCCGAGCCAGTGAGTCAGGTCTGTGTTTCTGTGGGTCGGTTTGAATAATAAGAACTGGACTAACTACGCGCAACAGACACAAGAATCCAATGAATGGCTGCCAATCACTGACACTGATTATGTGTCTATCCACTGAGGATGAGTGTGACCACACGACCCAGCAGCAGCAGAGAGGTTCCTGAACGCAGCCCTGTGGGTATTATTATGTCTCCTCCATTAAAACGCTTTTGTTTTTCCTCTGTTTCACCCTCAGTGTTGTAGTTTTACTTACACTGTTATTCTGTGTCCCTGCTCTCTTCCCCTGAATATTAATGTCTCCTATGCTAATGGCCTTACACCGGCTGAGGTCGACCAAGCTCCTCCTCTGAATGTTAATCCGCTACCTTATTTGCATATGCGTAAGTGTCAAATTCCCCCACAAATCATTGCAGCTGCCTCCGTAAGACGAGGCCAGTGGCCCCCCCGAGCGACAGCACAGAAACAATGTGGTCGCTGCGTATGCAGAGCATCAAATCCACATCAAAGCCTGTTTAGATTGCCAGGTCACTGCAGGTTCACACTGTGTAAAATGAAGGTAATGGGATAGCAGTCAGCGCGGTGCAGAAACACAGGCAGCCAGGTAATAAGTATGAATGGAGCAGGTAATAAGGTTGGGATAGAAACAGACCCCGTGTCATGGCAGGAGCACGACTGTTTAAGCTGCAGCACTGTTATCGGTTCAAAGGTGAGCGCTGATCTCAGACAAGCTCACAGCACTTGTTGTGTCGTTTGGTTTTATTCGCCTGCGTTATCGAGAGCATGCAAGGTGAAAAGGTTTTTACAAAGAGGAAGCAGCAAACTGTCCATCAGGATAATTTAAGAGAAGAGTTCACCTAAAAATAAATGTTCTGCTTTGTTCATCGGCATCAGACGGATCATCAGGATCGCTGTTTCAAAGGGGGGTGAGGGTCATTTTTTGCATTTCTTATATTCAATATCAGTGAAACTGAGACATGCAGCTAATGAAGTGGTTTGAAGAAAGAAGGAAAACTATTTTGCAGCTATTTCAATAATCAATACCTTCAAACTTTCTTCTGAAACAAATGAAAAGAGCTGAATAATTTCCAAAAAATAACCTAATTTGGATTATTTATTGTACGATTATTTTTAGGTTCCCCATCTTGTGTGTTGTTTTTATCACTAGCTTTACTGTGGAAGATGTTTTTTCCAATCATTTATTCTCATTCTGGAAAAGAAAAGTACATGCATGAGGGAGTAAAGAAAGATTTTTGTTTTTAAAAAAATCCACCCAAAAAAATCTGTTTGCATTTATAGGTACATCTCAAAAAGTTGGAATATTGTGAAAAAGTGAAATACTCTTAGTCACTCATTTCAGAAAGTGAAACTCAGATACCTTATTTACTCATTGTATATACAGTGTTTTATTTCCAGCTTTTGTTTCTTGAATTATTAATGACTATGGCTCACAGACAATGAAAACCCAAAGTTGCAGAAATTAAGAATATTAAATAAAATCAATCATCATTCTTGTAAACACACATTTTCACCCATTTTTGCTTCATTTTGACCATTTTTGCAACCTGAGGCTTATTTTTATTGCTACTTTTGCCATTTTTGCCACTTTTCTCCACTTAGACTGCGGCTCTTGCAAAGGTAGTTTTCAATAATTTTTCTCTTTGGTTGAGCAGGGTTGAGTAACACTGGTGTGAAGCATATCATCTACTGCAAAAAAATAAATAAATCTGTTTTTCTGACATTTGTGGTCAAAGAAATCACAGGAGACCATATTGTGATTAAATCTAATTTTGAAATTAATTGCCTGGCCCTATAAAATTATTCATGTTTTTTTTCCTCTCTGTGTTCAAGTATCTGCTCATATTTTGATTTCAGTGCATCAAGTAGACAATTAGAGGCCTAACTTTGAGCTCTATGATTCTGTGATCATGACAAATTGTTGTGAAATTACCTCTTTAAGAGATGAAAACCATCACAGAGAGAGAGAGAGAGAGAGAGTAATCTGCAGATTAAATATTCATCAGTTGTGGCCTTTTTACTATCGTCATGTTTGAACTATCAGGGATAGACCATAGGCTGCATGAGTCATGGACATGCTCTCAGTGGAGTCATCCGTGGGTTTCTGGAAAGATATTTTAAAGGCCCGAAATGGCGGACGCTGTGGTGGAAATGCTGACTCAACCTTTCCCTAATTAGATGAGAAACAGGCAGAAAAGGTGGAGCTGGGAGACCGCTACAACCCGCCCACCTGTCTGTCAACTTAGTTTATGTATAACTTGACCCTTTCTACAACATTAACAGACAAAATATATTTATAAACACTTATTTTGTGGAGCAGAAGTAAATCAACTACATATCCCAAACTGTTTTTGTTCACCAGGTGGTAAAGATGCTGAATTTTGATGTAAAAATGAACATTTTAACATGAGACCTGATGTTGTTCCCTTTGCCCTGGCAGCCTCAAGTGGACACTTGAGGAACTGCAGTTCTGGCAAAACTGGGTTTAGATTCCCCTCAACATGAAAACATTTTTTTTACATACTTTCTGCATTTTCACAGTGGTGATGGTTTCGTTTTTTTGTTTTTTGCTTTGATTTATATGGACCTACCTGACTTTTTAAAATTCAGCTGATAATGAAGATTATTTCTTTATTGATGAATCATTATGCTTATGTTTTAAAAGGTTGGATATTTTCCCTCTAAGTTAGGAAAAGAGATACACAACACAAACACAAGTGTCTGTGATTTTAGAAGTAAAATACTGAGCACACAAAACCAAGCTGTTGCAAACTCTATCCCTTTTTGTTTCCTCTTTCCCTCAGCTGTTCTGAATTTTCATCAGCAAAAGTGATCACACATACATTCAAGTCATCTAGCTCGTTCCCTCTCTGCCTGTTGACACTGTGGTTAAAAACATTAGTGTCCGTCTCAAAGTGGGGAAACAATGACAGATAGAGGACACACGTGAGAGAGACGCTTGAGAAGCTACTGGACCCCAAACATCCCTGATAGAGGAAAAACATCCTGTCCTGCAATCCAGACACAGATGATTTCTTAAAATTTACTTAAACTGAAAAAGGTAATGACGATAGAAAGTGTTCGAAGATGCGAAAACTGCAAAGCTTTAACCCTGTAAAGCCTGAGCCATCAAAGAATAGCCAGAAAATTTAATCTTTTTTTTAATAAACGCAAATGTTTTTAACCCCTATAACAGAATCTACAGAAAATATTGCTGTTCTATTTTGTTTACATTTTGTATCCCATTTGACACAGTGGGGGATTTTGTATATTTATTTTGAAGTTTTCAGTAAATATGCATTCTTTCAATGCAGAATATACTATTTTTACATTATTCTTGTTCAACTTCTTGAAAATGTTGTTGTGTTTAGTTGTTGCAATATGCTTTCTAACAAAGTAAGCAGCTTGTTCATTGATTCTTTTTTAAATATCATTGTGTCTTCTTGTTCGTGTCTTCAGTGAGTTGCAGGATATTAAGCTGGTAAATGTATAGAGAAGAGGTATTCATTTGAGTCCTGACAGGTTGAGCAGGTTTCAGGGTTTTGTCTCTCCCTAAGTGTGTTCTAGTTTGCATATTGTTCTCACATGCTTGAGAGTAAAAATATGATGAAAACAGTGAAAACTGGACGTAGCTGCTACTAAATCTGGGCTGAAGTTTTAGATCAAATCAGTCATTTTAAAACAGATATAGGGACAACAAAACATTAAATTCAAAAAGAAGCAAAAAGACAAACCATCTAATGAACTGAACCTCAACAAAACCTACTCTCAGCTGCAAAAAAGAGGAACTTTGGTTAATTACTTCAGCGTTCAAAATGAGTCAACAGATCAAAAATGCTGCAAACTTTTCCCAACAATACAGTTTAAAATGAGACAAAAGGAACAGAAACACATGTCTTTGTGTAATTCCAACAACTTCATTTCTGCTCTCCCGGAGGATTAAGTGCATAAAGCTTTTGCTGTATGTGTCACTTAAACTCTAACAGACTACAGCCTCCTCTGGGGATGAAGTCTTCTCCAAGTGTCGGGTCCTTGAGTCCTGCGCCTGCCAGTGCGAGCGGCAGTCGCACCACCAGCCAAGCAAATTCAAAAGCACACTCATGAATAAGACAAATGGGTGGATTTCTAACAGAGGAGTGGCTCCAGTCGACTCTTTCCACACTTTTCTAAAAGGTGGTGTCACACCGAGGCTTAGTCAGGAACTGCTCCGAACGGCGGCTGATGCAGAATTACAGTGACTCATTTTGATATGACGGCCTGCCAGCGAGCCTGATGTTAAGTACGCTCGGAGCTATTCTTACCCTTAACAAAGGCTGTCCTTTCACCATATTAAGCGTCTTTTCGCTGGTGATAATTCTGACAAGGCTGCTGTTTGGGAGCTTGAAATCATTTTGACTGGATCAACAAAATATGGCAACAAACCCACTCAAAAACAGCTTTCATGTGTCTGCTCACAGTCAAATCCTGCAGAAGAGCTCCACATTATACTTTCTCTCAATCTCTTTAAATTACTCAAAACTACTTTAACGACAAAAGAAGCTCCATGCACAGATTTACATATCTGAACTCGTTCCTATTTAACCCTGGTGTTGTTTTTGGGATCTAGGGACCTGTGGAAGTATTAACAAATTAAAGACACGCTTTACAGTGTTTTATCTCCTTTGTTGCTCCACTTACACACAAGATAAACAAATAATTGTCAAGTCCTCTTTGTTTTTGTCTGTCATGTAGACATTCTCCTCCAATATCAGACTTTTCACCAGAACATCTCATTCAAAAACAACCTCTGTCTGCAGCTTGTATTATAACTCAGACTTCTCTTAAATCAAGTTTTCTTTAAGGAGACAGACTCATGAGTCATTCAGCCTCGCCTTATTCACGCTCAGTCTGCATGAAGACCGTCTTTCTCTAATTCAGCTTCTAAAATCAGGAGATTGGCAGCCGTTTACTCTATCAGGGAGTTTCTCCTCGCTTAAGTCAACATCAGTTCTGGTCTCAAAAATCTCATACAAGCTGAGCCCCACCTTATGAGCAGCTCTTTAAATCTCAACTTTAGTGAAGTACGCCTACGCTTATTTTGTTGGATTTGTATATCAGTGTGTTTATAAGCTGTCAGATGCATGGTCAAAGTGAATTGAGCAGATAAAGAATTGTGTTGCATGCTGATTTGTCTTCACAAACACATGCAACAAGTGAATCAGAACAATTCTTGTAAATATCCGGGTACACAGACGACAAAGAAGTGATACAGTAATAAGATCTCAGCACACATTGTAAAGTTTGATTTTACACATTTATCATTCTAGCAAATAATTCAATGTCAACCAGGATTAGGTAGGGCACCTTTCACATTTGAACCGCTATGGTACTTAGGAATTGATATCAGTACTCAATGGCACCAATTTTCTGTACTTTTGTGTGTTTTTGTGGTAATAAATGTTAATTTGTTTAAAAAGAAAGTCTCAACATATTCAATTTTAACATATTGATTTCTCTGTATATAAACTTAAACAAGTAGATCACAGCAACATGTAACTGTTTGGACTGTAACGTCGCAGTTGTTTCACAATTTTCTCCAAAATGAAAACCTTTAACTAAGATTAACTATAACTTAATGATTTAACTAAAACTATACAGTGTTTTTTCTTAATAATGCACAAATTAAGACTAAGCTTTACGTACCCCATGCTCATATCTGGCATGAAAAATCATCTACTTTTTCACTCCCTCAAAGTCAGAAGGATGCATTCAGGTATCTAAACATGGTGTCATCTGATTTTGTGTGAATACTTCCGATGGAATTTGGTTGGTGCTTATGACAATACGTTCTCGGGTTACGAGGATTACTGAAGTTGTTGTGATAACACTTAAGTATAAGTTGACATCATCTCAACTATAAAATAGATTTTGAAAACTTGAAAATCTATGTCCAACGAATGCATGTCGAACAATGAAGTTATTCTGGTGGATGTGGAATTAAAAACACTTATGTCGTCATGTTTCTGCGACTGTTACTGAGGCGCAACGTGGTCTCGATTTGGGGTGTTTATTTTTTAATTTATTTTCAAAAGTTGAAAGGTTATTTATGTCATTTACTCCTGTCAATACAGTGTTTTTACTTTTCTTATCAACACCTGCCTATGGTTCTAGTGGTCAAATTATCCCATTTACTGTAATTCAAGGTTTACAGCTGAGGATCACAGTCAGGTACTGGTGGGCAGATCGATCCAAAATATCATTATATCAAAACCAACGTTGGTATCTGTATAGATCAATATTTAAAATGATCAGTAATCTGCTGTTTCTTAACATTATTATGTTCTTGTAATAGTTAGTCCACCAGTGTGTGCAAGCTGTTTGATCAAAATGAAATATTTAATACTGGAATATAATAGTTTTTGAGATCCAAGAACATTTAAATTTCAAATCAAGTTCCAAATTTCAAGTTTTGCAACAAAGCAGAAACAAAAAAAAGCACATTATTATTTTCTGGTTGAAAATTAGTTATTTGCTTTCATTCCAGAACATAAATATTAGTTTTAGTGGTTGTGTGCTATTCTTGATTAATTCTGATATTTGCTTGGTATCGGATTGGTACCAAATTTTGTAGGACTGCACACCTTAGCCCCTCCCAGCTGTGTGGTAAAACTACAGCTTTCAAGTTATACCCAGAATGCCTTTGGGAATCTTGCAGTTACAAAAAGAGAGAGGAGGGAGGAACACTAGAGGTTAAATAAGTCTAAATCCACCAAACTGAGACAAGACATCTTTTTTATTCAAGATAACTTCTGTTGGTGTTAGAACAAGAAAATCTATGTCTTGACTCAACATAAAACTTTGAGTCAGCCCTTTACATTTAATTTTTGCATCCAAACAACAAGTTACATTTGACAGTGCTGAAGTTACCATTATAATATTGTTTTTAGCTTCAGTCAAACTGATACTTCCACAGCCGGAGCTCACTGCCAGCAGTTCCTCTCTAACACAGACGGATATGGATCTGCAACAGCTGCTCGCAGCAAAACCTTGATGAAATATTCAAGAAACTATCCAGCAGGACAATTCAGCTATTTTCTTCTAATGGAATCCAGATTTTTTTTTTCTTTTTGAGTGTGTGTTTGTGTGTGTGTGTGTGTGTGTTTGTGCAAGAAACATCCCCAAACTTCCTGTTTTGTAACAACACGAGCCTGACCCGGCGCTGATCACTGACACGGTCTCGTTTTGAAAAATGTGTGCTGAATTTTGAAGTCGGGGGAGAAAGCCCGGCGATGAAAGCAGCAGCAGCAGCAGAGTGACCCTTCAGGCTCGCAGCATCATTAAGAGACCGGCAGCTCACCTCAATTTACCAGAGGTAAACACAATCGCTTAGTCTGTTTCATCAAGCATTTACAAAATTGATGCACAATTTTCTCCAAGTGTATCTCAGGAAAAGAACAATTTTTGCTACAATCTTTAAAATACTTTTTGCATGTTTTCAAAAACTGATGACCAATAATTGTGCATGCTTGAGGATAATTATGATATGATTTGGTTAAGAGGCCTGTATGTCACATCTGGATGTAAACAAACTGCCTTTATTTCTCCGCTTTAAGACAAGAGAGCCCCCTCTTTATATTCAGCACCTACGGTTTAGTCAAACAATGACCACATGGTTGGAGAGAAGCTGTACTGTACACTGCTGCTGATGGAGCCAAAGGAAGAAAAAGATGAGGAGGAGAATTAAGATGCGAGGTAAAAGTAATTATATTATTATGTAATTATATCATTTAGTCTGAGGAGATGAAGGTAATGATTTAAATGTGTTTATGCGCTGATATCATGAAATATTACAGGCAGCATGTGCTCTTTGAGCTGAAACACACATGCACACGTTCTGCTATCTCTGCATGTGCGTGTGTGTGAGTATAGGTGCATGTGTGCATGAGTGTGTGTGTGTGTACGCGCTCTGTGATTGCACTTGGTGTCTGGGCATGTGTGGTGCGGGAGTTGAGGTCCGCCGGGGCTTGGACCACTCCGCATGAATAATGCATCAGACTGAGCCGTTGCATCTCAGCAACATTGCCTTGGTCGGCTTAAAGTTGCAAGTTTCTCTTTAGAAAAGTCAGCAGCATCGTTCTGCGAGCTGCTGCAGCGACTCAGACTCAGGCAGACTGAAGCTCAGGAGAAAAAAAAAGGGCTCAAATTTCACATTACGATACATTTATCCACAAAAACCCTCAATTTTTAATGTCCCAGTGGGAATCAGAAGAAGCCTTGAAGCATAAACAGCAACCAGGAGTCACAGTATTTTATGAAATCTGACATCTGGACCTGAAACATTCATATCTTTAACCCTTTGCACTTTTCTAAAAGAATAAAACAGCATTTTTTTTTGGAAAGAGAATCAACAAAACTTGCGGTTAAAAACCCAATTAATTGGTTTTAACTTCTTTGCTGTTTGCGTTTTTAGGTTTTAAGGCTGATGTCTTGTTATTTTTATGGATAACAGACATGGACTCAAGAAGCTCATATTAAACATGTAACCTTTTTGCTGATAATGAATCTGAAAAGCGCACTTTAACACAGCTGTGATTGTCAAATTTGAGCTCCAAACTGCAACTGAACGTCACAGTTTTTAAAAAGGTTTTGATGTTTGGATCTGAAACTTCTACTTGTAAGATTTTGACTATTAGTAGAGAATAATATGGCACCTGTTTGTTGTGGGGGGAAGTAACATAAGCGTAAATACAGTAGAAGTAACAGAAATCAGCTCCTTAGATGGGAGTAGTTTCGTAAAATCTTATGATTGGATAAAGAGAGAGACATATTTGGGATGAAATTAAGAAGGTGTGATTTGCTTTTAGTTGATTATCTAAAGACAAAATCCAAAAATGCACATAGATATGATTTTCGACTCAAAAAGTGATCACTTTAGTTGCTTAGTTGGTCGTTTTTATTCATTTTTCTTGCCATTGACATTAAGATGCCATGTGAAGAGGATCTGACACACTGACTGAACTTTTTTATCTGCAGATTTACACATTAGAGAACAGATGCTGAGGACAGATGCCGGCTGTATAATTCACAGTGGGATCACCAAAGGTTTAGTCTGAATGACACAGTGCTCCGCTCACTGGAGCATCACAGACACTGACATGAAATTAACTCACACTCCTGCAATTATGTCATGATCATCTTCACTCTGCAATCAGGGAACACTTTCACAAAGAAAAACTTCAACCGCTTGCTGAGCTGACCGCAGTGATGAATCATGGGAAGTAAGTGAGTGACCCCACAAACACTTCCTCTGAGTGGACAAACTCTCGCTGGAACTGATGAAACACAGAATGCAAATATGTAAAAAGCAGGTGATATGTAAATGTATGCAAATGGTTTAAATGCACGTGAAAAGGCTACTTTACTTCAGCCTGGTTGGACTGAAATACAACACCAGCTTCTTTCCTCTTCTATCACAATGAGGGTTCATAATTTTATTTATTTCTAAAGAGTTTGCAGAACAGTTTCACCTCATGATGAAAACAAAACACCATGATGCTTCATGTGCAAACTATAAGACTCTGAGAGGATTTTAAACCAACCCACGTGAAAGCGAATTAACAATATTTGATGTTTTCTGAAAGTAAAATATGAATTTCTGATTCATAACTGACACATGTGAGTGTCTGCATCAGCCCCGGACCCTGTTTACTTTCAGCTCAGGAATGTTTGGCACTTTGGCATCTCATCCACATCCCCTGATTGACAGACAGCCAGATCCCCCTTCTCTTTCTCTCTCTTACATCCCGTTTCTCCTCCCCGTACCGGACCTCCACAGCCCGCTACCCTCCCCCCGGTACCGCAGCCCTGAACGGGACCGTGCGGCTGCAGCGTCTCTTCCCCGGCTTCCCTCACCTCTGTGCGCGCCTGTAGCCGCTTGTTCATCTCGTAGATCCGATACTCGGGCTGGACCATGTAGGGCGAGTGTCTCCTGTAGAAGGGTCCGAAGGGAGACGAGTAGAACGGGTCGTGGGTCGGGTTGGACATGGTGGCTCCTGGCGAGGCGCACGGCGCGATTTCAACATCCAACGGGCTCAGCGGCGCACATGGGAGCGCGATGCTCTCCGAAAGACCCCCAATGGGAAGCAGCCGCTGCCGAGGCTGAGCTGCACTCTGCAAGTTGGCCTGCCTAGTTCTCTGCTATAGCGTGGAGCTTCTGGAGGAGGAGGAGGAGGAGGGGAGGGGAGGAGGAACAGGAGAGGGAGGGAGGGAGGGAGAGAGAGGAGGAGGGGGGGCAGAAATGAAGGGGGGAGGAGGGAAGTCGTTTCCTGTTCCCTGAAGACCTACACTCAGTTTTGCACTCTTGCAAAGTTCAAGTAAGATCCCTGTGTGCATGTGTTTGTATGTGCTCATGTGTTGTTGAGCCTCAAATGATTCATTGTTTCAGATTTTCAACGCTAAAAATAAAATGTAGCCATCAAAAAGTCCCATTCTTAAGATTTTAAAGAATCTATAGGTTCCTAACCAGTTATTTTTCGAATAACTTGCAATTTTGTCCCTTTTGAGACACTGTCATTAAGCTGCCGCAGCATCTACCTGCTTCACGTTGCCACTGCTGTGTCTTCAAACACCATTTTCATTTACAGATGACCCAGGTCAAAAGAAATGTGTGTTTTACATCTAATATAATTAAACAAATAAGTATGAGGTATCACCTTTGTACGGTGGATGGGAGGTGCCAGACGTTTCCTCATGGGCGGTTATCCAAATGGATAAGTCTACGCAAAAGTAGTGAGAGTAAGTAAACTTCATTTCTGGTCAGTTTTTCTGCATCCATTGCATAGACTAGTATAGTGGCCAATAGGTGTCAGACAATCTGGAAAAGCCACAACACAACGGAAGTTAAAAAAAAGTCAAATTTTTTGTTTTCCTCACAGACTGTTATTCCAACAGACCAGTCAATGCAACAGACACGAGTGGTGTTGATGCATCAATACTAACCTTGGTATCAGTATTGATCAGTGCATGCTGAGATCAATACTTAAAACTGTTAGTATGTTGCTGATGTGCTAAATATATTTATGTTTCTGTAATGTTTAATCTACCAGCACGTGCAAGCTCTTTGGTCCAAATAATATATGTAATGCTAAAATATGATCATTTTTGATAGCCATGCATGAACATTAAAATGTAAAATGTAGTGTTTTATAAGAAAGCAGAAAGCACGTGATTATTTCCTGGTTGAAAAATTAGTTTATGGCTTCATTCATGAACAGAAACATTGGTTTTAGTGGTTTACTGGTCTATTGCGTATGGGTGTAAGGGTTTTTGTTTCATTATCAATTTTTATTTCTTTTTTTTTTTTCTCTGTCTGTGTTGTTTTGTCTGTAAAACCTTAATGTAAAGCACATTGAGCTTCCTTGTAATGAAATGTGCTCTATAAATAAAGTTCTGTTCTGTTCTATTGGAATAAGCTTCTAAAAGTTGAACTCTTTTGACATCCATTGTGGCTATATTTCCATTGTGTTGTGGCGAAAACATTGTGTTTTTTCTGGTTGCTTTTGCGTTGTAGCTTCTACGAATCATCTGACACATACCGGCCACTGTAGGCTCGTGTTAGAACAGTCAGTGAGGAAAACACTACAGTTGAACTCTTCACTTCTATTGTGTTATGGAGTCTGCTGCATTTCTGTCGTAGTTTTGTATTTGTAATGTGGCCTTAGCAAAATTATCCTACCGGCCATTGTACCCTTGAGCTAAGCATACAGGCGCAGCTTATTAAACTGAGCTGCACCACAAAAACTGCAGAGCAATGAACAAAGACCAGCAATTGCAAAATAGATTTTTTAAATTCATTTTGTGCTCAAATCAAGACACTTTCCAGAACTACTTTACGATATGGATAAAAAAAAGCAGGTTTGAAAAGCAATAAAAAACAGAACTTCATATGAAAGATGACGCGGTTGAGCTGAGATTAGTCTGAGTTCAGAAAGTTGATCATTTAAACTCCTAGTTCTGATACACAAACTGATCTGTGAACTCTCTTTTCTGAAAAAGTACTCACAAATGAAATAAAAATGATGATGATCTCCGTGGCACACCAGTTCAGTCCGGTAATTGAGAACATGTGCTGCACTATTGGCTATAAACATCTCTTTAGACTTTTTTCTGCTTTCATTCAGTAAAACGCTGAAAAAAGAGGTGAGAGGTGCAGCTAAGAGTCAGATATCTTCATTACAGAAAGTATGAGTGCTTCTTTGGATTTGGACTGAAAGGAGCAAGAATCGCGAGGACAGGAAAGCACCTGAACTTTTGCTACGATCATGATTTTTCAAAAAACAGCAAAGAGTAAACATGTTTTCTGAAATTTGTTTGCTGAAAAAAGTAGACTTTCATGTTTTAAAACAAAATGTGACATGACCTTAATATGTTGGGTATTTTCAGCAAACTATGAAGTCCGAGCTGAAGGTCTGAAGAGTCACAGTTCATGGTGAGAGAATGAGGAGGCTCCACCGTCTGTTTTATGTGCAGCATAATCTCATAATATCATATTGATTGTGTTGCCTGGGGTCAATGCTGCTAATGACACAATCTTAGTACCTGGCTAGTTATGCACCAAGTGTCATAATTTGTGATTAAAGGATGGTGGATAACCCACAATGTCAACAAACAATCAATAAAAACACGTCATAACATTCAATATTCTGTAGAAACACCAGATTTCACTTTAGAGTCCCACATGCATGGTTTAAAATTTTAAGTTTCAGTGCCTTTTGCACAAATATCTCTCAGATTTGCATTTAAATTTTCCATTATTTGAAATCATTGTTGGTTGTTACCGAGGCCAGATTAACCTCAGACCTTGGGGCAAAAGAGGGATGGATGGGAACAGAAGGTCAAGCAGATTACAGATATTACAGTTACATAAAAACTCAGGTTTAGCTGATATTTATTCAGAGGACGGGACATGAAGTCAAGCAGCGTATGGAGGCTAAAATGCAGGAAATAAAATGCAGTTTTGCGTTTAAATGTGGAATCATTGAGAATAATTGTTGGTTATTAGGCTGAATCAATCTGTTAAGAGACCCTGGGGCAGAAATTGGCTATAACCCCCCTCCTGCTGCTCCATAATGTGCATATTTATCCTGTCATCTTAATGCCCCCATTACACCAAGAAAACCATAAGAAGAAGGTGTGTAAGTTCATGGATATTTGCTTGAAGATGCTTTAGAAACTCTTTCTAAAAAGAATGATGTTGCTGCCAAGGTAAACACAGTTGCAAAAGGGAAAGTAGTGAGGTGACAGTGTTCACCACCAGTGCTGTTTCCCATCTTCATCTCTCTGTCCGTGTAGATGCATTTCATACTCGGTGACGAAATCCCGACCCATGAAAACAGAGCAATGCCGAGCATGAAGCGCAGGAAGGAAGCAACACAGGCGCCACACAGCAGCACAGAGGGGCTTTATGATAAGCTGATAATGCTCAACCTGCCTGAGTTAACGCTGCTCTTTGCTCTTACATGTGTCCTAATAACTTTACAGTTAATCAAATTAGCAAATTCTGTAAATCAGTGTCCAGACACACACACTCATTTTCCCAGTTGGTGATCCACTCTAGGTCTAAAATTAAGCCTTTTATTTTAATGCATAAGTATTTACATTTTTATATCCCCTAATGTGGAGCAATTAACAGAAGACAAACTAGGTAGTTGGTGCAAACAGCCACCAGCAGTATAGAGCTTCACACAGGGAAACTTCATGAGCAGATCACACCCTTTGACATCTTAGCTCTCTCTGAAATGCAGACACAAAAGCATGTCTTTATTTTAAAATCAGAGCTCTTGAATCTCAACAAGCGAAAAAATTCTCAGTAAAGATAATCTACTTGACCAGTATCAACCATTTTCCTCATTACAATGTCTACTTTTACCGCCTACATTTCCCAGTCTGCACCTCATGAACATGCATTTCTTTCTTCTTTGAAACTAGTTAATCCAGTAAAGATCAGACACTGAATTGTTAAACCTCACAGCATCCATAGGATTAGCTTTGATTGGATTTTTGAGCTTTTCTAAAGATCACTGAGTGGACATGAGCTCATTTTAATACAGTTTTAAGTCTCAACACACCTGTGTGTTTATTTCACACATGTATGTAAACAACACTGCATGTAAAAAAGCACTGATTCTGATTTATAACAGCGATTTTACACTTTGTTCCACACAGCACATGTCAGTAACATGATTTACTGTGACAGTATGTGTCACTAACATGTTGGATTTTCTAACCCGACACACCAGAGCGTGTTAAAAATCTTTTTTCGGGCACATCGATTAAAATTTCCTCCATGTTCTCTTCTGTGTGACAGATTAGGCTGAGGCTGCGAAGTAGCCACAAGAATCTAAAAATAAACAGACACTCAGAGCAGCCGTAACGTTGCAACCGAATCTCACATTAACTGCCCGCTCTGGGAATTAATGAACAGCATTTATGAAGTCTGACTTCTAATCCAAAATGGCTGAATGGGGAGAGGCAGTCTGAATCGAGTGAGATAAAAGTTGTAATCCAAATGCCTCAGGCATCCGGTCGGGTAATTAAAAAAAAAAGTTTGAAAAATCTATTAATAAACCTTTAATTAAAAACTACATTTTTAATATCTCAAGACCTTTTCAATTGACATTTCTAACAGGATTTGGTTGCTCGCCTAAAGCGCTTACCACTGGAGTATGGCTGCAACACAGTACATTGAAGTGAACAGCTCATTTAACAGATTTGAATGTGAACTTGTATTGTGCAGATGACTGTAAACAGGACCTGTGTGTGAGGTGGAGCTCTTCACAGAGCAGAGAGAGTGATCAGACAGACGAGAGGGTTTCCCTCCCTCAGCCTACAGCGACTCATCTTAGAAATATTCCACAATGAAAACACAAGAGGCCAAAAAAACATCACTGTCCAAACGCAACCTTTACATCCAAACTATCTAAACAATGCAGGTAAATATGCACACTTGAACTTTAACACGTTACACTCTCATGGCATTATTCCTCATTATCTTGTGGGTTAGTTGAACACTTTTGCAGCTTTTCCTCGATCTTCTCAGCGCTATTGTTACTGCAGAGTTAATGATCCAAATCCAAAGGTTTGAACTAAGCAGGAGCACAAATCAATAAAAAAAAACTGGAACTCATAACATACATCATCCACTCCTGGTGAGATTATTTATGTCAAATTAAGGACAACAATACTGGAATATATTTTTTAGTTTCATCACTTTGATAAAACACTAGAACAGAAAAAGGAAGGTTTTCATCGTTTATGTGCCAATCATGATGGATTGGCTGTAGCAGTGAAACATTAACTTCCTTATTTCTATATATTCTATTACTCAATATTAGGGGAGGTAAAAATCATGTAGTAAATTTTAAGGCATTCATTCAATCCCAAAATCAACACCCGCAACTGCTTGTTAATGCAAATATCGAATGAGCCAATCACACGGCAGCAACTTGATGCATTTAGACACAATGAAGACGAGCTGCTGAGTTCAAACTGAGCATCAGGATGGAGAAGAAAGGTGATTTAAGAGACTCTGAATACGGCACGGTGCATCTCAAAGCCATTCTTGCAGAATTTGGAGTAAACAACATGAAAGCATGGATCCGTACGGCCTCGGATCAACGCTTCAGCCTTCTACTGCTGCTGCTGCTGCTGGTGTAATGGTGTGGGGGAGATTCTTTTTGGCACACTTTGGTTCCCTTAGTACCAGCTGAGCATGTTTCAAAGTCTGCAGCCTACCTGAGCATTGTTGCTGACTATGTCCATCCCTTTATGAGCACAGTGTACCCATCTTGAACATGACGATGAGTTCCTGATGAGTCACCAGATCTTAATACAACAGAGCTTCTTTGGGATGTGCTGGAACGGGAGATTCTCAGCCCACAACTGTGCAGCAACTTGGAGACGCCAAAATGGAGCAAAATCTTTGAGGGTAAATCTATGCCAAGAAGAATTAAGGCAGATTTGAAGGAAAAAGGGGGTCCAACCTGGTACTTGCAGGATTTTCCCCTTGAAGTAACCAACAAGATTGATGAGGATGATTGTAGTAGTTGCAGTCAGAGCGCTGAAGGCTCTACTTCTTGTAAACCAAAGCACCAGAACTGCGAGGTCTCGCTGTGAGCGCGTTGAGATTTACTAGCGCCTGATTGTTTGATGAAGCAAATTATATTCCATGTTTTGAAGAGGACCAGAACAGAGATGTGTGACGTTGAGTCTTTGGTACTGCTTTGGCTCAGTTGTTGGTACAAACGCCCCATGAATAGGTGCTGCAGTCGTGCTAAGGGTCATTTCTCAACCCTGGCAGGATTTGGTGCATGTAATATCCCAACTTAACAATATTTAAAGAAAGATCCAACACAGAAGCAACAGATGTGGGGATTTGTTTCTGAAATACTCTGTTTATTTTTGCAGTGTTGTCTTTGAAATGTGTTTCTGTAATGACATATTCTCTTTGTTCTCGATGTTTGATGTGACGTTAGCTCATAATGGTGACACAGACTAAGTATAACGCTCAAATCAAACAAAATAACAGGACTAGAAAACACAACTTTGAGTAAAGTATGACACAAAGTTAGAATATTCATGCAGTTTTAGGTGTTTAAATGAGAAAACTAATCTGAGAAATCATCCTAACTCTCAGGTAGAAGAGCGTACCATTCTACTGCAACATTTTGAGGTTTTTTTTGTTCCTTTGCAGAAGTTTTGGTTCACTTAAAAGCAGAATTAACTGGAGAAAGTCTTTTATTTCACAGCTATTAATGAGTTGAACTCTCGTCTGTGCTCTCTTTGTAGGATCCTCTCTTTTGCATCGTTCAATAGATGAAAATGCTCTCCATTCATGACTTCACTTTCCTCCACTTTGTTTTACATACTTTGATGTATATGCGTTTTTATTCCTGTTCACACCGGGCTCTTTCTACCCTCAGGGACAACAAAGTTGAATTGAATTGAACTGAATAGGAAACCAAATGTACCTTGAGAGCTGTTGTATCCGCCGCGCGTTGGCTGAATGTTTCAAACCTTGACCATTTTGCTAAATGCAGAAAATGCATCAAGGATGAAGGAGAGGTGCTTTTAGTTGTTAAACAGCAAGGTGAGGGAGACAAAACACTTGTGGATGAGAATGGAAATGGGTCAGGACACATATAGACACTCTGCTTCTGCTGGGCTCCCTCTTGGTGTTACTATGGTAACATATCTCCCTACCTACCTACCTTCCTACAATCCTACCTGCCTAGTGCTCAAACTGCTCACCTTTGCAGCCGTGCTACAGGTTTAGCACCTGAGCGTGGAGCCCTGAACATGCTTTGCATCCTGTTTCACTATGAAGCACAGGGGATGTAAAGTTTGTTTGATGGAGCTGATACTAAGAGGAGTCTGCATTTCCTGTTTCAAACACATGGCCAAAAAGCAGAATTATGAAAGAGTTTGATGGTGATTTAAAAAAAAAAAAAAAAGGATTTAGCTGGTGATTGACACGTGAAGATGAAACGGAGGAAGAGCTAAAAATAGCTCAGGATTCACAGAGCAACACAACGGGAAGACTGCAAATAAACCACTGTGGCGGTTTCATCCTCAGCAAAGTAAAAGTAAGAGAGTAAAACCTCCTCCTATCTAACTCCGACAACATTCCTGCCTCCTGAAGTAAAACCTAACTCAGCTGTGAACACCGGGAAGTGTGTCCCCTATTTTGTGCTCACAATTGTTTTCCAAATATGGATGAAATATACCCCGGATGCCGGAGCAGCAACTTCTATGGTGGAATCTCATTAGCATCGTAATAGCTTCCAGGCTCATTTGCATTTTGCCGTGAGTGATTTTTTTTCCCCTCTCTCTCTCTCTCTCTCTTTCCTCTTCACTGCTGGATGGAATAATAATTTAAAAAGAAAAAAGAAGTAAAACTTTGAAGCACCGTATTTTATTTCATTATTTAAGTTAAACAAATTGTAATTGAAAAGCACTTTTCAATTATGCTATTTCCTCATACCGGTGACAAATGAGTCTTACAGTCGTGTTGAGCAATTATGGGAAGACACACAAAACTACAAACTAATATTTGCACACAGGGATGACGAATTAGTGTAAATAGATTAATGCAGGAAGTGGAAGCTTTTAGTTCTATTTCAGAAATAGTCTGTGTGTGCAAAGGTGGGGTTTAAAACCATATTTGCACCAATATGCTGAACTCTGGCGGTGGAGAGACGTGACATGAAGCTGTAACGGAGTGAATCGCTGCAGAAGACAGACGAAGATTGAAAAAATGATTTTAAATAGTATTTTAAATAAGAGATGCATATTTCTCTGAGAAAATACATATTCGGAGTGATTAAGCAGACTCGTGTGAAGCCTGCAGCCGCTTTAACAAGGTGCTAACACGTCCTTGTGTTGAATCCAAGGATACAAACACACAGTCCAGCTTGTTAGACGTCCACACTCTTCTTCTCTTATGCTGAATTTTTGCAGCAAAGCAGCTCAGAGAGCAAAGAGTTAATATTTTCAACCAGTTCTGCCTCGAACACACACACAAGCGAGGAAGAAAGCACGCACACACACACACACTCATATCCCCACAACCCATCACCCCTGATCACACTCTGACTCGCGCACACTCCCACACACACATGCACACACAAACCCATAATTCCCAACACCACCACCTCCCCCTCCTCACCCACCGCCTCCACCTCCTCCTCCTCCTGCCTCCCTGGGCTCCCCCTCCTCTCCCCCCTCCTCCATTCTCCATCTCTGCCCCCCCTCCTCTCCCCTTCCCTTCCCTTCCTCCTCTCCCCTCTCTCCTTCCTCCTCCTCCTCCTCCTCCTCCACCACCACCACCACCACCGCCGCCGCCCCCCTTCAGGTCAGTTAATAAGCGAGCCTGAGCCTGTGCCTCAGCTCGGCTGTCTGGAGGACATGCAGAGCAGTGTCTCCTGGGAATTGGCTCATGCAGAATGCTGCTCCGCCGAGAGAATGGAATTTTACCCTCGCTAGGGCTCCCAGCCGCACCGCGCAGCAGGAAACCTGACAGACAGACACACACACATACACACAGACACACACACAGGAGCATGCACGCCAACACGTGCTGCAAATCAGCACACAAACATCCTCACACACATGCATGTAAACACACCGGTCCCTGGAGTGTGTTTCTCTGAGACGGTCTCCCCATACACAATCCCTTTAAGTAAAGTGACCACTACCTCAGGAAAACACTTATTTTTACCCTGAATCATCAAGAAGCCATCATTAACTTAATGGCGACACAGTCTTTAGGGACATGCAGTGATAGTGTGTGTACCACAAACGCCTCCAATGTAAACACACACACACGCAGGGACGCAGGGACATCAGTGGGTACAATGCCGCTAATGAGTTGCCCCGTAGATTTAGAGACAGTGTCTTTTTCCACACTTCTGTCTCAACTTCAAGTGTTGAGAAAGTCACCCCCTCTCCTCCTCTCCCTCCTCCTCCTCCCCCTCCTTTTCTGTCCTTCCTCCTCAAACCCACAGCTCCATCTATCGGCGTCCCTGCGCCACATGTTCAAGTCTGCAGGCGAAAAGATGAACCACTGGAAAAAGATTCAGCCTGATCCAGCGAGCGTGGAACTATTTCATGTTTTATGTAAATGGAGGAGAGCGGCTGCAAACAAGTCTGAGTTGGTGCAAACACGTAGAAGAGTTAATGGAGATATAATGGCAGAGAAATAAATGCCTTCTCGCAGCGACCTTTCACCCCTAATTTGGTTTGGTAAATGTTTTCTTGTATTCAAAAAGCATCTAAATGTGACCTTTTTGGTTTTAGAGAGCACGTAGTTTCAAGACAAAATGACAAGAGGTCCGATGAATCATGTTGCCCGGCGTCGCTGAGGATGATTCATGCCTCCAACAGAGCTGTATTTACTCAGGAAAAACAATACTGCACTGCACAGAGTGTGCACATGCTCCCAGCATGCAGCAGGAGCGGGGCAGCATGATATTACTGGTGTGATTTTTAAATGACACATACATAATCACAGACATAGACGCTTCAGAGTGAGCTCTGCATTGGATTATTTTCTCCCGTTGATGAGATTAAGCGGAGTGAACAAAGGATCCAATCCCATTTTCTGAGGCTTGTGCAGAGTCTGGACGGGTCTCCAGTTGGATCCTAACTCCTTCATGTGTAGATTACCTCCACTGCAATGGGATTAGCAGCCCAACAGATTGTAAACCAGTGTTGCTGCAGGATTTAATTGTCCACACACAAGATCCCATCCTGTTTCCTCGCTGTCAAGCTACACGGGGGAGAGCTTGGCTTGTTCGCCATCTTTAAATGAGAGGCAATTACATCCTGTGTTCAGCCTGGTTTGGAGCTAATCATAAATACAACAATTCTTACTTTTCCACCCCCCGTTTTTCCTCAACAAGGCCACAAAAACAATCTTCACAACAGAGTTGATATGAGTTGCCGTGTGAAAACAGAAACCCTAATTGTAAATGAGATTTTTTTTTCTAACTAAATGTTATTCGCCGGCGCCAAACACACCATGACAGAGGTGGAAAAATTGTGGAAATGGTGGAGGAAAAAAAAAGGCAGAGACACACATACACAACCTTCAATGAGCGCCTCTCCCTGAAATGCTGGAGCCAAGGCAGCATTTACAGCATGAAAACCTTTCAGATAATAACAGCAACACTTTACATGTGAAATAATCCTGCACTTTTTGCATTGTAAATATTTTCCACCTGCAGCATTTGTCAGGTATAGCACACAGAGTTTATCACTATAATTATTTGTTCTCCTCTCTGGTGAAACAGCTCTGCCAGCCTGTCTCAGCTCTGGCTGTTTGTAGTGCAGCAAGCCGAGGCAGCAGCGCTCTCTTTGGGATTTAGCCTTTCAAAAGTCCTCGTCAGATTTGCAGCGCAGACGTACTTCTGCTGCTGCCTGCCGCCCCCACATCTCTGCCCCCCTCCACCACCACCACCACCACCACATCTCCCCATCCCTCTAACCACCACCACCACCACCACCTTCCCCCCTCTCCTCCCCCATCAACCTCCTTCCCCTCTCTTCGCTCACTCTGCTGCAGATGTTTTGGATATGTTTTCTTAGCAAGGAAGCTGTTCCAACTGCCAACAAAAAAAAAAAGCCCCTCGGTTGTTTCCTGCGGCCGCTGGTGGTGCTGCGGCGGTGGAGGTGCCGGCCAACGGTTGGTGAGCGAGACATTAGCGCACACAGCGGCCAACATTCCTCAGACAGAGCAGGGTCATTCAGAGGTTAGGCCCAATGTCTGCCAACGTGTGCATAGCAGGATCTTAATTACCCAACATTAGTGCGCTTAAGCTTGGAGAAAATAATCCAGTGCATCCATGTTCCCATTTCTTTTGTTTGGACTCTCTGGGTTTCACTGTGACAAACATTTGCTGAAGGGATTTCAGGTTCACTTTAGGTTTTGGCTGGACCGGTCAGCTCATTAGCTCTCTGCTCGGTGGCAGCGCACCACCAACACACAGGTGCAATACTTCCCAGTGACAAGACACACAACAGGAAAGACCTCCCAGCGCTCCTCTTCTGTACAACAAACAGCCCAGTTTTCATAACTGCTGATTGTTTAGTCACAATTACTCTGAGTGCTGATTATGCTCTCATTGGGCAGATTTTGCAGCGAGGCTGTTTGAAACTAACAGAAAGTGTCACATTAACTCCAATGAGGATGGAATAACACAAATATTGGCACAGAGTTTGTTGTCAGCGCTGACAATGCTGCAGTTTTTACAGGGAGGTCTGAAATATTCCTGCAAATAGAAAGTTTGTTTTCAGCCTTTGCTGTTATTTTGCTTATTTTATCAAAGCTCATTTGTTCAAAATCAGATCTCCTACCCAAAGCAATCACCATCAGGTTTCTGGATAACCAACTGAGAATATAACAGAACAGATTCCCTGGTGTGCACTAAGTGGAGTGCAATGTTGAAATTTGGTTGTAAGAGGGTGAAATCAGGTCAGGAATCAAATTCCAGCTTGTTTTCAACCAGATTTATGACATCACCCGTCTGAAAACACACGCTCGTGTTGATGAATTGTTTATTTTGAGGGTTGAAGAGGGATCATTGATTTGTGATGTTATTTCATCACAGTGGAAAACTCCAGCCTCAAGAAGTGAAGCCAATGCAGAAGGGTTAAAAACTGCAGTTCCTTGAGCGTCCACTTGGGGTTGGATCCAGAAGAAACCCAATGCGCTACATACATAATATTACAAATATATTTTATTTATAGAGCACTTTTTTGAAACTCCAAGACGCTTAAACAGATAAAAGGGCAGGTTGAATGCAGATACAGTGAAAAACAGTTATGGAAATACAAGCCAACAAGCTTACAAAACAAAACAAATTCAGTATGCCAAGCCAAAAAGACAAATTTTACAAGTTGACAGCTTGGTGTAAAAATAGCTTAATCACTCATTTCTCGAATGGTACACAATGTACAGTGGTTAGGGATATTAAGATCTCAAGTTTACCCAGTCAGAGGCACAGCTCACCTGACTTACTGGTGTGCATCTTAAGCTGTTCGTAAGGAGGCTCTGAACCGCCTCTTGAGTTCAATGTTTTCAGATTGGGTCCCAACAACCGAAAGCAAAACTCGTGACCAGAAACACATGGGTGACAATGCTATTCACATTTATTATACAGTCTATGACTTCACAAGAGAATTAATCCTATGAAAGCTCAGACTGAGTTGTTAGTTGCTAACTTATCCAGAAAACTGCATGAGACTTTATCTTAATTTATCAGATGAAAATACTGCCAAACAGTGCTGGGCTGATCGAGTCCAGCTGTCGTCTGTTATTGTTTATGTCCTGGTGGTACATGTAGCTCAGTACAGGCTCATTTATACTCCTTTTACATATGAAAATGTTAAGTCATTTCAAACAATATTTGCGTCACTGTGCACAAACACCCATGTGTCATTTATGGTGGCATTGCTGTTAACCAATACATCCACCAGGGGGCACCCCAGAGTCAAAAGTTTATGCCAACAACTAACTCAAAAACAAATACGGCGACTGTGGAGGAGATATTGCTTTTGAATTCATTGTGTTTTACTTTAGTACGTTCTGCCGTTGTTATTTATTCTTTGTATTGGCTCACATCCGAAAACTTTATGGATGTAGGAATATGGATGAAATGAACAGAACACGAACAGAAGGCTACGTCTGTATCCATATCTGTTTTGAACATTGAGCATAAATGGGCTTTATCCAGAGCAGCAGCCCCACCTAGTGGGAGGTGGCTGCACTACAGCATGACAACATTTAACTGTCATTCTGAGCTGAGCTTCAAAACTCGTGTTCTGAAACAGATGGGTGACACCATAGACACTACATCAGTGTATTACACAATGTATGATTTGGGTACAGTAATTTTCCAGTGGTAGTTCCGATCTTGTTTACAGACAAGTGTAATTTCAACATGCTTTAACAGGGTATCAGCAGGTCTCAGAACGTCACATTTGAGACTTTTTAAGACCTTTTGGGAATGAGAAACACTATACATATATATATGTATATAGACAACAGTTTAGCGATTCAGCTGTATTACAATCCAAACAGATGTTGTCCAGTCAACCCTAGATTAATTTGCATTTACCTAACAAGAAGGTTCACAGATTCACCTCATGACTAAAACAGTTTTAAAAATTCCCTATGGAGGAAAAAAGAAAAGAAGACTAAACATGTGCTTACACTTCAGGTAAAGCAGAAAGACCCCAGGTTGTTGATGTAAGTTCCTGATATCTGAACATTGCATTCTGTTCTGCAAGAGCTGGAGAGCTGATGCGAGCAAGTGCCTGACAATCGTGCATTATTTGATACAATCATAAGTGCTGAAAATCAACTATATGAGACTTAAAATCAGCGTAAATATGTGTGTGGTAGTGAAATCTATTCTGAATTGGCAAAAATCATAAATATCTGCAGCTAGATTTGAAAAACTTTCACTTCTCATCACATTTTGATGCAATTCTAATGATGTCTATGAATGTGTTTGAAAAAAGGAAGAAGGTTGTATAATTATTTCAAACCCTTAGAGTTAAACTTGAAGTTTGTATTCACCTGTTTTACTTTCTTCTACAAGCGATTTGTTCAAGATAACAACCAGGCAGCGCTTCAACACACCAAGAACCTGCAAGCAGAGTGCGAGGGAGGAGACATGTTTACATCTGCGAGGGGCCAACAGGCAATTAGTGTCCATCATTTCGGCCAATAAAAACCTGCATTGTTATACTTATAAGGCTGGGACATCTGTCAGTGTGATCGTCAATTAAAATATTCCACATTTAGCTCATTTAAGTGAAGACACATCTGTACTTTCAGTGTCTGAGTTTGCTAAGATTCAGACTAGTTCTCTAATAAACCTCCTCCTCAGTCCTGCAGGGCTCAATAGATCGTTTTGTCCTCCATATTTTGATGAATCAATATGTTTTGTATTTAAATGGATCAATACGTGTCCGTGCCATACTGAGTTCATCAATAATCCTGCGTCTTGTGTGCTGGTTTATTGATAGGTGTTTGCAGCACATCTCTAACCAGCAGCCCTTTTCTGTGGAGGACGAGGCAGATAGGAGACCAAACTTGATGTTCAGGAGAGAAAGAAAGAAAAATAGCTGGCTGTGCTGCTACCATCCCCCATCTCGTAGGCATGGCAGCAGCCTCGCACACATGCGCCTGCACACAAACACACACACACACACTCACACACACACTTGCTCATGGACGCACGTACACACAGATACACATGCATACAAAGCACACATACATAAACGCACTTACAAACACACACTCTCACACACACACACATACACATACACACACACAGCCCATCTCTCTCTGCTACCTGATGTGAGGCAGAGAGAATATTCCAGAAACCAAACACAATGAATGTTCCTCCGCTGTTCATATGAAATAGAAAATAACACTGCAGTGGTCCTAATTCTGATTAAATCCATGCATGTGTTTAAACCTCCTCCCTTCATTTCGTCTCACGGATCAATTCTGACCTGATGGTGAGAAGAAAAGAAATAGATTTTGGAGGTTAAAAACTTTAAAGTAAATCTTTGGCACTGAATAAATAAAGTGTTAGAAGAGGCAGACTGGTGGAGTGTTTGAAGGCGGGAGCAGACGTGGTGGTCTGTGCTGGTCCTGCTGCCCTTATTGCTCCTTCACAACACTCACACAGCGGCTAAAGGCTGCTTCCATTTGTATGCAAGATGTTATGTCTTGAAAATTTGATCATTTTAAAGATGATTTAAGGATCTGAGGTCTGGTCTGCAGCCGCAATGAGGAGAGATAGTTAGTTTAGGGGCTGAAGAACTTGAAACTCACTCTAGATTCATCTGCTTTAACATTTAATAAAAACCTTTTCACAGGTGCAGCGTGAAACTGAACAACTTGTGGATGACTCAATGTAATTTGGTTTTACATTTTGTGAAATTTTCTTTTTGGGGGAGGAAAGTAAATCGCTGTCAGTGGTGTTTTGTTCTAGGATAAAAACTCCATTTCCCATGAGCATTCTCACCCATTGTTGTAAATGCATTCGTTTTGGAAACTTTTCCTCTAAACTTGTCTTTCCTTTTGTTCAAGACAACTTTTCAGGTGCTCTCAGACGTGTAGGTAAGATGTAATATCAGTGAATCCTGGTTACGTCCTACCAGTGCTCATCTACCAACTCCAACCTCACCAAACAGCGCAGACGTAACCTGGCTCTTCATTTTATTGATCGACTCTCAAGTTTGAGTAGATCACTGCAGAATTACTGCTTCATGTGGGTCTGAATCAACATTGTCACAAACAGCTTAACCTGTGTTTTAGCCCATGCTCTATCACTCTCCCATTAAGCTTTCTTATGCTCTCGCCTCCTTTTCTATCTGATGGTCCAGCTCAAGTGCCCACTTTTACTTTGAAATGCAACCAGGAAATCCTTTTCCTCAAGAAAGAGGACAGATTTCGAATCTCACTGCTAAACTTTGCCAGCTAGCATCATGTCCTCGAAGGGGATTTCAGTCTATGTGCCATAAAAAAAGATAAGTGATTATAGATAAGTTCCTGATGCAGAGTAATGAAGCTGATGGGTGGCGGGAGCCATACTGGATGTGACATGCACTTTGAGTTTCCTGTCAAATAGATGTAGGGCACCTGTCAGTCAGGTGAGCTGAGCTGAGCCTCTGATTGGACAAACTTGTGATCCTGATATCTTTTAAATTGCTGTATCAAAATTAGCAATACAGGCCCGAGCTGTTTGAATTTTTTTTTTTTTTTACCCAGGCCATAAATAGACTTTTTAATGCCATAAAAGTTTGTTTTATTGGCTTGGTGTGTGTCGTGATTTCTTGTCTTTCTGCAGCCTCAAGTGGATTCTTGATGAAAAGCAACTTTTAGCACTTCTGCATAGGCCTAATTTTTCCAAACTGGATGTTGCCCTTTGTTTATCATGAACACATATAAGATGCTGATATCAGATACTCAAAATACAACTTACCACCAACTGATGTGAGGCTGGTAATCTCATTTTAAATTGTGGATTATGAACAAGCTCATATGATTCACGATACACTTAACATTTCTACTGCAGGCAGAACTTTAGATCACCTTTAGATAACTAGGATTTCTGCAGGAATATTTTAAGTAGCAAATCCGTCTTAAATTCATTTTCCTTTTTGGTACCTTAAAACAGAAATGAGGCAAATGTTACGAAACTTTTGTTATTGTCAGTACCTCTTTTGCTTGAATGTGCAGCTCACACCAGCACCGGTGCATTGTCCAAAGTGTGAACAAGCAGAGGGGGAATGCGCTGAACTTCTCTAAGTCAACTGACTTCATCAACTTATAAAAACATGCTAATATGGGAAATAAACTACAAACTTGGTACGATAAGGTCACCTTCCTCAACTATGATTCACCGTCCTGTCTCAGAGTTCTTGTTGTCCACAGAAAGCTGGACCCTCTTTTAAAGTATCCCCGGTGTTTACCTCAGCCCTGTTCCTTGTTTCATCTACAGTCCTAACGATGCTTTTTTAAGGCTCTCTTTGAGTAATCGGCATCATCCCAAAGACGATCAATACTGCTACAAAACAACAGCGCTGCACTGGTGGGTGCTGCGTCTCCGAGCCCGCTGATTATTGGACTTTGCATAGAGTTGAATCAGTTTCCTGGGCTCTGGTCTCACCAGCAGCCAGGTGTAACTTGGGAGCAGATCTGTGTTTGAACAGAAGCCTGAAGCTTCTGGCAACTTCAATCCAAATCGATGTCCAGGCCAGGGGCACCACATAAATTGTTTCCCCTTAAAAACAGGAGCCATGCTTCCTTATTTCTAACTTTTCCTGACTTCGATCGCCTCACACCGTTTTCCCCAAAAACAAAAATAAACTGAAGAAAACAGAAAAAGGATTTTGAGTTTTTCTCCAAGACGGTGGGAGGTGAGGGAGGCTGTTTGGGGGAGGAGGGGTGTTTTCTAATGAGCTTTATAGAGCGGGTGCAGCCACGTTAGAGTGAGAGGAAACAGACCTCCCACCAAATATGAATACCAGAAAGATGCAAATGTACTCAACTGTGAATTTATTATTCTGAATATGTTCAGAAACAAAAGGCTCTGGATAAAGAAAAAAAAAACAGAGGGAGTGAAAGTGAACTGCTCCCCTCCGCTCCTTGCCTTAGAAAAAAAGGAGCGTAGACAGGGAGCAGAGAGGATGGGAGAGGAAGATGGAGAGGGAGGGGTATGAAAAAAAAACAGAGCGAGAGAGAGAGAGAGAGAGAGAGAGAGAGAGAGGGAGAGAGAGGAAAAAAATCCTGGGCCCTGTTTCTTCTATTTTTTTTTTTTTTAAAGCAATGGCATCCTGTGTTCTTGGATGTGTCGTTGCCATGGCAACTGTAACTTGGTGACCTCGTTATTTCTGCCTAATCCCGCGCTGAAATTATGGTTGCTCCACCCTTTTGCCTGGCTGCCCTGATAACACAATCATTGCAAATGAGGCAGGGGAATGGAGAAGAAGAAGAAGTAGTGGAGGGAGCAGCAGAAGAAGAAAAATATACAATTTGGCATCTTTTAAACGGATAAAACTGGCTGTAATATCAACACTTTTATTATATTTTACAGCAGTTTTCTATTATAACAAACAATTCATGGAAATATAACGGTCATTTAGACTGAAATACAGTATTTCATCACTTCTTTGATCAGATATTAGAACAAAGGTGCTACTTAACAGGTTGAATACTACTCAGTACAATCTAATACAAATGGCATCCAAGTTATCAAATCATGCCGCCAATTAGTTTTAAAGAGGGGGTATTTTGCTTTCTCTTATTTAAACATGGATAAAAATGCCAACAATGTTACATGATCACACAAAACAAGTGCAAATTTTGAAGCTTCAACATATTCATATGTTGTAGAAATCCTTGAATCTGTCTGTAAACTGATCAAAACAAATGGTCCTTAAAAAAAAACAAGATCTTCTTGAAAGCTTCATAAGACTTGCTGAAATGATGACATCATCACATAAGGATCTCTTCTCTCTTCATGACACATTGAAAAGGTGGGCCTTAAACACCAAGGTTTACCCATTAAGACCTCTAGAGGTCTGGCCAATCAGAGGGAAGGGGGTTTGTGGAGTGGGGAGCCTTAAAGAGACAGCAGCTTAAACAACATTTCAGATGAGGGTTTTCTAAAACAGCAGGGTGAGAAAAATATATCTTTTTTGAGTTGTAAATCATGTGAAACTATCACAGGAAGCTTTAAAATCCTATTTTATGACAACTATAAGTACTTTTACCACCAGAAACAAGTGCAAAGCCAACTGCTGTGGCTGTCCTTGAACATTTCAGCTACAGAGGAACCAAGTTTAGAAGAAAAGTTTGCAAGTTGTGTGAGCTTGTCGCCTGATGGCTGAATCTAAGAAACACATTTACCATCCAACAGCACTGCAGGCTTAAACAAAAGGACCCACTGACCATATAAAAACGGTCTTATAGAAAAACAAAGATTGTGGTTTTTATTTTACGGATACCTTAATATCTGAAATGTGTTGTATTATTACAGTGCTGGGTCTTACAGGGTGAGACTCTTCTTCTGTGATGTGTCCGAAGATTCAAAGGGTCCAAATCAAAAAGGAGTAGTTGGAGCAAAATGGGAAAAAATATTTCTAATGTAAAAAATTGGTTGGGTCTCCGTAAATAATGATTATCAAGGTGAGATAATGAGCATCAATGCAATGACATAAAAACACTGGCAAAAATATATTTTGGCTTCTTCGCCAACCAGACCAGACTACTGGCAGCCTTCCTTTGCATTTACAACAGTTAATACAGTTTTCACAATGAATGTCTTCAGAGAAAACAGAGACATTGAGAATCTTGGAATATTCAAGACAAGAACAGCAATGTCATAAAGTGAAGAACTTGGCCCACAGGAGGCGCCAACGTTCACACAAACATAAAGTTCCTCACAAGAGCTTCAACTGCTGCAGTGAGGAGACTCCCTGAAGTGAAAAAGTTTCTCTGTGTAACTTTACTTCTGACAACAATGTAAAGCACATTCAGAGATCCTGTAGAGCTCTCAGCTGCTCTGACAGAAAAAGTTAAAGCATCCTGTGCTTCAGCCTCTCAGACAGAAGAGAACATGAAACCAAAGATGCAGCAGCTGCAATCTGTCCTCAATCAGAAAAAAGACAAATTAATACACTCATGTTTTAGTATATCATATGGTTTGTGGCTGTGACAATATGAAACATTAATTAAAATGTGTTTTTTTTTCAGTTTCTTTGACTACAAGTTAAAACATAAAGCTGTTAGGGATCTCTTCAGCAGAAAATATCTTTGATTTTAATGTTAGTCTTTATGGTTGTGCTGTTTGTGGACCTTGTGAACTCCCTGTTTCTTTTATGTGACTGTCTTAAGCTGCAGCTTGAGGCCAATTATTATTGGTGAAGAGTAATTTAAAAAAATAACTACACTTTTAGTAAAATTCCCACCATCAAGGGTTTATCCTGAGACAAGGGAACAATCACAGCTCAAAGTTTGGACTGAATCCTCTGAATAAAGACCAGACAAAAGTAAACCTCCTGTTGTACACAGAGACAGAAGAAGTGATATAGCGGCACATAAACACTTGAATTATTGATTTCAGTGTTTGATTACATTTACCTATCGGCCAGGGCACCAGAAACACTCTGAAAAATTGATGGATTTTTGGAGATAAACATGCAAACTAATAAGAAATCCTCAGTCATGCCTATTCAATAATTCACCAAATTTACATATTATTATTGGCATATCTCATTACTGCCGACCAAGACACACTTATGTATTCCAAAATTTTATTAGTTGGGTTTTCTGTTGCATAAATTAACATGAATAATGAAGGATGAGGGCTCCTTTAAAGTCTCAAGTCAAAGAAATCCTTTTTTAAGGAACAAGAGAGGAGAGAGTCTTTGTGTGGTCGAAGCGGTCCGAGTCTGTAATAACTGCAGAGTTTACATGAGGACGTGAAATACTCTCAGTGCACACAGTCTGACATTTGACCGTTATGGTACTAGATTATTTAGTCAAAACATTCAGCATCTTTTTCTAATAACTTATAACAACTAATCCTTTCTCATTTAATAACTGAGAATATATATTTTGTCCATAATGAAGCCAAAACCAACTTTATTTGTTTTTTGTTCATAATAGGTCAAAGGTACTCATGTAACACTGAAAATGTGCATCAATCTTATGTAAATGCAAGAAAAGATTATGTATTTTTTTAATCCTAGAAAGATTTGAAGGGTGTTTGGTTTATTTCACTATTAATTTAAAGGGACAGTGAATGTCATGAACACTTGGCGGAGCATCATTTTAAATAGATCATAAATTAGCCATAAGGTTTATTTTCATCAGCAGGTTAAAACAATAGGCACTCCACATACAGAGGCTGCAGAGGTTGCTGGTTCAAATCCCAGCATTTACCAATTGTCACATAGTACCTCACCAGAGCTGTTCAATCAATAAAGACAAAAAATGCCCTAAAATTACACTTGGTACGAAGTAATGTAACAGTAAGTCCAAAAAGAGTTTTTAGGCATCATTCAAAATGATAAACTGAGAAATTATATCATGTTTAAAAGACTTATAGCTCTTTAAAGGGAGCCAGGTATTAAGCAGTCGTTCCTTTCCGAGAGCCATTCAAAAGACTTGCTCGTTATATATATATTTTTTTAGAAGTCAACCAAGTGTAGCTCCTTTGTTATAAAGGAAACAAGATGCAATTTAGATCAGAATAATTCAAACATCCCAACAACATGAACTGTGTGAATTTTGGTGTGAATTTTTCAGAAATGTCGATTATTATTTCATATGTGCAGGAGCATGTTGTGGACAGCTCAAAATCAGATACGTCATTAGTTATTCAGGTTAAAGCAGCGTGGGCAATTTTCATACAAGATTGAGAAAGAGCCGTTCAAATGGCTGACGTCACATCTCCAGTTGCAATCTAAATCTCATAAATACACTTTTCTCTTTTGATATTGACATTTGATTTATAATTTTATACTCTTAATTTTTATACTGATGTTTATTATTTATACTGAATGTTTTACTGTAGCACTATGGGCCCTTAAGTATCGTAATTTCAATCATCTGTATGTTTTGACAATAAAGCTACCTTGAAGCTTGAACCTTGAAATTAGCAATAAAACCTCTGTCTGACCAACCACAGTAATACTTGTTATTTAAAATCATGCAAAGATGTGATTTAAACAAATCTAAACACCATGCATATGGCAATAAAATTCAGGGTGGAGATTGAAGCTTTATTATGCCTTCTGCTCATGTCTTTGTTGCACCAATGTTTCAACGGGTTAGTAGGTGATTTTTGCTTTTAAAGCTAATTTAGTGATGGGCTCCTATTCTTTCCTAAACTTTTCAGCCCCTAAAAATAGCAGAGTGGGAGACAAGGGAATACGCCAATTGGCCAATCCACAAACAGACAAAATCAGACAAAATTCACACAAAAAGTCCTAATATACAGGATTCAGATGATCAGTAGAAAATCAGACAACCTAGTTGCAGATATTGCTGTGTTTCTGAAATGAATCAGCCTCCGCTGGTACTGTCGTCATCCTGGCTGAGTCACCTCAGGTTTCCTCAACAAAGAAATGAGGGAAACAGATCAAATATGTTGTGTGTGTGTGTGTGTGTGTGGTTTTGTACAAAATGTAACCCTTCCATATACTCATTGCACCAAAAAAATTCAAGAAATATGCATTTTTAAATAGTCTCAGATCTTGGAAGACATTTCCAGAGCCCTCTATCTATTCTGTTGAAAACAACCCCCCAAGAAATGCAGTCTGTACTCCTGCCTGCAGAAAATGTGAAATACTACACTTTCAAGCTGTTCCAAAAAGTGAACTTAACCCTCCTGGAAAGAAATTTAACTTAATATTTCTGTGCTTTAATTTTACAACCTTATACCCTCAGAAGAAATGTTGGAGCCACATGTCACAGACAGTGTTCATTTTTGTCATTTACATGGTTTTTCTCCACAATAACAAACAATATGCCTCAGAAAAACAAAGTCCACGTCTATAAGTCCCTCTCAAAATAAAGCGAGAATTCACAGACATCTTTCATGGTGTATACACACCCATAATCATGTATACATCTGAATCACAACTTGTGGAAAGTGAGGTTGAAACTTCTGTTTTAATAAATTCAGAGAAAAAAATACAACACACCAAATGTTGAAATGCAAAGATATCGTCTGCATCTCGAGCTTGGAGTGTTAAAAAGGAAAGAAGAGACATCTTCTGAGACACTTTTACAGTCTCTATAAAAAATACGAGTATCTTTAAAGAGGTTTTCATAAGACAGATCTTATGTTGGGAATATCTACAACCATCTCATTTATTCATTCACTTCATAAGGATACTAAATTATTCCTCTTCTGCGTCAAAGATATAAAACACATGCAGCTAAATTTTACATTTTATAGAATCTGCCGCTGTTTCAACTTTTTATACCATCAACCTGACTTGGTGGTCTTTATGGATACAACGGCAGTAAAAAATCCTGCCATGTGGTCTGCAGAGACCTCCATGTCAGCTCAACCTGAACCCTCACATGAACGGTTCTTTACTCCATGTCTGGAGATAATAAATGTCTGGGTTAATTTTCTACGACATGCACTTAAAAAAAAAAGAATCAGTAATGAGGTTCGATCATGTTTCAACAATATTTTCTTTACAGTCTGTAACACAGCTGCATTCAAAACTCACTATTGTCGTGTTTGCAGAGCCAGGGAGAATTTCAGAGACTTGCATCAGCGTCGAGCTCACACTACATTGATTTCTTTTTGTCAACACTTTGGGTCAAATATCTGAAAGTGACAGTGACCGAATCTGACACATCTCTTTAATTCATTAATGAACTACAACATCCTTGGTGATCTGAATGAAAAAAACGTCCAAATGATCTTATTTATTTAAGTTTCCACTCAGTTTAATGATTTTGTCCAGGTATCGTGACTCATCTAAATGCATCAGAAAGCAAAATAATTCTTGTGCTGCTTAAAATATTCTCACATCATAACATGTGACTTGTTCTTTGGCTGTAGCTCTGTCAGTCACTGCGCTGAGACGCATTTTTGCTCTCCTGTTTACTCTCAAAGTCATTAAAAGCCCAATAAGATTTAAAGTATATTGACTTTACATTAGTGCTTTAAATATGAGTAAGTCAAATATGCACAAGTGAGGCTAAATGACAGCTTAATTATGTTACATGTGAGTTTTTGCTTCATTGGTGTAAGAATTTCTAACTCCCTATAGATGTTAAATAGCTCAGACTGCGAGGAAATGAAAATATATATTGCTCAATAGGGTTTTATATATATTAAAGAAAGACTCTGAGCTCAATAATAAACCGCACACCATTATATTTAGCTTGTTTACTTGACAGAATGATTGCATACTGTTGTGCAAAGTTTGTGCAATATGTTTTCTTTTGAAAAGGTTGATTTTGCATTGCAAGTATTCGGTACAGGAATTAATAAGTGTAGATGCGTTTCCATTACACTTTTTTTTGCAAAATAAAAATGATAATTCTGAAGTTTTGAGACAGTACAATTGCGCCTTGCCAGTGTTTTCATTACCACTAGAATTGCAACTTTAGTAAAATGTTATCCTGCGGGACTCAATGTGCAGAATGTGGAAGAATAAAGGGGGACTGTAACCGGCGGTAACCATGGATACCACAAACATTTTAAGGGCTAAACTGTCATTTTAATGGACGTTACTGTTGTTGTTGGCCATGAAGTAAAGAGACTTCTAGGAGAGCACTGTGGTCCAGGAGTTCACAGAGGCGTCCGTTATTCATGTAATGTGTTTTTTTTATTTATTGATGAAATTTGAGAGATTTTTACAAAATTTTGGTGTTTCCACAACCATTTTTCATTGTGATATTTAGGTTTGTTTGTTTAGGTTTTGTGGCAGTGGACATCTATACTAACAGGGGGGGTATGTGTCATTGGTTTTAAACAATATGAGCAGATCAATCTTCTCTTCTGGATTCAGTCAGCTGTATATTCCCTTAAAGACAAAGACATCTTTATGTGCACTCACGTTTTAGGATATGCTGTTTAAATTCAAGTTTGAAACCTAAAAGCTATGTTTATTGCACCTATGATGCACCTTATGTTCACAGCCCTACAAAGGCATTGAACTTGATCTTTATTACACGCTGAAAAGAATCACATTCACTCTCCACATCTGGATCTTTTGATGAATTGAAGTTCTGAGCAGTTTCCATCAGAGTGTGGACAGAATCTTAGGAGCTGATTTATTGGTGAAACAGCAAAAATATTTCTTTAGTGAACAGATTCAAAGCAAAAAGTGTTTGTATGCTAGATTTTAATACACTACATTAACAGTTGAGGCACCCTTTTTAAAAGATTGAAATCTTCATTTTGTACTCCAACTACATTTTTCCTCAGATACTTAAAATACAACAGTTTCTCTGTTATATGATTGCACCAGGCAGTGGACAGAAATCAGTTCCCTACAATGAAACCAATTATTGTTTATATTCGCTTTTCTTACTGTTTAATAAAAGTGGGTGTCGGTGTTTTGCAGGTGTTGAATCCAACATATTGGAAACAAACTCTTTATCGAGAAAGAAAAAAACATGCAAGCCTTAAGACGTCTCTGATCCCCTTAACTTGCTATCCAACACCCGTTCAGCCCCCCCCCCCTCTGACTGAACCGAGACCTAGGATGTAAATGAGAAACAGATGTGTAGGAGGGTGTGTGTGTGTGTGTGTGTGTGTGTGGAGGGAGGGGGCACAGAGGAGACCATGTTTCCACAAAGACCCGAGGCTTAGGAGAACCAGAAAATCCCCAAACTTGGATCTTTTGGACGTGTTTCTCTGAACGAGGCGCCGTCCTGGAAAGTCAAAAGAGGAAAACAGAGACTGCCAGACAGACAGATGGACAGATGTGTGCATAGTGGACGGAGAGAGAGAGAGGGAAAGCAAAGTGTGTGTGTGAGAGTATGTGTGTGTGTGTGTGAGTGCGTGTGTGCTTAATCCACCCCGAGAGAGAGAACCGCTCGACTCCCAAGAGGCTTATCTTGGTCAGATCCTGTTGCTTGTATGGAAACTCTCAATTCGGTCACATCGTCTGTCCAGCTTAGTATCCCCCCCCACCCACGCACACACATATATGAATAACACACTCATACACACATACACACACACCCTCCCGCACCCCCACCACCATGAATGACCTGGATTTGACTGGCTGCTGCCTGCAGGATCCACCCACATTGACTTTGACGGGCCTGCTGGCTGTCAGATATTTGAGCTGACAGGGAAATAACTTCCACATACATTTTTACGAAAAAAAAAAAAAATGTAAGTCGGATCGCAGATATATATTTATAAATTGTAAAAGCAGAGGCAAAAATATCAGCAGCAGTAGCAGTGTGTTCAAGTCTTCATCATTGACTGGAGATGCAGTAAAAAGCCCCGTAAGGATTTTAAAATAGTTTCACTTTTGTGTATTTGCCTGTTGATGATTCACCATTTCAAATGAGATTATCAGCACCAAAATGTGTTTCCTTTTCTCGGAAAACATTAATCCATTTACGTCACATAGACCGAAAGTCCCTTTGACGACACTACGCTGGCCGACAAAGTTTTGCAGTGAGAGGAGAAGAGCGAGACTTTCAAAGGAAAAGACAGTTAAACAGACAGTCTACTCACCTTATTTTCATTAAACTACACAAGAAACTGATTTTACGAAGCTGAACAGAAGAAAAGTAATGTTAAAGAGACTGTGGATCCATATAAAGTGGATTTCAGTGGCTCTTTCGTCTGGAGGACTCACGTTGTTGTGATGACATGACTCGAGCATTTGCTTCAAAAAATGAAGGGGGATCAAATCTTCTTTCCAATGTGACTTTTCTTCGTTCAAGTCAACTTTTAAGTGATGAGGTGACAATAGGCAAACATTGTTTATTAGTTTAGTAGCCGACTACTGACAGCCTGGTGCTCTGAGACGTGACTGTAACATTATTGGATCCTTGCTATGTCCTACCAGTTCTCATCTACCAAGTAGAGCAAATGTAACATAACTCTTCATTTTATTGATAAACTCAAGTTTGAACAGACAACTGCAGCATAACTGCTGCAACTTGGTTTATATGTTTGGTTATTTATTTTGGATTTATTTTGAACCTGAGGGCACAGCTAAACTTCCGAGGGTCCACAATAATAACACACATATTCCCATGAATACCATCTTCATATTTAAATTTACATGACGGCAACGCAATTCAAATCCCAACACATTGAAAAAACAGACTCAAAATCATGCTAGGCAAAAATCCAGTAATTTAAGATAACTATTGAATACCACAATAATTTCTGCCTTTAGCCTTTAGCCTGTAGCTTGTGTTTTAGCCTTCAGCTCACCCTAAACCAATCATGTCCAATCCAACCTGATTGGGGTCGAGAAATAGCATTAAGAAAAACAATTATTTCAGTGCTAATAATCTCATTTTAAGTTGTGAATTATGATCAGGCATTTATCTAGATATGACACTTTTTCAAGATCACCTAAAGAGTCCTCACAGTCCTTTAAAACAAAGAGCTGCTCTCCAAGAGTCACCTATTTAGTGACAGGTGTTGGTGCTCACGGAAAACGGTTTCTTCTTCACATTGAAAAACACTACAGGTTCTCACAAAAGGTGTCACCGCAATCAACGCCAAGATGGTCCTCACAGCGTCTTTAAAGGAGAAAGAGTAAGAGAGGTTACTGCTGAGGTCTTGAGAAGTCTAGGTACCGTGAATAACGTAGGATAAAGAGAAATCCTGAAATGTGGAACCATGAGCATGAACATATGCAAAGATTATTCAGGATGTGTATGTTTCGAAGCATCTCAGGGGACACTCACGCATCAAAAAGCTGAATCCTCACATGCTTTATATCCGTCTTCATTTGTTGTATCAGTCCCTCACTGAAATCATACGCCCCTCCTGCTTTGTAACCAGCACAGAAACAAGCAGATACAACAACCTGACACACTTCTGCTCCCAGAGGTGACAGACATGATTAGGAGGGTCACATGTGACATCACTTCACGCCCTCCTCCCGCTGAAGGCCCTAATGATGAGGTCGTTACCTCTGATGGCAGCCTGCCTTCATCCTCGGTGACGCTGTGAGACGATCATCACTGAGTCCAGTTTGGCTAAACGCGCTCACTTTTCAACTACCGGAACCGGGAGCAACATAAATTCATCTCTAAACCAACCACACGACATCCAGGAAAAACAAACAAATGCAGTGGAGCAGCTGAACCATGGGACGAAGAAACATGTTAGAAAAATGAGCTGAGGGGGAAACAGAGATGTGGTGTCAGTGTTTGCTCTAACACCCCGAGGCTCCGGGCTCCAGATTTCACTCCTGCTCCTCCTCTGTGACAATAAGGAGGAGTGAGAGGGAGGAGAACAGCTGATTATACTCTATTTACTACAAATTTTATCATCTGTGCAGCATTTGCTCTCTTTATTGATTACTAAGTCCTGAAAGAGGCTCCTGTAACCCTGGCAGGACCTTCTGGCACGTTCACCTTAAAGGCGATACGGGAAAGTCAATGAGAAGCTCTGCCAAGTTAAAAAAGAAGGAGAGAAAACTATTTTTGTCTTCTCAATGTAAATAAAGCAGGCTGTTAATTCTTCTGCATGTTTGGTAGTTTTCCCTCTCTCCGACTCTGTATAACTCCTGACTTCCTGGCATAAACAGCCTGTGACAGAAGTGTGTGTGTGTTGTGTTTGTGTGTATGACATAAGATTGACTGTATTTGCTTGTTTATGTCTCTTAAACGTGAAAATCAAGTGCTTTTCTCTGACATTAAATTTTGGTTTAGGGTGTTGAATGGATCAACTCTGTACTAAAGATCAAACTTTGTTCTCAACCTTTTAATACTCTCAATAAATTAACCCTAAATCAAATGATCTAGTCAGAAAATTTCAGAACAAGAAGTTGCAGTGACTTAAACCTACGTGGGGATTGTTTGTATGAATGTGTTGATAAAGGTTAGAAATTAAAGTCATTCTTTCAAAATTGTCAGCAGCTTTTTTTTGGTTTATTTCTGCAACAAGTTCCTTTTTATTTATACCCCATGCATGACAAATGTATTAGCCCACCTGTCATAAAAATGAGAAAAACATCCATTAGCGCTTGAACTCTGACTCTTTGTTTCTCAGAGATTTTTGTTTTCTTAATCATTTCAAACAGCGAGCGAGGACTTTTAAACTGATTTTTATGTTTTTATTCCCAAATTGAGCCAAGAAAAAAAAAAAAAGGAATTCACTGAGAAGTCAGAAATTCATCAAAAATAATAAACAACCACAAAAACACGTTTTCTATTGAGGAAGACAAGAAAACAACCGTGATCCTTCAATCAAAATATACCCAGGTGCTTTACTTTTTAAAGCTTTTTTCTTAAAATGTTAGACTTAAGATTTCACGGATAACTCCCTGAGTCAATCATAAAGACAACAGGGCAAATTTGGCCAGTTTCACTACGGAAAGAGTGAGGAAAACTCTTTTCAAAGTGCTGCGCTTGCTTTTTCGTGCTGGGGAAAAGGCGCCAAGGTCGGAAATTTAGTCAAGAAAGCAACAGCCTATCATATCACATAGTTGATAGTTGATATTGAATAGTTAATTTTTAAGCCAATACTGATAATGTGCATCTCTAACAACAACTATAATAATAAAAAAGTAATATTAATAGACCAGACTAAGCGCCTCTCTAAATACTCAAAGCATTCGACTTAAAGTAAATGAGTAACTCAGGTTCTTGAATAAGAGAAAATCCGAGGCCCTCATGTCGGAGCTCTGACCAAAAAAGCATCGGCTCCAAATGCTAAAAATTGGTGCATCACAGGCTCCAACTCTTAGCTGAGCCACAGTAAAGCACCAGCTACGTCAAGGAGCAAGGGCGGGGTTACCGTTACCAACGATCTGGGATGGAAAACAGCCATATCTAAAAAGAAAATCTGCAGAGGAAGTCGTTATTTTGTTGGAGTTTCTCATGCAAAACTTCCAGGTTTGATGTTGACGGATTATTAGAGCACTCAACTCTGGTTACCGTTGGCTGTAACCATGCCGACAAAACAACAACTCTGCTCTGCATAACTTCTGTACAAACACTTTGAAACAAATCTGTCATGCACCACCACAGATCCAAAAATTCAGTGCCATCATTTCACTATAGACACGTATAGTTAAGCAGTGTCTGTGTACTTCTTCCTGCTGCTGTGAATTTCACATTTCACTTTTATTTTTCTGTGAAAGTCAAAAGTAGTCTGCACTTTATGTGAAACCGAATGCTGTTTCGGAGTGAGTGAAGTTAACCTTGGCCCTGGCTAAAAAGGTAAAAACTGAATACATCCTTTTGATTTCAAACCAATACACTTGTGAGAACTTCTTCTATTTTATATAAGGACTCCAAAACTTAAAATGTGGCACAATGGGATTATTAAAATGGGATTCAAGTGTGATCAATCCTGATTAACTTTTGTATCTCAGAAGTTCATCCTATGAATCAAATACTTTCCTGTTACCAAGGATTTTGTTTGATCATTTTTAGAATGCATGATTACTAATTTTTTTTTTTTTTTTTGCAGGTTTGTGGCAAAAGAATTTGGATTTGTGTGATAAAAAGCCAAAGATTAACAGACGTGCAAGTTGTGTATTTACATCATCATTAACCTGGTGCAGTTTTTCATTTTTGTGTTTATTCTGACAATAAATTTCTGCAGCAAAATTACAATGTCAAGTTTCCTCCGTGAAAATGTTTCCAAATGAACAGACAGTAAATTGTCAAACGTGACGACTTGAGGACTCGTCTGAATGCGGCGCAGACAGAGAGAGAGAGAGAGAGAGAGAGAGAGAGAGAGAGAGAGAGAGAGCAGTAATATATATAAATAGAAGAAGTGAGAGAGTCATTGCTGTCAGCGTGTTGTTACTGTCACTGTGACGTTCCTGTCAGCCCGGTAGAACATGTTCCTACATAACTCTGGTGTAATCACGAATCCAAACTCTACAAAGACGTCTCATCACCTGTTGTTCTTCTTGTGTGCATGCAGAGTGAAATTTCAGCTACAGGAGAAGTCAAAGCTCCTCGCTTCTACTTTTCTCTTCAAGTTCTTCTTCTAATTCCAGTGATTTCAGGGATTTGTGCGCATTGAATGAATATGTGGAGCAGGTCTTCATCAGCCCATCATTTATTCATTGACATGGACTTTTTTTCAAACAGTGGCTCACCTCTCTGTGAGCAGATGTTGAGTACCATCTCGAGCTGCCTTGATCTTAAGAGACACTGGACCTGATGCTGCCTATTTGAAGAGAATTTCTCCATCTCTCACGTCGACCCTGAGCGGAGAGTTTTCTGGCTTGAGGGGCGTTTAATTAAATCAAAAACGTATCACTCAAATTTTAATTATGCTCTCACAGACCTCACTTATTTACAGCTATGACTTAGTGCCATCTAGAGACCGAGGAGGGAACAACTTCCAGCTCGGATTCAACAGAGGGAGCAACATTAGTCTTCATTATGCTCATTACAGCTCACTATGACTGTTTGGATACCCCGGATGATCCTACATTTTTTATGTCTCCACAAAAAGAGACGAATGGACAAAATGTGGCTGCAGTTGAACCATTTCTTTATTTATGTTTAGTTTTTGTCTTCGTCTATTTCTGATCCTGCCTCCAGTGTTGTCTTGCTTTTATTTATTTTGGTTTTTATTGACTTTGCACTTGTGTGAAATGTGCTACACACAGAGAGAAAGAAATCCATACATGGGTTGAAAATGGCAAACACAGACATTGGAAACAAGTCTGTTCTAACTCTCTATAAAAACACTTCATCATATATGTGGTCAATTTAATATATGAAAGCAAAGTTTATGAATAGAGTTACAGTAATCTCATTATGTTGCTGTTTATACTAAAGTACTAAAACATTAAATTGTCATTTTGTCTCTCTACCTGCTGTGAATTTCCTTTTTAACACATTTTCTTTTAGTGAAATCTGAATTTATGTAATGAGGATTGACACTTTATTTACTTGTGATTTTGAAACCCTGTGTTTTATGACTGCATGCTAAGTTTAATAAACGTGGAGAAGGCAGGGAGTCCAATATCTGAAGTGAGAAAATAAGTGAAGAGACGTACAGTCGGTCTAAAAATTCAGATTTGGAAAATACACATCTTCTCTTCATTAGTATTTGTGAACCAGGTAGTGCTCAAAAACTGGTATTTTATAGATCGTTTTAAAAAGCATTTCTTTATCAAATATTTATCAGCTCAGTCAGAAATAATTCACAGCTGATAATATAAGTTCAAGGATATATCTGATAGGAATAAGTTATAATTTTGGAATATCTGAAGAATGTTAAATACTGAAAATTTAAAATGAATTATTTGACTTCTATCCCATCTTGAAAAGGTATTTTTGCAACTGTTACAACCAGCTCAGATGGATTTTTTAGGGCATCTAAAAGCTGTTTTCTTTTTGCCATTGAATAAGAAAAAACTTCCATAACTACATAGAAACTATCCAAATAACACAAGAAAGCATCAGTGCCAGTTCCCAGTAAAACAGGTGAAGAAGCGCAAGATTCAGAGCTGGAGGAAAACACAGATTTCTGCAGCGCAGAAGGTTTCTGTGAGGAACTTCTACAAAAATGTAACAGAAAAATGAGGCTGAGTGTAGCATCACTCAATGAAACTAAGACATGCGGATCATATCCATTTTTATATCATATATAACTACCTGAAAACAACTTTGCACAATCATAAAATGGATCTCTCTGTCTTTGTGTCTTCATGGAGACATAGAAAATAACCAGTGAATATTTGGCCATGAATATTAAATAGGATTTTGCTTGAAGTGCCCATCTTTAACAGCTGATGGGGAATTTAATGCTAAATTTACTGCATTGATTTTCTTTGTTGTTTGTTTTATGTCTATTTAGAGCAAATTGGAACAGGTTTTGCAGCCAGTCAGAGTTAAAAAAAAGTTTTCCAGATGGTAAAGGGATACCACAAAAGAAGTAGAAGACACAGTTGTCTTAACACTAACAAAAAGAGGTTGCCGTAGTGATCAGACAAATTTAAAAAAAGAAAATTCAAAGCTTGGAAAAGCTATTGTGAGTAAAAGAAATATGCCGGGATTGGTAAAACAAATGTGTGTTTACGCATACATGTCTATGTCCCCGCTCACACACACACACTTAAAAACATGTAGAGGATGTAAAATAAGTTCAAAATAAATGAACTGTCACATAAATGTATACCCACGTTACGGTCTTAAATCTTCGCATACTGAGGAATACTTAGGGAGAAAAGTAACAGACTATATTATATTATTTTAGAAATACCACAAGAAAAAATGATCAGATAAATTTCAGTAGGGCCACAGAATACTTCTAATTTAACAACTTGGAGCCCTTTTATCACACCCCAAAGTGAGATATATAACAGTAAATAAAAATATTAGGGGGGTCTAGGCCTAGATGCATGTGATTCTGGTTCAGGAAAACTTGCGTTAACAACAAAAAATACCACATTGTAAATGACACTTTATTTTGAAAGCTCCTTTGGAGTTTGAATTTAAACCATGACTCTCTGCTGATGGACCATAACCTGTTTGTTGGCTCTCATATTGTCAACAGTTTTTATTATAAATCTGTTTTTCAATCACAATTCTTCTCACTATATCATCACCACTTTTCCTGTTTATCTGGGTTTAGCTTTCTGTTCCTCCTACAGAGGCTAATGTTTACAATTTACTTTGAATACATGCTTGTATGAGCATGGGAGGGTATACAATCAGTGTGTCATAGTGTTTTTAAGTGACACATTGGTGTTCTCATTGTATTTCATACAAACAAACTCAACAACAAACATTGTGAGATAATTCAACCTACAAACAACCTCCATAACTGCTGTGTTATGAGATACTTTACTGGATTATGAAGGGAGACAAAGCATTGGACTGATACTGATTGCTATTATTCACAAACTATTAAAAACTATTGGTTCAGATGCTCTACTTTATAGAAACCTCTTTTTAGCTGTGCATTTTGTCATTATCGCATCAATTTTGGGCACTTCAGGGATCACTGCCAGTTTTTCATCTCTCAGAAATGAATTTGGAGGTCATCATATATCCTCAATGAAAAGCTTAAATTGAAAAATAACTAGATGTTTTTTATGTGTCAGGATGACAGTATGAAGAAAGAAAAGTACTTCAGAAAAGTTGCTCTTCGTCGTATCGTGTGGGGAAAATGAGAATCTCACATGGATATTCTTTAAAACTGACTGCTGTTGCAGGATGAGGAGAGGAATCAGAGACTTAATAACACCTTCATAGACCTCAGGATCCTCCCTGATCCTGTCTCTGAACTGTTCCTGTCTGATCCCGCTTCTGGTTTGTTGTTTTAGATCCTCGGTTAGAAAAACAGCCCAGGCTCTGAGAGCGAGGCATCCAGGAAGCCGAGAGGCGGTTCTTTGGGTTTTGGGTGACTTACTCTCACGCAACACATGTGGCGGCTGGTCCTCGGGAGGCAGAGGGGTCCTCCCCTGCAGGTCAGGTTACCCGGAGCAGCCAAGGGCTAACCACTACCATCTGGCCTCACCTTCCATGTTCACTGACGCTGAGGATCACAATGGCTTCCACATGGTGCCCCTCCACCTCAGCATAACCTCTGCAACACAAAAATACACATTTGTAGAAGTGATGCAGACACACCGTTCACCTTTGGAAGCTCAGGTTTACACATGCACATGATTTACATGGTTATCTGCACCAAAGACGGGAAATTAAGCATGGGAAATTTGAAAATATAATATTTTTAACAGGTATATAATGTGCATGAAGACAGAAAAATAAACTAAATGATTGGGGAGATTAACAAAAATGTGAAGGGGGGTCAGATTCTTTGAACAAAAACATTAATTGGCCTCTTAAAACACCAGTGAAAGCTTGTGCATTGCGCACCTACAACACGTGCATATACACAAAGAACAAATGCATAACAGCAGCACAAACACACACACACACATTCACCTGCACTCACACAATACAAAACAGCACCACACACAAAAACCCCTCGTGCTCATGCAAAGACACACAAGCACACACGCACGTCCGCTCACACAACTAGAGGGTTTTTTCGAGCGCGCAGTAGAGAGGGGGGATGGGGGGATTGAGAGGCGAAGGGGGGGCTTTAATCAGGAAATTCACCTCCAGGGGTTTCATGTAAGCAGGACTGGACGCTGCTCTTCTCCCTGCTTCACACAATGAATCACTGAGACAGGCTGCGCTGAAAGCCTCAATCCACTGTCAATAAAACAAATGCTATCACAGGCTCTCTGTGTGCACTGTAATCTGTTATATGGGTTTATACGCAGCAGGCTGAAAACATCCAGCAGTGTCTGAGATGAAAACGACCATCTCTAATTATTCAGAATGAAAATAAATACCAGGCTGGAGTGTGTTAACACATGCATTTAAACAAACCTTGTGAAGAAAGGGATGAAGCATGGAGCTACAGAAGTGAGGAGGGGGAGATGGTGAAACAAAGGTCATGAGCTTGTTTGACCTTAAATTATGATCAGATTCCTGTTATCAAGCATTGTTTTTCATATTCAGACCATTTTGACCTGCAAACAAGATTTTTATACCACGATATTTTTTATCCTACATTCTGAACTATTTATCTGCACCATTTCATAACTTTGATCTCATCTTGTGTCCTTCAATAAGATTTTTTTAACTCTCACAAATTCACATTACAATAGATATATTCATTTAAAGACGTCCTCTGAAAGAGATTTAGAGATTTAAGAGATTTGTATAACAAGTGGCCAATGCGATGTTATTAGATAAACACGGAAAAAAGTAATTTTGTGAAAAACCTTAACTTCAAGTGATTAAGTCACATGTAAATTTTTGTAAAGATGCAAAGTAATAATATCACCCTGACACAGCTTTCATACATTGAGTAACTCCTACATATTCAACTAGTTTGACGTTTGTGTTCATTTAGTTTAAAAATGTGAGCTCAAGTTGATCTTTGATAATGTTAAGTATATAATACATGTGATATTTACTTGTTCTCATACTTAAAGCCAAGTCTTTCTGAACCTTAAATATAATTCCCCTTGGATTGACTACTTACATTACTCACATATGGTCATTGGCAGGTTTCTAATGTTTAAAGTACACTTTCTGCTTTTTATCTTCATGGTTACAATAGTTTTACGTTAAATAATTAATATATTTCCCCAATTTAATTTCTTAGTGAGAGGGCTGTTGGCATAAAACCAATTGCCAAAACCAAAAAAAAACTATTTACAGACACAAACAATTTGTAGCAACTGCTTTCTTAGATTGGCTAAACCAGAGTAAAAATGTGATTTTGAACATTTGTTATTTTAGCATATTATTCCATGTCAACATGACAAAGAATTCAGCACTTAATAATAGGTTGTCTCAACTACAAAATACAATTTGAAATTTGGTGTCTTCATAAATTGGCTTTTGCATGTCGACTTGACAATCACCTTAGCCCCTCCCAGCTGTTTGGCAAAGCTACAGCTTTAACGTTATACACAGGATGCCTTTGCGAAGTGTAACCAAAAAATTACACCATCTCAAACTACCCGAAGGAGATCAGTTCACTTATAAGTCTGAATCAGCCAAACTACATAAAGGGTGGACATCAGACACCTTATTTTAACAAGAACACTTCTGTTTGTGGCGAAAAACAAAATTTATTTTTGACCTAACATAAAGCCTTAAGGCAGCCCTTTACGTAATGTTTTGACATTGGAACAACAAGTTACATTTAACAGTGTACCTACGAAAATGCTGTGGGAGGGAGACACCCCCATTATGACAGTGGGAGCAGTAAACAGAGGAAGCTGAGGTAACTTTTCTGACACTTCCTACCTTCTGAATCAAAAGTCAGAAGGGTTAATATCACTTTTCTTCCTGCAATGGTATGACCTGCACTCTTGCACATGTGCATGGCCTGTTTTCAGTGAAAGCTACAGTAAATCCAATCTGATTGTTATAAATTAACTTGAATATTAAAGCAAGTTAGGTATATTTTGCTCCCCAATAATGCTTAATAACTACTAGGGCCAAGAAGTGAACTTGATGGGATGTGGGATCCAGTATAATCATTCAGAACCCCATAAACTGTTCATCTTGTTTGCTTCAACAGGTCAAAAAGATGCATCACTATTCATTTTAGTCTGTTTCATCCCCTGCTCGACTTTTCACAGGAGCTTTAATCTTCCTTTTGACCTCATGTGACCCCCTCCCTCCTTGTTCACTGTGGGAATGAGACAAAAAGACACAGACAAGACGTCCCTGCGTTACATAAATCACCTCGTATTTACATACTCACCATAAGACTCTCCTGATGAGACGTGAGGAACACACTGCTGCAGCTCAAACAGAAGAGTCCCACAGATAAATTCTCCTGAGCGCACACCGCTGCACCTGTGACACACAAATAATTTGCTCCTCATAGATTCACGTTGCACAAAACAAGAGCATCTGTGGCACTGGGTGACAACTTATCTAGCCCAGCTGAAACAGGAACAACACACTCGGTCTCAGCGGTAATCTTTGATCAGCTGAAACGCTCTCTGTGATAAACATTGACTCCATCCCCATGGGCAATCACTCTATACTGCTGGCAATGTGGGGGGTAATGTATGCATAGACGTGTTGCATTTGCCTCAGGCCCTCACACACATGCAAACACACACAAACACACACAGGAGCGTACACACAGTGAGATGAATTGCAACGCCACATAGAATAAATACATATCAGCTACAGTGAGCTAGGCCGCTTTGCTCTTTCCTATTAATCCTCAGCATGGTGATTTATTGCAGCGGGCTTGTCAACAGCCATATAGTCCCAAGGAGCCGAGCCGGGCTGAGAGAAATAGTGAAGTTTAAGACCAGAGCCCGGCAGCAGGCCTGTATGGAGTATTTATGTGCTTTCTGGTCCACGCTGAAAGAAGATGTATGGTTTGGCTGAGCAACAACAACACTTTGTGCAAAGAGGAACAGGGCTGTAAGATAATCTGTTCACCACATTTCAGCTTTGAAACCGACGTCTTCCAGCGAGAATAGATCAGCATTTATTTCAAGGTGAAAGGTTTGGATGCTTTGCAATTAGTGCAGAGCTGAAGGAGGGAATTAAAGGGCACTTCTGTGAGTTTTACTTCTGTGAGTTTTTCTTATTCAGTTAATGCATGGCAGTGAACATTCAAGTTATCATGACTTTCAGGGAGAAAGAGAAAGAGGCAGTGCAGAACTGATCAGACAGCACCATCTAGTGGTCATTGTTATACCAGCTATCTGCAGGTACCTCTTATATTAGTGTCCACTCCTTTTTGAAAATGCTTAAAAGTATTTTTGCCTGAGTCAAAGTCTAAAGTTTTCAGAAAAGAATAAAAAACACTTTTTTGTATACTTATCATTTTTTCATTTCTATTTTTGATTTAATGTATGTTACCTATATTATATCAGTAAATGATTTTCATGTTATAGGGCTCACAAATTAAGAATTCAAATGTGCATAATATATGAGTAAGGCAGTTATCCTATCAGGCTTATGATATGTATTCAACAAACCAATAAACAAACAAAAAAACCCTAAATCAGTGTTTCGGGTTTTGCTTTGGCATGGTTCGCAAAGCTGCAAAGTTTTCTCTGCTCCAACTGTCTGTCTGTCTGCAGCTTCTTTTTATTTGTTATTTACTGTTACATGCTTAAAATAGACATTTCCAATTCAATCTGAATTTTCTACAGGTAAAAACTGCCAAAAAATTAGTACTCAATGCAGTTTCACTAGCTAAAATAGAGCTTAATTTCTTCAAAACTTATCCATAAAATGTGCAATATTTTGTAATTTACAGTATTCATGATTAAAAGCAGCCCTGTTTCAGTAGTATTTGCTTGAAGTATTGTGAAAACATGACTAAAAGGACTTTCTTCTGTCTCAAGGCATAACTTTAGTACTAAACTTAGCAAAGAAAATAAAGAAACAAGTCTAGATTTTTTTTGTTAGTTTTCACAATTCATACTTAGAATAAACCATACATGGTTGGTAAGCCTGTTACTTGATTTGTTTTTTTTCCCATTGCACATTTTAAATGTCCTTATTCATTGCACCAGCTGTTTTTTATTTGTGACATTTGATGCTTATTCATGAATATTTGTACAAAGAGAATACAGTTCAAGGCCAGAGACAAATTCCTGGTATTCTTCTTAAAGATAATTGTCGAATAAAGACAATTCCGATTCTTATTTCTCTTTTTGATGAAGCTACATATTTAGGAGTATATATTTGTGTGATGAGTAGAGCTGAGTGTGTGGGTTGCACTCGTGAAAAACTTGTCAAATTTTTTCTGTCAATGCCATTGAAAAGGCAAGTAAACAGGCTTTCGAACTGTATGAGATTCATCGCAAAGAACCGATGCTACAACAAAGAAATAATCTACCAAACACAAGTGTGCTTAGTTTTTGAATGTAAATATGCAGGTACAAACTAAAAGGTGTTTCATGGGAACTTGGCACGGTAAAAAAAAACATCAAACTTCATCAGCCTTGACATAAAAGTTGAAGAAATATCTAATGCGACTTTACTTTCAGTGAAATTAAACTAAATAAACTTTATTCGTGGAGGATTTTTCAAAGCAAAATTACAGAGTGCTTTACAAATGAAAAATAGAAAAAGAAAGAGGTTATAAATGTTTGCTTACTGCTTTGATAACATAATATGAAAGCCATCAATTTAAACACCATCTGTCTTTGTACTGATAAACATCGTGGATTTACCTGCAGATATGGTTAAGCAGCTTTGGTTCATTAAACTCCAAGAATAAATACAGCAAACATGAGGCTATGAAGAAGCAACACTTTCCACCATGTTGGAGATGCAAAGTCCCAAAATGCTCCTTTTCAGCAGCTGTCGTGATGTGATTGGTCCCATTGTAAAACAAACTTGAAAATAGAGATTTTGGTCGGAAGGGAAAAGAATCAACTTCTTATTTTTCGCATGAAGAAACCATTTTTTAACATGAAGAAAACTGATGTTATTTTTCATAAAATTACAAACAAAGCCAGTTTCTGGGACACTGTTTCGGTGACATTATACATTTCATAAACACTTCAAAAAGCTAGATGTTCTCACTTTAATAACTGACAGAATAATTTCTTTGTGATTCTGTACATGTAAAAGATTTTAACTAATAATTTTCATTATGTGTAGTTTCTAAAGTCAGGAATAAACACAGAATTTACCATCACGACTCATTTTATTGTGAACCGGACACAGTTACATTACACAACTTATAAAACAGACGACAGAAACAGAGCACCGTCTTTACACAGCGTACAACAAGGACACACATGAAATAAGGCCACTTCACTTTAGAGCAGATTGTCTGTGTGAGGAATGACAGCGAGTTGCTTTGACCTCGTGAACCCACAGCAGCGAAAGAAGACAAACTGAGATTAAATCTCTACAGATCACAAAACGCTGGAAAAAGACTGCCTGATTGTTGGAATTATAATAACACTTAGATGACATAATTTTAAGAGCACAGTCCAAATTATTTACCACCAGAAAAGAGATACACTCACAAAGAATATCAAGGGTTTCAGATTGTAAACATTTCATTGAACTTTGGAGGAATAGTGTGATAAAATCTGCTTTAAACTGATCATTTCTGGAGATTTTAGATTGGTTTGGTTGACTTTTGGCATACATACTGTTTTGCACAGCTAGATGGCGCTGTGGGGCTGCGTTTCTTCACAACCTCCTCTCTTCACAGCTGACCTCCCACCTCCTCTTTTTGAATTCAGTTCTTCTTTGTCACATCTCTTTTCCTCACCTCTGCACCTGCAGCCCTCTTCATCACTCTCCTCATCCTCTTCCTATCACTTTATCTATAGGCTTCTACCTCTCATCTCTCCCTCTCTGCTTCCATCCATCTTTCTCTGTCTCTCCCTTCCTCACCAGACTCCACAGCTCCTCTCCGTCCTCTACTCGGCTGGCACAGTCTGGGTTTCCCCTCCGGAGGTCAGCAGCTGCATCAGGCTTCCTGAAGCTGGTCGGTTCACTCCTGTGGCCCAGTTAAAGAACATTCTGGAGAAAAGGGAAGAAACAGAAGAGATATTAGTACTCTCTCATCAAGGTGGATTTTAATTCAGCTAATAATAATCACTTCTTAACTCAAGTTAGACATGATACATCTCTGTAGTAGGAAACCTTTTTGAATATTGAATGAAACTAAACAACCTTCTCTAAGTTTTGACGACGTAAACAAGGAATATAGTCTTTAAGATTTGCACACAGGTGTTAAAAAAAGACAGAATGATGCACGACACAACACAGTGAAGAACCACCCCGCTTAATTTCCTGCCTCCCAGATTATTTCTATTTCTGTCCTCAGACCCTCGTCTGTTTCCTCAGGGATTATCAAACTGGATCAAATCCCATCTAATCTATCCAGGCGCTCACACAGAGTGAACACAAAGGAGGGGAGTCCTGCTGTCGACAAAACTGTTTCCAAAAGTCCAATCACCGAGTCCAATTCAGTGATTAAATGAATCTATCAACATTTTAATTAAAATCTAGAGGACAAAGTCCAGGTTTGTGCTTTTTTCTCATTCAGGTTCTTCAAACATTTAGAAAATAAGAGAAACTTCAGTGGATTTAAATCAAATTCTTTACACATAAGAAGAAAAATGATGGTGTGAAATATGAAAGAAACATTTGATCAAATATCTGTTGTACAGTGGTGTGCACAGACAATAGGAGCAAGAGAAAAAAGGCATTTACAGCACAGACTTTGGCTCCCAAGAAGGCACCTCAATATTTATTTTGGCTCCTAAAAAGGCGCTTTACCACAGGTTTGGTTCCTTAAAAGGGCACTTTAGGGTATTTTGGCTCCTAAGAGAGAACCTTAACCCAAGTTTTGTCTCCGAAGAGAGCATTTTAGTGCACATTTTCCAACAATTGGTCCACAAGGCCCCCTTCTGTGCACACCATTGCTGTTGTATAGGCATTTAAACTAACTGTATTTACACTACACTTAAAAATAAGCAAGCCTCAGTGATGTAGAAGCAAAAGAAACACGTTTCATTGATCATCTTGTCAGTCTGTCAGAAAACTGTGGGGATATTTAACTCTGTCAAAGGTCATGCATATGTGAAAACAGGGTACAGCCCAACGACAATGTTTGTAGATGTAGAAATAAGCAATAAATGAAATTTCAAGGTGAAAAATCAATTTGATGAAGAGTTTAAGCTTTTTAAAGAATCCTGCCTGCACTTCATTTTGCAGGGGATTGATATTGGTAATTAGAGCATAAGCTGCTCATTAAATCACAATGTCATAGTCTTGGAGTTTGAGCATTTAAAACAAATACATCAAGAAAGTCTAAAGTCATTACGGATTTCATTGTAATCACCTTCCTCTCACTTTATCATTCAGAAATCTTTCTTTTGTTAATCTATTTATGATCTAAGGGAAGAAAGCTACAAGAAGGAATTTGTGGAGAACATGCTAAATGGTAAAACAATATAGAAGAGGGTCATAGCTCATAATAATTCATTTTTCATGTATCGTCATGGATTCTACCAAAAAAAATATTTTTAATATCTTTTTCAAGTTAGCCAAGTTCAAGTTCAATTAGCAGTGTTAGAATTATCTGTTTCATAAAAGCTAAAAGCAGCATCAAATGCATGAGTTTGAAATGTGTCTGGAGATCAGAAAATCTGATGTTTATTTTGATGAAAACAGACAAAAGCAGCTCACAGAAGTGATCAGAGCCGTCCTCTGCAGGTAAATCAGAAAATCAAATCAATATTCTCCACAGCACTCACTCTGCAATGAACTCCAGCGGCGTCCAGGAGCCGAAATCTGCGTCAGGCATGAACTTCCTGTTCATTGGCGTATCCAAGGTAACCCTGTCAAATTAAGTCAGATGACAATCAGTGTGAGCTGCAGCGTAAAGAGGCAGAATGAGGAGAAAGAGGAGGGAAGGAAGACTGCAGCGGCTGATAACAGAGAGCACAGGGTTTCGTTTGTTCTATCATTAAACGCAATAATTCTCTTTTACCGCAAACCATTCTTTTTTTATTCCTAAATCTCATTTTAGACCAGGATCTTTGTAGAAATCCCTCCTCATATATTTTTACATCCACAGCTGCTCTTCTGTTGGTAAATGAGGCTGCAGCAGCACAGGGAGGTTGGGGGGATGCATACTGGAACAGAAATGCAAGTCATGGACCTAATGCTGAACAGATGTGACAGCAGGCTGGAGAGGCAGACTCAGAGCAGCTTCATTTTCATGAAAAATACAACCTAAACGAGAGCAGGAGGGAGCTACACCCCTGAAAATGCCTTTTCTGGCTTCTCAGGATGACGGTGCAAAAACACAGGTTTAGAAATTCAATAAGTGGACAGGGGAGGCACATCATGCTGAGTGCATGATTCTTCTAAATCGATTATGTGCACAGACTGAGGTCTATTACCAGCCACATGTGTCCTTTCTTTCCCTGTAGGTTACATTTGAGTTACCTTCATCCATCAGCAGAAAAAAGAGAGTGATGATGAAGCTTTATCCTTCATAGAGGTGTTTGATACCACTTTGTCCCAACTGATACCAGTACAAGTACTCACATATACTGAGAAATAATTAACATAAAACCTCTATTAACACACTGACAGATTATTTCAAACAAAAACTTCTTCTCCTAGAAAAAAAAAAAGACGCAGCACAATCACGTTGCCACCTTAAATATACTTTTTATGGCTAGTTCTTGTCACTTTTACTACTTTTTCACCACTCAGATTGTTTCTCTTGCAAAGGTAGTTTTTAACAATTTGGCTTTTTGGTTGAGCAGGGTTGAGTAACACTGGTGTGGCTCATGAAACATCTACTGCAAAAAAACTGTAGCTGGTAATTTGACATATTTGGAGTTAAAAAAATATTGAATTGTCTATGATGAGAATATCGTAGCAGGCCATATCATGATTTAACCTAATTTGCAATTAATTCTACAGTGTGAGCATTTCATCTTCATCCTTTGACTGGTTGTGTGCATTATCAGGGTATAAAATAGCTGAATTGAGCAACTTATTTGTGTTCATGAGCCCACACACTGCAAATAATCTTGCACTTGCCAAGATTTAAAATCTTACTTTAAGACATGCTGAATAAAATATCTTGTTTTAATGTTTTTTTTATGTAAAAATGTTCATTTCTAGCGTTTAAAACTATGTTAGATCTCCAAAAAAGCATGAACATTTCTATTTTGTCTTAGTTAGTCTGAGAATCCTAAAATGAGTGGATAACTGTTAAAACAAGTTACTTTCATTATCTCACATGTAATTTCATAACATTAAAACTTGTTTCAGGATTTAGCTCGACCTCAAGTTGCTTGATTTAAGAATAACGCAAAAAAATCATCTTTTTAAGACACAGTTTATTCACCAAACAGCTAAGAACTTTACAAACCCATGCTCAAAAATCAAGAATTGTCTTAATCATACTTCTCTAATTCTAAGTAGTTTTGACGTTAAAAAAGTGATTTTTCATTCCATTTGCTAAAATTAAGAATATAAGAAGCATGAAATTAGATAAGATAGATATTTCACTTAAAATTTTTCTTCAGGAAGTTTGTTTACAAGCATTTTAATCTAAAAAATTAGCATTTTCTTCTTGTTTTAAGATCTGAGAAAACTTATCAAGGCTTTTAGATTTATCAGTCTTATTTCAAGATTTCTAGTCAAGTGAAATTATCTTGCTGCATAGACAGATAATTTCACAAGTTTTAAGATATTTTTCCATCAAATTTAGTATTTTTATCTTATACTTAGACTCCCTTTTTTGCAGTTCACAAGGGAGGTCACATTTCCTTACTCTGGGGTAGCGTAAGTTCAATAACCAGATTTGGTGCTAATAATCTCCACACAAGTGAGACTATTTCAAGATCACTTTTAAAATACTCACAGGGTCTTCAGTAACAATGAGCATGTGCTTTTTGCAGCCAGTTTAATTGGAGGAGTTTGGCCATGAAGTGAAACTTTTAATAACAGCCACAAGACATAAAGTTGCACACTCTTTTCTCAGACCTACAGGCAGAGGCTCCTCAATACCCCAGAGAGACCTTTGGTGCACTAACAATCTACCAACAGCCCTGACCTGTGATTGCTGGACATCTCTCCAAAGACCCCCAAAAGCACACAAGATTTCACTGCGGCACTCACGGTAGTATGGCCACAGCAGCAGCTTCTGATGGCATCCCGCTGTTCTTTGCTGCAAGACTCTGACACAGCTGGTGGACCGCAGCTTTGGCCATACCGTATCCCACCATCCCTGCAAGTCACGAAGAAAAAGATTTATTTTAGCGCCCTGGAGGAAAACAGTGAATCTGCAGTGGAATCAAATGTGTCACACACTGTGCCCAGGAGCAGAGGACACATATTTAAAGAGAGGGGTCAAGTGGTGGAACACAGTCGAATCCAGGGAAGGAGAGAGCATCTTAGAAACAACACAGGAGGGTAAACTGCACGGTGATGTTGAGGTTTTTTGGTCTTCGGGGCAGCTTGTTGTGTTGTTTGGGACTTGCTCTGTTTTGTAGCTTCAGCATCTGGAAACAGTCTTGTGTGTCTTAATGTGCGTTCAAAGAATGCTAAGCATCTGCCCCCTTCGCTAAACCAATCTTATGACAGGCTTACAAGCATCTGACCAATAGGAACGCGGGGTGGTGACACAGCTTTTTACACAAGCTTTTGTTATTTTTCTCAAAGAAAACCAGAGGTGGAGCACGAGTCGGGGGTAAGAAGTCACATGTTAAAGCCCTCAAAGCTGAGGTGCATCCACGAACAATAGGATAAGATTCAGTGAAAGCTTTTATAACAGGTGGACTTTAAAAATCCACAACAGGCGAGATTTCATTATTATTATTATTAATTTCCCTTCACATATTTTCCTAACCCATGAGGATATGAGGTAGGGGTGTCCTGATACGACCTTTTCACCTCTGTACAATACCAATATTGCAGCCTTGAGTTTTTGCTGATATCAATATTGATTACATATGATATCAGCATGAATGGTGTGACGTTCAGTTTAATTTTTAGGTCTTCAAGGCTTGAATGAGTCTTAGGGGAATGTTAAAAGTTTAAGTGTATGAAACTTCCACAGTTTTGTGCCACCACAAGAAATTCGTGCATGACCAGTTTCGCACTCAGCTGCAACATCTTTTTCAGACTTAAATAAAAAATACCGCTACACTGCTGACATCCCTCCTACTCCTTGCTACTTTGTTCACACCTTAGCACACACTGTTGTTGTGATTACATGAGCTCTGCGTGCTTGATCAAAGTGCTGTTGGATAAAAGAGGTGGAACCGAGTCTGAATTGGACTGTTTGTATCAGAGATTTTAGATGCAGGCTGACATAATCCGATATTGATTTTTTTAGCTGAAATCGAACTGTTTTCTGACATCGGTATTGTATTGGGACACTTCTTATATAAGGTAAGATTTAGAAAAGAACAAGTGCAGCTGCAAGTAACTAACCTTGGAAAAAAAACTGTCTTTTTTGTATACATTTTTCACCGTTTCAGAAGTGGAAATGAATCCTCAAGTTTAGAGAGAACAAATCTTGCCAGAAATCCAAAAGGTTGTCGATGCAACTGTGATGAATTCATAGCATCAGTGGGTCCAACTAGCATTACCATCAAATAAGTCATAATCCAGAGGACTAGCCCTTTGATGTTTCTGGAAAGCATTTTGAAATAATGTCTGTGTTCAGAAAACATTTTGCATGTTCGGGACTGAATCTATTATCAGAAACATGAATTTGACCTCAAACAGCTAAGAAACGACTGCAGAACTGGTTAAACAAGAGCAAACAAATGTGAAAAGAGAGTTATTGTAGCATTATGTGCTTTGGTTTGTACTGGAAAAAAACGTCAGGGGGAAAACAAGTAAAACTCGCTCATATCACTGTCTACAATTGAAGATTACATGCAAACCAGTAACGTATCTAATATAAATAATTCACAAGATGTTATCTTTGAAGCAGAACTAGCCGAGGTGTTTCTAGGATTCATTAACATTATCTCACTTGGCTGGTGATGCAGCAATAACTATAAAAATTTGAATAGACTGTTTCAATAGAAGTCACGATTTCAACTCACTGAGAAGATCTCAAGAAGTCACTGGAGGAAATATTTTGCATATTCAGGAGGATAACAAGTCAGAGGATCAGTGAAATTACAAGTCACATGGTGATCACAGGGGTGGGGTTGTGCCTCTGCTCAGCATCAGGGTTAAGGTCACTCACATGGTTTAAACAACTCTTTTTTAGGCTGTAAATATATTCATGACTGATGTCGAACAGTGACATTCTTTGATCAATAAATTCAGAACACAGAGATGTACTTTTGAGAAAAAAGCTGCTAAATGTCCTTTCCCCCCCATGTTTAAAACCTGATCTCTGATTGGGAGAATGCAAAAGTTAAGACTAGTCACAGAAAATGAATTTAAGCTGTATCAGAGCTGTTAACACTCAGACCATGTGGATATTAAGTGCGGAGCCATAAATGCTGAGTCATTCTCCTCCTCTAATCCGGCAGCCAATCAGGAGAGTGCTGAGCCGGGACTTTGTATCGCTTGAGCTGGATCTCAGCCCATCACATGGAGACGCAGCAGGGGGGTGAACAGGGATATGAAAGACATCTTATGGCATCGAGCCAAAGCTTTTATTGATGCCACGGGGCAAAATGGGGTCTTAAGCACTTTTGAGGCTTTCAATACCAAAAAGTATGGAACTCTTTTTCTGTATCTCCTTGCAGGTACCTATCCCACTCAGCTGTATGTCTTAAGAAACTAAAGTCACAATTTTCCAGATCTGTAATGTATGAAAAACACAGATTTTGACATATTAACAGTCGACAACTTGAGGATATTCAGGTGCCTTGTGGTTATGATGCATTTTAGTTTCGTATGTAGCATCAAAATTGTCCAAATTTATTCAGTTGAACAAAGTAATCTTAAATTTTAAAACTACACACAAGTCTAAAATTCCTCTGATCGAACTTTTGGCATTTTCCTCCCTCGATTTTGTTTTTGTTTCTTTTTTGTGCAGTGCCTGACTAATCTTCAACACCAAAAAGTTAAATTTTAACTCTACAGAAGAGTTGAGAGCTAAAAGTAGACATCAGGTCATTTTTAAGTCGAAGGCTCAAGGACGTCAGTGACAGAACAACAGGTTGCAGAGGGATTTGAACCACATGAGACGGCGTCTGTTTTCTCTCTGTTTGGTCTCCCGGATCCATTTTATCGACATCTTCCGTGTCAGACTTTTGGAGTGCGATCCCCCCCTCCTCTCTCTGATCAGTTTGTCAATTCCTTCATCAAATCCCTGCAGCTCTTTCTCTAACCCAGATTATCTGAATCGGCAGGTGTGACAACAAAGACATCTGCAAAATGAAGCCTTCAATAGGAATCAAAGTCTAGCCCCCAACCCCGACATGACACGAGGCCGGATCAGGTCATCGCGATGAGAACGGCAAACAGAGAGTGTGTCTTTACCTCCTGTGCCTGACAGAGCTGCTTTAGCTCCAGCCAAAGTCAACAAGCCTCCTGGTTTGAGGTGCAGAGCGGCGAGGCGGCTGGAGATCGTGGAGGTCCAAACACTCTGCTTCCACATCATGTCTGTGTTTTTAAATAAATCTGAAAAAGAAACAGAGAATGATGAGAAGGAAATCAGTGACTGTCTGGGCTGAAATACAGGATCGATGTTTGATGTTGCAGAAAACACAAGCTTGAACCCTGACCTTTGGAACTGCAGCTTCCCCCCGCCCATCCACCCGCTACACACAAGATGGCATCCACTTTGTGTTCCCCCAGCAACTGAGCCACATCTGCCGTCACCTGCACAGAGGGAGAGATCACTACTTCACTGCTCACACCCTTTCATTTAGTCACATTTAAATGTCAACAAGCTGCAAACATTAGACAAGCATTTTATGGTGCATTCAGGTCTGCAAACAAAACTAGGATAATAGGAGAAATTATGAGCAAGTTTGCATGCAAACAGAAAGACTAATTAGTATATATCTAGTGGACTAAAGTACTCAGGACTAAACAAAAATAGTGGATTTTCTAACACGGATCATGTTAATTTTTCTATTCAACCAGGTAAAACATGGCCTGTGAAATGGTGAAATTATGGTTAGTTTTATAAAACAGGAATGGTTTTGACAAATTATCTTAAAACCACATTAAATACATCTCGATATGTCTGCCTCCAAATGCACTGTAAGAGTGCAGGGATCACTTCTATACATGCCATACAGGAAAACATATCTATATTGTATTGCTTTGAATTACATCATATATTAGACAGGATCATTTTGAATTATTGTACAACACGTGTTTAAATGTAACCCAATAACCCAGATAATAAGGTGTTATAAATATGCAATGTTATCTTATTCAAGACTTCTTGATTTAACTGTATATTTTGAATTCTGAAAGCATGGTAATTGATTATGCCACTCATTTTATTCATTTGAACCATCTTAATTTACTATAACTTGAACAATTTATTCAAAAAGGCACAAAGTGTACCATAAAATCTCACTGACTTTAAAATATAAATTTGATTTTTGATAGACATAACGAATAATGGAGTAAAAAAAAAAAAGAGATTTGTCCCTTTATCCCATTTCAGTGGTTCTTGAATGCAGCACTTTCATATATAACAAGCATTTTTTTCTCATGAAATCTGTTAATAATATTTAATAGCTGCTAATTTCTTGCCTAAAGTTAGTCTTAGTAGCAGATAGCTGCAGCTGCACTGTTGTTTACTAGCTGTTTAGCTGAACATGTATTAGACACTTCATGTAAACATTGTTGTAACATGAGGATGAACTCACCTGTCCGGCCTGCTCCGTGAAAGATTCACTCATCTTCACAATCACGCTTTCATTCGCCTCCTCATTTGCGACCATGTCAATGCTGGCGACCCACTTTTCATTCATTAATTCAGAGGAAAAACGAACATGACAGTTAGCTTAGCATTCGGCTAACAGGAGCAGTTATGGCTGTAACGGTCAAAACTCACCCAGCCGTTGGCTTTGAAATGCTGGACACACTTGGAGCCCAAAGCGCCTTTACCTCCGTACACGATAACCCTGTTAGCAGCCATGTTTACCTACTGGGAGCAGCGAGCCGAGTGTGAGGGCTGAGAGTGGCCGAGCTTCAGCTCTAATACACGGGGAGAGAGAAGCGGGAGGAGCGCGAGGAGGGGGCGTTTCTTTCTACGGTTGGGCAACAAGTGGACGGAGCCGATGGTGCGTTCAAATACCGACGGAAATGGGTCAATGACGTGACGTCCCTTTTTTTGTGTCCGAGTGCAATATTTCCTTCCATCATGAATTAGGTTTTTCATCACATGTATTTCTTTATTCTAAGAAACCTGTGTTATTTGAACACATCTTTAAACTATTAAAATATAACGTGTTTTTCTGTATTTTGGTTCCTCAAACCCCCAAAATGTCAGGTGGTGCAACCGTCCTGACAAGTATCCACAGCAATTAAACTCTAAAAATAAATGTCAGTTATTGTAAATTGAAATAAAAAATACAGTGGCATTATTTTATGCTTGATCCTTTTTAAATAAAACATTCTTTGCAAATAAAAAGAATTTTAAAGCTGTTGAGAAATCTAAAAAACTTTTGTCCCGTAATTTTCAGCTTGTCAAATGTCAGGGTGGTGCAACCGTAACATTAGACTTTTATTTTAAAGTGAAGAGAATAAAACAGGAAACAGGAAACTGCATCAGCCAGAGGAGCCCAAATGACATTTGTGACCAAGTGGAAAAGTTTGTAGATTTCTCTGAAATACTGATAAAAAAGGTTTTTTCACTTCATTGGTGACTGGAACAATTTCCATGTCAGGTGGTACAACCAATGTAATAATGTGAAATGTTATTTTAACATAAAATCATTCATCTTATTCACAAATAAAAGAAATGAAACACACAAAATGAAAATGTATGAGTCACTACAGACACTTGAGAGATACTTGCCAATAATTTCACACAGAAAAAAATAACAGGAACATATAAATATATTTTCATATATTTGGTTGCGCTACCTGACATTTTTGGGTGCTCAAATTAAAAATACTAAAAAATAATGAACCTAAAATCTTTGAAATGTTGGTCAACTACTGAAATCTGTTAGAAAACATAATTCTTCACTCAGAAATATGTTTTCAATCCATTTTCAAAGAACTTTTCAAAAATACCTTTTTAGACCCTCTTTTTGTCATTGACCCAAATATCACGTTTGAACATCAATCGATTAATCGTTCATATCAACTCTTAAGTGTCATGGTGAAACAACCACCCTTGAAAAAAATCCTCCCTTTTCATTGTAAAATAATAAAGTGAGATAACTTTTGAGAAACCGAAAACTTCCTTTGTATAATAATCTCCATCCAGTTTTTTTCAGGAGAACATTTTCTTAATTCAAACTAACCAAACAGTTTTCATTGGACAGTAAACAGTACAACATCCTCATCCTTCTTTAATTTCATGCTACTTTTTCCACATCTTTCTTTTACGAACACTGTAATGGGTTTTTTTTCCTTTTTTTCTTTCTTTTGACAGTAATGTATCTGTCTAAACAGCATAAACTGAATGTGCATGTGTTTACATAGATACATTTGTGTGTATATGTTTATGAATGAATGCACGTGTTAACCCCAAAAGCCACTTAGCCATCTTTATAGAGAAAGGATGAGGAGGAAAGCTGGGAAAATTGTGGCAGACAGCTCCCACCCTCTTTCCAGCAACTTTGAGCCCCTGAGTTCAGATAGGCGCTACAGAGTTCCTCTTGCCAAAGGAGTCTTTAAAAAATCTTTCATACCTAATGCCATTAGCATCCTTAACTCAACAAAAGGACCAATCCAGATAATGTGTGAACATCTTTTACCCTCTTTTAGCCTTTTACCACTTTGATTTCTATTATGTCCATGTAATCATGTTTGTATTTTTAGGGCTGTTTGTTTCTATATGTTGGTGAGCCGAAGACAATTTTCCACCTTGGTGGACAGTAAAGATTTATTCTATTCTATTCTATTCTATATGTATATGTATGTTAACATATTGTATTTTTGCTCGGTACTTAAGGAGGGCCACTTGACAAGCCCTGAAGGGTTTCTTTGGCCCCTCCTGCACATCTTTGTGGCAACTGTTTGTTGCTTTGCTCAGTTTTTCTTTTGTGTTGCTTTATGTGCAATAAATAAATAAATAAAATAAAAATAAATTGAAGCCTATAAAAAGTGAATATAATTAAACAAAATAAGTAAAGAAAAAAAGGTGAAAAAAAGAGAAGAAAAGAAAAAATAAAGGGGAAAAATCATGATAGAAAAGTAATATGTTCAAATGATGACAATGAAATGAAGATAAACTATTTTAGAAAATATAGACATACTGAGATGAAAATGTGAGATTGAAATGTTAAAATTAGGCTACACTGTGTTAAAAATCAAGAGATTAAATAATAAAAATAAAAATTTCTACTTACTTGTACACAAGAGCCTAAAGGTGAAGTATTCAGCATCCAAAGTCGTCTCCTCCTCGTGGCGCAGCAGCAGCAGCAGCGCGTGCTCACTGCCTCCCACCGTTGCTCATAGCATGGCTAACAAACGTAGCTTCGTAAACACATCATAGAAAGTAAAAAAGACAACAAACAAAAAAAACGCCCTGCGAGCACCTGCAGCGTCGCGTGAGAGAAAGTCAATAGCCATAAACCTGACTTCCTGCAGGTAAATGAGATACTCTGTAGATACAGAATCATTCTTGTTCTGAGTTACGCCGCTGTCGTGCCGTTTCGGGATGGCTTCTCCCACGCGCTATCAGTGACACACAAAGTCACGTGCGCACTGGGCGCGCCGTGATTGGCTGGTTATCAACAATAAAAACTCCTGCTCTCTGCCCAGTAGTGGTGGTGGGCGATACTGCAAAATTTGGGATACCAAGTAAATACAGGGTCAGTGTCATCGATGTCAATACTGATACCGATACTTTTTACATGGAAGAGCAGTTCTTCAAAACTTAACAATATAATTCACAACCACTAAAACTACTGCTTCAGTTCCTTTTTTTTTTTTTTTTTTACATTTTTATTAACCTTCACCGCTTAAAAAATGTGAGTAAATAAAGAAAGACGAATAAAATATTGTAAACTTTAGTCAGAATCTAGTCAGTAACTTCCCTTATTTACAGTATCTATCCCCTTTCATGGTATGTTATCTGATCACTGTAGTTACTTCCATGGGTGTTGTGTGATGCTTTATTTGTCTGTTTTTGCTGGAGAGAAACATGAAACTAATACAAATCACAGTCTCTACATGGATGATGATGCTGGCATGAATTATTGTACTTTGTTCAATTAAAGGTCATTACTTCTCTGCAGCTTTTTTTTTTTTCTTACAGTCGTTGGCTCAGCTGTGAAAGTGCACACATCATATTAAGAGCCTTAAGTTCCCTTTGCAGCTGCTGAGATCCTCGACCCCAACCGTATGGCTTCTTTGCTGTTTGTCATTCTTTGGTCACCCCTCTTCATAATCTGTCTTTGTACGACTGTTTTATACAGTGACGTACATGTGGAGTACATTTGCTTTGTTTTAATATTTCCTGCAGGATTTTTCATGTGGTCAGTGAGTCTGAGAAGTCTGCTTTGCATTTTTGTGTTTAACTTTACAGAAAGTAGAGCCACATCTTGTACAAGAGATTATTCTTCGACTCTTTCTCCACAGGCTGAAAGCACAGCAAAGATAAAGAAAAACATGAACTCAAGGTTACAGACACTTATTTTTCATACAGTGAGCACTAGGTGCTGCTGTAAGACTGTGATGCTGATGACACAGCAGTGAGCTTCAGCATCTCATTATTCTGCTGCTGTGCTATCTGTGCCGTGCCAACCAGACATCCCCAACTCTCATGAATAATACAAGCGCCATGGCCTCGGCTCCCCTGTCGCAGGAGTGAAGCCCCCGATCTGTCACACTCACCTGGATATGACACACACTGCTGCTACAGGGAATAAATGCTTGGTTTGTCTAGTTTGACATCCACACACACACAGTTAGAAATGGGGTGTTGGAGAAACCAATACACACTCTGAATATTGCCAGTGCTGTAAACAAAAGTATTGTACCATCCCCTCTTGCCTGCCTTCCTATCTCTTGTATAAAAGGTGGAAACACAGGCACAGATACACACATATAAACACACATTTCTTTTGGAGTGTGAGATGAGGAGGAGCTGTCTGGGTGATGGGAGTCAGTGAGGCTGACCGAGCTCATTTCTCCCCCGGAGCTGGGTGACGTACCGAGGAACACACAATAATTATGTCGTGTTGTCTGCTGCACACTTGGAGGAGACATCATGGAAGTTGCTGACAGTTGACAAATACAAAGTTTCAAGTNTGCAAATAAAAAGAATTGTAAAGCTGTTGAGAAATTTAAAAAACTTTTGTCCCGTAATTTTCACCTTGTCAAATGTCAGGGTGGTGCAACCGTAACATTAGACTTTTATTTTAAAGTGAAGAGAATAAAACAGGAAACAGGAAACTGCATCAGCCAGAGGAGCCCAAATGACATTTGAGACCAAGTGGAAAAGTTTGTAGATTTCTCTGAAATACTGATAAAAAAGGTTTTTTCACTTCATTGGTGACTGGAACAATTTCCATGTCAGGTGGAACAACCAATGTAATAATGTTAAAATGTTATTTTAACATAAAATTATTCATCTTATTCACAAATAAAAGAAATGAAACACACAAAATGAAAATGTATAAGTCACTACAGACACTTGAGAGATACTTGCCAATAATTTCACACAGAAAACATAACAGGAACATATAAATATATTTTCATATATTTGGTTGCGCCACCTGACATTTTTGGGTGCTCAAATTAAAAATACAAAAAAATTATGAACCTAAAATCTTTGAAATGTTGGTCAACTATTGAAATCTGTTAGCAAACATAATTCTTCACTCAGAAATATGTTTTCAATCCATTTTCAAAGAACTTTTCAAAAATACGTTTTTAGACCCTCTTTTTGTCATTGACCCAAATATCACGTTTGAACATCAATCGATTAATCGTTCATATCAACTCTTAAAAGTCACAGTGAAACAACCACGCTTGAAAAAATCCTCCCTTTTTATTGTAAAATAATAAAGTGAGATAATTTTTGAGAAACCGACAACACCCCGAAAACTTCCTTTGTATAATAATCTCCATCCAGTTTTTTTCAGGAGAACATTTTCTTAATTCAAACCAACAATACAGTTTTTATTGGGCCGAGTAAACAGTACAACATCCTCATCCTTCTTTTATTTCATTCTATTTTTTCCACATCTTTCTTTTACCAACACTGTAATGACTTTTTCTTTTTTTTTTTCTTTCTTTTGACTGTAAAGTATCTGTCTGAACAGCATAAACTGAATGTGTATGTGTTTACATAGATACATTTGTGTATATATGTTTATGAATGTATGCACGTGTAAACCCCAAAAGCCACTTAGCCATCTTTATAGTGAAAGGATGAGGAGGAAAGCTGGGAGAATTGTGGCAGACAGCTCCCACCCTCTTTCCAGCAACTTTGAGCCCCTGAGTTCAGGTAGGCGCTACAGAGTTCCTCTTGCCAAAGGAGTCTTTAAAAAGTCTTTCATACCTAATGCCATTAGCATCCTTAACTCAACAAAGGGACCAATCCAGAGATTATGTGTGAACCTTTTTTACCCTCTTTTAGCCTTTTGCCACTTTGATTTCTATTATGTCCATGTAATCATGTTTGTATTTTTAGAGCCGTTTGTTTCTATATGTTGGTGAGCCGAAGACAATTTTCCACCTTGGTGGACAATAAAGATTTATTCTATTCTATTCTATTCTATATGTATATGTATGTGTGTGTTAACATATTGTATTTTTGCTCGATACTTAAGGAGGGCCACTCGACAAGCCCTGAAGGGTTTCTTTGGCCCCTCCTGCACATCTTTGTGGCAACTGTTTGTTGCTTTGCTCAGTTTTTCTTTTGTGTTGCTTTATGTGCAATAAATAAATAAATAAAATAAAAATAAATTGAAGCCTATAAAAAGTGAATATAATTAAATAAAATAAGTAAAGAAAAAAAGGTGAAAAAAAGAGAAGAAAAGAAAAAATAAAGGGGAAAAATCATGATAGAAAAGTAATATGTTCAAATGATGACAATGAAATGAAGATAAACTATTTTAGAAAATATAGACATACCGATATGAAAATGTGATATTTAAATGTTCAAATTAGGCTACACTGTGTTAAAATCAAGAGATTAAATAATAAAAATAAAAATTTCGACTTACTTGTACACAAGAGCCTAAAGGTGAAGTATGCAGCATCCAAAGTCGTCTCCTCCTCGTGGCGCAACATAAGCAGCAGCGCGTGCTCACTGCCTCCCACCGTTGCTCATAGCATGGCTAACAAACGTAGCTTCGTAAACACATCATAGAAAGTAAAAAAGACAAAAAAAAAAAAAAAAAAAAAAAAAAAAAAAAAAAAAAAAAAAAAAAAAAAAAAAAAAAAAAAAAAAAAAAAAAAAAAAAAAAAAAAAAACCGCCCTGCGAGCACCTGCAGCGTCGCGTGAGAGAAAGTCAATAGCCATAATCCTGACTTCCTGCAGGTAAATGAGATACTCTGCAGATATAGAATTATTCTTATTCTGTGTTAGAGCCGCTGTCGTTGCCGCTTCGGGGGATGGCTTCTCCCACGCGCTATCAGTGACACACAAAGTCACGTGCGCACTGGGCGCGCCGTGATTGGCTGGTTATCAACAATAAAGACTCCTGCTCTCTGCCCAGTAGTGGTGGTGGGCGATACTACAAAATTTGGGATACCAAGTAAATACAGGGTCAGTGTCATCGATGTCAATACTGATACCGATACTTTTTACATGGAAGAGCAGTTCTTCAAAACTAAACAATATAATTCACAACCACTAAAACTACCGCTTCTGTCCCTTTTTTTTTTTTTTTACATTTTTATTAACCTTCACCGCTTAAAAAATGTGAGTAAATGAATAAAGACGAATAAAATATTGTAAACTTTAGTCAGAATCTAGTCAGTAACTTCCCTTATTCACAGTATCAATCCCCTTTCATGGTATGTTATCTGATCACTGTAGTTACTTCCATGGGTGTTGTGTGATGCTTTATTTGTCTGTTTTTGCTGGAGAGAAACATGAAACTAATACAAATCAAAGTCTCTACATGGATGATGATACTGACATGAATTATTGTACTTTGTTCAATTAAAGCTCATTACTTCTCTGCAGCTATTTTTTTTTTCTTACAGTCGTTGGCTCAGCTGTGAAAGTGCACACTTCATATTTAGAGCCTTAAGTTCCCTTTGCAGCTGCTGAGATCCTCGACCCCAACCATATGGCTTCTTTGCTGTTTGTCATTCTTTGGTCACTCCTCTTCATAATCTGTCTTTGTACTACTGTTTTATACAGTGACGTACAAGTGGAGTACATTTGCTTTGTTTTAATATTTCCTGCAGGATTTTTCATGTGGTCAGTGAGTCTGAGAAGTCTGCTTTGCATTTTTGTGTTTAACTTTACAGAAAGTAGAGCCACATCTTGTACAAGAGATTATTCTTCTACTCTTTCTCCACAGGCTGAAAGCACAGCAAAGATAAAGAAAAACATGAACTCAAGGTTACAGACACTTATTTTTCATACAGTGAGCACTAGGTGCTGCTGTAAGACTGTGATGCTGATGACACAGCAGTGAGCTTCAGCATCTCATTATTCTGCTGCTGTGCTATCTGTGCCGTGCCAACCAGACATCCCCAACTCTCATGAATAATACAAGCGCCATGGCCTCGGCTCCCCTGTCGCAGGAGTGAAGCCCCCGATCTGTCACACTCACCTGGATATGACACACACTGCTGCTACAGGGAATAAATGCTTGGTTTGTCTAGTTTGACATCCACACACACACAGTTAGAAATGGAGTGTTGGAGAAACCAATACACACTCTGAATATTGCCACTGCTGTAAACAAAAGTATTGTACCATCCCCTCTTGCCTGCCTTCCTATCTCTTGTATAAAAGGTGGAAACACAGGCACAGATACACACATATAAACACACATTTCTTTTGGAGTGTGAGATGAGGAGGAGCTGTCTGGGTGATGGGAGTCAGTGAGGCTGACCGAGCTCATTTCTCCCCCGGAGCTGGGTGACGTACCGAGGAACACACAATAATTATGTCGTGTTGTCTGCTGCACACTTGGAGGAGACATCATGGAAGTTGCTGACAGTTGACAAATACAAAGTTTCAAGTATGCTGCAGCAATCTGAGCCGGGTCGAGTGTCTGTCAGCAGCTCGGCATCTCAGGGCGTCAAGTGGACACAATAAACTCAGCAGCAGCAGCAGCGGCGGCGGCTGTTGTTGTTGAAGAAGTAGTGAAGACAGATTGATGGAGTTTGAAAGGTTTCTGGGATGAATGCAGGAGAGGAATTAGGATAATTCATCTGGAAATGATGAAAAATTGCCATCATTTTACTATCACCTTAAATGACTCACTGGCAGAATTCAAATGTTTTTTTTCTAGTTGTTTTAGTTTTTCTCCCCCTTAGCCACTACTACAGTGAACCACTAAGGATGGGACCATTTTTATCACAATATTCAGATATGTTTATGAATATCAAATCCAACATATGTGTAAGTGTTTGCTATGCAGAGAAAATTCTCAGTTCTTTACTCTTTAGCTCTGTAGACATAATATTTGCACTCAAATAGCACCACATATTTAATTCTTCTTCTTGCACCAAGGTCTGTTATGTGTAAGTGTGAAGTGTTGCAGACAGTTTTCGTAAAGCTGAAAACTTGTGAAAAATATCTGCATCTTTCATAAATAAATGTGTAAGTTATGCTATAAGTGTTGAGGATGATAACATATTTATCTTATCAAATTAAATTTCATTGGTTTTACCCTCTAGAATGGTCATTTTTAGTGCACTGCACTGCAAAAACGGAAATCTAAGCAAGTCATTAAGTCTTATTTGTAGTAAAAATTGTCTTGTTGTTCTTAATTTGAGCCACATTCACAAGACCAGGTCATAAAAATGTCTTATTTCAAGTTTTTTTAAGACAAAAATGAGGTGTAAATTGCTTGTAACAAGTCAAAAAAATCTGCCAATGGGACAAGACGAATTCGCCCGGGAAGTTTCTTGAAATTAGAAAGATGTCTCAAAACAAGAATCTTTTATCTTATCCCATTGGCTGATTTTTTTACTTGTTACAAGCAATTGATGCCTCATTTTTGTCTTTAAAAAACTTGAAATCTGCCTTTTACCAGAACATTTTGACTTATTACCTGTCAGTGATTTTACCACACAACTCAGCTCTGACTCTTTAATCATATCTAAATTTGTTTTCTCACATTTTCACTTTTTATTGATATTGTTTTAGTTTTTCTTTGCTCAAACTTCATTAAAAGACTTTGAATTTAAGTTTTTGTCGACCCTGAAGTGATTTTTTTTTTCAGTCTCATGTGAAGCCCTTGAATTGCCTCATTGCCAAAAATGTGCAATTGATAATCTTAGCTTTCCTTAAATTCTTTTGTGATTCTTAGATTTTTTTTGTCTTTGAACAGCATCTGTGAACTCTGACTAAAAAAACTAAGAACAGTTAGAGCAAACCATAAGCAAAAAAAAAGGCAAGGAGGCCAAATGCTGAGCTTAACCTCTAAAAATGTTGTTATGGAGGCTTTCAAAAAATGTCCACAGACTCATTTTATGTATTTTAGCATTGGAGAGTAATTTGCTTTTCATTTCCTTGCATCATTCCACTCGGCCGGCTTGTTTTAACCTTCCTCGCCGCAGCATAATAAGTGTTCCTCTACCCAAACATTTTACAGCGTCTTCGTCATTACTGTGCTGCTCTCTTCTGAGGAACACTCATTATATGCATTTATCTGTGTTGAGCAACACTTTATTTATTTCAAAGCGACCCATGAAATACATAATCACACCCATATTCCTGAGTGGTTCACAGTTATTTCGTATCACAGTGTTTTTCTGCCTGTTAGAGCACATTTCTGCCTTCAAAGGAGCTGCATTGAGTCTGGGGCCATCACTCAGATATTTTAATGCATACATTACTTACTGAACAATATCCTACTGCAGAATCATAGCACTCCACTCTTGGGAGCCAGAAAATGCCTTTAAGTGCCCATTTATATCTAAAGAGCAATTTAGGGGGACCAATCAACCTGATGAGCATGTTTTTTAGAGGGGGGGAATTGGACCAGAAACCTTCATGCTGGGAGAAAATCAGTGCAAACTACACATCCTTCTTTGCTGTTTGTCGTCTCACCAACCAAGAGAGCACTTATGCACACTTTTTGACTCCAAAGTGAGAATTTATGCATGCATTTTGGCCCAAGAGGGCACTTGAGTGTGCATTTTGGCTCCCAAGAGAGCACTAATGTACATGTTTTGGCTACCGGGAGAGTACTCAAGAGCACCTTTAAGTTCAGAATTGGGCACTTTAGGGGACATTTTGGCTCAAGTGGCCACTTATGTACTAATTCTGGCTACCAAGAGGGCATTAATGCAGGTGTTTTGGTTCAAAATGGCATTTTAATGTGCATTTTGGCTCCCCAGTGAGCAAATAAGCACATTTTTTGGCTGAAGAGGCCGTGAGGAGGGGCAACTGCACCCCTTGCCACCCCCCTGTGCACACCACTGAGATGGAAGCTTGGGTTCAAGTCTCACTTTTGCTGGACCAATCTGCCTTCTGGTGTCTGAGATTGTCTCTATGTCATTTGCAGCTTTTAACCCAGGCTTTAAGTTAAAAAAACACAATGATTCTCTTGATTATGTAGCTATGTTCTTGGCAGGTGTATAGGGGATGTTGACTCTCAATTGAAAGTCCTCATACCAAAGTGTTCTCGGGAAAGACCATACAATCAATCACTTAAGTCCAGATTATTTCTTTAATGGTGATCTGATTATTTGTCAATCCAAAGCTTGAAATCTGTTCATTGTCCTTGGGAAATTAGATTACTTTTAAATGTATACATAAACCCACTACCCAGCCTAACACATATTTACTTTTAACTTCAATATCCTATAAATGTGGCTCATTTTACCACTAACAGGATTTTTAGCCCTAAATAAAAACAAACACTGAGTTCTTGCTTTGATCTGGCAGCTCATTTGGTTTAAAAAGGGTTTGATGGCATATTACAAACTAATGAAAAATAATTTCTCAGCAGAATAAACAACGAGGAGGAGAATGAAAGCAGAAGAAAAGAAGTCTGCAACCTTGAGATCAAGATGCTCTTCAGATTAAATGCTTCATTGTTAAGTGTTCAAATGCTCCAACGTTTGAGACATGTTGATCAGTTAATAATTTATTACTGATGCACATATGGCTTTGTTCTTTGTGTAATGATGGCAAATAACAAGAAATAACAGTTTTAAAAATATGATGCTTTCTATCTTTTCTCTCTAGCTGCACATGGAGAAGAGAGATAGGAAATTTGAAGCAAGTTAACACTGGTTCACCTCACAGGCAGCCTCTACCTCACTGAGTGAATAGAAGTATATCAATAATTATTTTATTTAATAGGAAGTCTGATGATTACGCCACCATAAAATAGTGTGAATCGAACTCAGCTTATCATCCAAACATGTTTCTTTTAATTCACACTTTGTCCCTCAGATATCGATTCCTGCTCCCATTTATTCAGATTTGTCCTTCACGGATTCTCCTGCCCATCTTTTTAAATTTCTAAATACGCAGTTTGCCTCAAAAGTTTGCAGAAAAACACAGATATTAGATTCTTTATACCAACGTACCCTTGCTCATGAAGTGAAAAGACAAAAAGTTTCTACTTGCTTCTGCTCTGAATCACTATTCAAAAAAGAAAGTAAATACTGTTTCCTGCATCTGAAAAGAGCAGATTCAAGGTGAATTGATTTTTGATCTGCAGTTTATCATCCTTGCTTTGGTTTAATTTCCTGTAGTTTTGGATGAAAGCCTCTAAAATCACCTAGAGGTGCTGATAATCTCAATTAAATCATGGATTATGAGCAGGCAACACTTGAAAAGTCCTGACGGGGCCTTAAACTGCAACCATTTTTTTTTCTTTTGTCAAAAGTTGTTTGCTGTTTTGGTTTCCGGCTGCTGCTGCCAGCATCATCAAGCCAAATAGTTTGGACCGGTTCCCTCAGTCCAGACAGAGGACGTGGCTCCGTCTTCTCTCTGAGGTCCCCGTCTCACATGGACTTTGATTTCTTTGACACACAAATCCTCTGCAGCTCTTCCATTCATCCCCGAGCTGCGTCAAGCACCACTTTGTTGCCATTTGAATTCTCCGTCTCTTTGTGGCAGCCTCACGAAACGGTCGTCTGGAGACTTTGGGCCTGGTGTGAGTTTGTTGACTGTGTTGCTTTACGACTCGCGGGTGTGCGGGGCAGCAGAGCGGCAGAGCGGCTTGGAGTGATTCCTTAATGGGAGCAAATCAAAGCTCAAGAAGGAAAGAGACAGATAACAGGAGCAAGATAAAGAGCAAGAGAACTGAATGGTTACACTTACATATTCAAAGTTGTGCAATATGAAACCTATGCAATTAATACAACAAACCATATTCTAATTTTAGTTCAGTTTAAGGTGTTTCAAAGAAATGTTTATTCTGCTTTGAACTAAAAAGTGTCACAGTCTGTCTCCCATCTCCGTTCCCCAAGTCACCAAAACAACAGATGCCCTCAGATTTCCCTTTTGTTTCGATCCCGCCACAATTCCCACATCATCCCTGCAACCACCTCTTATCACACGTCTGAGTTTCCATCTCCTCTCCTCACTTGCATCTCTTCCTTTCATCAGACATTTACCCACAATTCCCCGCAACACACAGAAGTCCTTATTCTCTCTCTGATAGCCTTTTTCACACATGCACAAAAAACTTTCAGACAATGGCCAAAACCCAAACTAATACAGATTTATTACAGACAGTATTTCCTGATCAAATTGTCAACTCCTCTTGCTGTTGATTGCATTCACTTTTGGGTCTCATTCCTGCTTTCCTGGCCACACCTGCTGTTGCATCTTAACTACAGGTGTGTTTCTATTGCTGTCCAGTGGGTTGTTGTCATTGAGGGAGGAAAAACAACAACAAAAGGTACAACTCTTATCGGAACAAAGATAACTAATCATTGCCTTTGAAACTTTAACGTTCTCTATGGGGGCGGAGTTGTAGGGTTCACTAACCAGGAAGGCACTTCAGCGTTTGTTTTGGCTCCCAAGAAGGTATAAAGGGAGTCTGGCTCCTGAGGTGGTACTCTAGCATATTTTGTGGCCCAAAAGGATAAATAAGTACATGGTTTGGCTCCCAAGGAGGGCACTTTATCATGTTTTTACCAGCCAAAGGGGCAGACTAGTGTAATTTGACAACCAAGAGGGCACTATAGTGTTTGTTTTGGCTTCCAAGACGGACCTTTATCACAAGTTTGGCACCAAAGAGGGCATTTTTGCTCCTGGGAAGAAACTTTATTACATGTACATTACATGTGCAAAAGGACACTTCCACATTTTTCAGCCAGCCAAAGGGGCAGATTGGTTTGGTTTGTCAACTGGTAGTGTGTGTTTTGGCCCCCCAAAAGGCACTTGAGCGCACATTTGGCATGAATGGTTTGGCTCCTGAGAGGGCTCTGTAGCATATTTTAGATCCCAAGAAGGCACTGACTGTGGTACATATTTGGCTACAAGGAGGGCTGTTTATCATATTTTCAATCATCAACTAAAGGGACCAACACTGATACAGCCATAAAAATATGGATGTGCCCTTAAATATTGAAAAAACTAAGATTATTGGTTTGAAAATCATTTTCACTGTATTTAGTCAAAGTGCAGACAACATGTGAAATGCTATTTATGAGAAATATGATGTCATCACAAATCTCAGGAAAGAGCTACAGGTGCGTGTTTACCATCTCGTTGCATCATCTGTCTTTTTGACAACGCTCTGCAAACACTGGGAACAGAGGAGACCAGTTTGTGGAGTTTTGAGAGTAGAAATGTTCCCTCTCTCCTTGAGAGCACATAAAATGATGCCGGTGAGCACAAAAAATAATGTCTGATGTTTGTCATATCCTTTCTGGGCGTGGCCGAGACACAACATGAAAACGTCCTCATGCAGGATTTATACCACAAGACCATCATTCTCTTTCCAACAGCCAACACTAGATGTCCCCATGACCCTTTGTGAAAACATAAAGAGCTTTCCAGCTCTCTGCCTGAGCACAAGCACTGTTAAAACCATCATACAGTTGTAGTTTATTAAGCGCTGTATTCCAAGAGAGTGTAATATAGATGCAAATCACAAGATCCTGATGTTAGATTATGCTCAGACGTAAGGGTGAAGACATTGCTGATGGGAGGTAAAATACCAAACAAGCGAAATATGGCAAAATTTCAGTGTGGAAGAAGCTCCCAGTGGCCTGTAGACAAAGTGTGAGCTCTGATAACAAAGCCCTGTGTACTGTGGGCCAGGTGATCCAAACAGAGAGGATTAGATAGTGAAGCTTTAGGGGGGTAATGTCTCAGATCTCACAGCAGCTTCCTCCAAAGTGGATTATGAAACTAATATTAGTGTCAGACGCTTACTGGGGGGCAGGACATGCGAGGGGAAGGAGAGGGGCTGGGGTAATCTGTTGGCAGACGGAGGACGACGCAACGCAGGCTGATGCAGGATAAAAGTATCACTCACTGAGGGTAAGACTGAGGATCAGTACGAGGAAGAAATAAAGAGATGGTGTGATACTGTAGAGGCTGACGGAAGAGGGGTGAAGCTGTGATTAGAGAGAGATTGGAGGTAAAATCCCAGGGTCTGTACAGGTGCTTACTGAAGTCTTACTTTTATAAGTGTTGGGAAACAATCCAGATTGAGTTGGTGGAGAATCAGGGGCGGGGCTGATACATCTGTGCAGGGACGCTGGGCTTCAAGGAGGACAAGGGAAGTGAAGTGTAATGTAAAAGCTGTTTCTTTATGTCTGTGTTGAATTTCTGATTTGTAAAGCATGCATTCACACCCCTGCTTGTTATTCTGCTTATTTGGTTTCACATGGAGGAAGCAGCTTTTATCTGATGAGCCGTGATTAAAAACTGGCTTTGGCAAACTCAGGCACTAACTTTCTAACACTGTGTTAAGCATGTGATCTAGACATCAGCGGTCGTATGAGTGTATAAGTGAAAGAATAAATTCTGAAGTGTTTAAAGAGGTGATACAATGCCAAAAGAAATGAAAAGTTTCAGCAGGTTGTAATTGAGAAAACTTTCTGCTTTTGAACGTCTCTCATGCATAAATGTGAAGAACAAGTGTAACATTTTTAAGTGCTTTCTGTTCAAGGTTGGTCACAAAGCATTATATGGCTGTTTGAGGGACACTCAGCACATGTAAAAAAAGCCTCCTGTGTAGAGAACACCATGTCTTTTTTCTGTCGCTGCTGAGGGGCAACACACTGGAACAAGAAAGAGAAAACAGAGAGAGCCAAAGATAAAAAGGGAACTTATCCTGCAAAGGTTTTCTGACTGATAAAACACGGTTTAACATTTATTTATGATGCTATGGTCAGAGTCAGAAACAGCAGAGAGATAACACTCTGCGTTTGAACTGGGGTTTGACATTTACGGCCAAATATCACCAGAAATATACTTTGTTGAATCAGGTGCGCTGCATACTGTAGTGTAAATTTTAATGCGAGGGGGACCACATGAGGAAGTGAGGGTTCAGAGAGGTGAGGTGAGGTTTGTATAAGCAGCAAAGCCAAAAACCAACATGGATGCCAATGACCTTTGACCCCTCAGGTGGCACTGAATTAAAAATCAACATCGTTGTGTAAAAGATATTTCCGCACGGGCTCAAGAACACTTCAGAAAACTGTTGTCATTTAACATTTTTGTTGCTGCATCTATTCAATTCCTTCTTCAAGAAACTTTTGCTTCACTCCATTAATTCAATTCAATTCAATTCAATTTTATTCGATTAGCATTTAAAGACTACCCACAACAAATACATAATAGATTCAAATATCACATAATGTTTGAAGCTAATTGAAAGGCTGAAACTCATGCTTATTTTACCTACCCATTTTGCAAAAAACCCCCAACTTTATCAACTTAATTATATGGTCTGAGTAACACCATAAGTCTTCTTACATGGAAAAAAGGATATATTTTCAAAACATATTACAGTTGTAAAAAGAAACTCATAAAAATCCTTAACAATATTACAACCAAACACAACCTCAGTTCCAATATTTTTTTATTGTTTTATTTCACACAAGTGCAAGTTGTAACTCTACCATGCAAAGACAAAGCCATGTATCAACAACAGCCAGAAACACCACCTGCATAGACGTCAGGTCCTCAGGGCCAAAGAGTAAAAAGACAAACCAGTTTGTTATCAGTGCAAAGTTCAAAAGCAGCATCTGTGATGATGTTCGTGCCTTTCGTCTGTGCTGTGTTTGTATTTATGCTTTACCCAATGCTCCAACTTTATTGGGAGTGAGGTTGTATCTGAGTTATCCGTCTGTATTTTTTGTGTCGTGTTGTATTTGTTGAGTTGAGTTCGTGAAATGAACCTTAAATGTGTTGTACATCATATTAAAGGCTTTTTTATGCATTCAAGTCACATTGAATTGACGCCATACTGGTCGGATACACTTTGTTTTTATTTTCTGTTGCTTCTAAAATTCCAGCGATGGTTTGTGCTGGCAACTATTTTGATTATGTATGAGACAATAGTACCAATCCAGGGTGTACCCCGCCTCTCGCCCAATGACAGCTGGGATAGGCTCCAGCCACCCACGACCCTGAATAGCAGGATAGACGGAATAGAAAATGGATTGATGGATGAGACAATAGTAACTATAGAACTTGACTTGGTAAGGCTGAAGTGTGTTTCATTAACGAACGACAAGCAGGCTATGAAATCCTAGCATTTTTGTGGGTGCAAGTTTCTACCTGCCTTCTTCTTCTTCTACTCTCCATGGTTTTAACGGAGCTTCACATGCCCCAAACCATAACAAGCTCGTCCTCCTTGGGTGTATGCTTTTACTTCCTGCCCCTTTGTCTCCTTCAGATTAGTTATGGAGTTCCACAAAGCTCAATGCTTGGACCAATTCTTTGCATTTCATATGCTGCCTCAACGTAGCACCATAAAGACCAAAATCTTCCACTGTTATGCAGACGACACTCACTTGTATTTATTAGTCTTGTTATTGGTCTTGATGAAGGTTACAACCAATTTCATCAACAATAAGTCCTCTGTGCACACCAGGGTTTGTTATGGAGTTCTACAATGCTCGGTGCATTATGCAGATGACACTCAGTTTCATTTAAAAAAAAAAAAAAAACAGATGCATACCTTGAAGACATATAAACCTGGACAAAGTTTTCATCATTGGACCCAAACTTGAGAAGGTTTTTCTATTGAGATAAAAGCCTCAGATGCCTCAGCCTTTTCTTTAACACCCACAGTGTCTGTCCGTGTCCATACCTGTTGCTTGTTACCTTGAGCTTATCTATTTATATCACCCTCCTGTTTCTTGAAGCAACTACAAAGCCAGATAAACAAGCTGGTGTTGGTCCATCAAACATCAGATTCTAGTTTAAATGATGGCACACTAACTTTTCACGACAAGACAGCAGCCAGATGTATCACTACAAGGAAAGTTTGAGCTTATTTCTAAAACAGACATCAATTAAGAATGTATTCTTACTGTGAAAATGGAGATGAAACAGATGGGCAGCACCAATCATCTTCTGTGAAACAACAGAGGAAAACATCATGATTAAATATGCTGTGTTTACTCTTTATTCCTTCAGTGCCAACATGGAAGAGAAATTCTTGCAACAGCATTAAACTTTAAATCCAGCCTGAACACACATCATTCAGCCCGTTAAAACACACATCTCTGGTTCTTCATAATGAGGCTACTGTCTGTCTGAACTGAAATGTGTCTGTGCGTGTCCTGTTCATGAACTCAACACACTTTTCTTCTTGTGTTGGCATTAACAGTGCGGTAGATCATCCAGATTATTGCGTTAATGAGTCTGATTGTATTTACTCTGATTCCTGTGTGTTGCGGTGACCCTACCTTTATTGATTTAAAAAAAAAAAAATCATCTTCATCTTCTCCCCCCTCCTCTGTGTTGTTGTAAAGACTTGGCCAAACTCTTGTTCTCCACATTTGGTATGATATTACAGACTGAATGTGTTGGCTATGAATAATTTATTTGCTGTTGTGAATGGTAGAAGATGAATACGAAACTGTTCTTTCTCAGACACTCGGAGCTTCATAACTATAAGAGTGGGCGCTAATTCTGGGTAGTAAATGTACAACCTGAAAACACAGGTCACATATTTAAATCAATCTGCAGAAAGGAGTCACAACACATCCAGCGTACTGTTTATAACTTAACTTCTTCTTCTAGACAATGTGACAGAAACACTTCTAGCATTATAGCATTGTTGTCCCTTCCAATGTATTTGGAGAGCACAAAACTTTGACATTTTAAAAGGCAGGGATTAAACAAAAAAAGGCACATAAAGTGTGTGCTTTAGCTCCCAAGAGAGCAATTTTACATATTTGGCACCCAAGAGGAACTTTAGTGCATGTTTGGGCTCAAAAGTAGACACTTCAGTGTGTGCAAAAGGGTCTAGGAGGGCACTTCAGCATGTGTTTTGACTCCCAAGGTGACACTTTTACATGTTTTGGCGCCCAAGAGGGCATTGTCCCAGGAGTTTCAGCTTTTATAAGGACGCTGCAGCATACGTATTGGCCCCTGACGGATCACCTCATGTGTGTTTGGCTCCCAAGAAGGCACTTAAGCACATGTTTTAGCTCCCAAGAGGTAAGTTTTTCATGTTATAACCAGCCAAAGGTGCAGATAAGTGTGGTTCACCAACCAGGAAGGCACTTTATCATTTGTTTGACTCTCAAGAAGACACTTGAGCGCAAGTTTGGCTCAGAGGAGGGTACTTTACAGCCTGTTTTGGCTCCCAAAGGAGACTTTTATGTATTTTGGCTCCCATAAGGGCACTCAGCATTTGTTTTGTCTTGCAGAAGGAAGACGGGACTTTGCATATTTTGGCACCCAAGAGGAACTTAAGCACATGTTTGGGTTCAAAAGTAGACACTTCAGAGTGTGCTAAAGGGTCCAGGAGGGCACTTCAGCATGTGTTTTGACTCCCAAGGTGGACGTTTTTCATGTCATAACCAGCCAAAGGAGCAGACTAGCGTGGTTCACCAACGAGGAAGGCACTTCATTGTTTGTTTTGACTCTCAAAAAGGCACTTGAGCACAAGTCTGGCTCTGAGGAGGGGACTTTGCAGCATGTTGCAAGGCACTTAAGCATGTTTTGGCTTCCAAGAAGGGACTAGCAGATATTTAATCATAAAATATAGACGTGAAACACCAACAAGTTGTAGCCATGGTGTGGGCTTCGCCAGAGTTACAGTTAAGGTTAAAGAGGAGAGGATCTTATACAGACGCTATAGTTATTTTTGCTTCTATTACAAAGACTAACACTGATGTTTTAACTCTATTGAATGAGGTACTCAGTCTGGAGTCCAAACAACCTCGAGACAGAAAAGCATTGCCCTGAAAGTGCTCTCAAATATCGACTTGAGGACTGGTTTTAGTGGATTCATGGTGCAGTATTGGTGTCAAAACACACTGAGAGCACAACTGTCATGAATACAAAGTTCTGAACTATAGTAAGGAACATTACCAGGAGTGTTTTTAACATAAGTACCACAAGAGTCACCTATCATGAAGCATCTCCACGTTGACGTGTTAAAAGCATCTGTATTCATTTTAAATCAGCTCATGACTCTTTGACTCATCTTTATACCACAAACCCTCCTCAGAGTGAGCACCAAATTCATCAACACTGCCTCTGATTGCTCCTCTCCCACTGAAGAAACTGAATAAGTCTCATCATCACTTCTGTTGCTGGCTTCATTTGTGTGAAAGATCAGCCCTCCCCCTTCTCCGAACCCCCTCTGAAGCAAAAGAGAAAATAAGTGGAGGCTGTTTGGCAAGAGCTGCCATGTTCGCTTGCTTTGCATAATGAGATCTGATCACAATATGGACAGGATGCAGGCGTGCATATAAATCCTGGATGTAAGTGTAAAGGCGTGATCGGATTGCTCATTAGACACATTGTAAACACTGAAATACTGGAATGAAAATAAAATCTTCAGGTCACTGGAATAATCTCACATCACATACGAAATTATGCCCAAAATAATGGATGTAGTTCAAACTTTTCTGGATAATTTGTCAGCTTTAGATGTGACCTAAAATGCAGCAATGAACCTTGTTAAAAGTGAAGATGAATTAACCTCTGTCCTGTTTAAAACAAACCATCTTTAAACATGTGATTTGCATTTATTTGAACACAGCTTTAGGAAGCAGGACCATCTTTCTAACTCTCATAATTTGATTTTTATGTTCTTTATGGACTATATGCTGCTGCCTTCTTGCCTTGTGCTGAGTGGGTGTGAATCTATATGCGGTTAAACATTAGTGCTTTTGATTCAAAGTTTTTGCATCCATATTTTCATGTCTGTCTGTGTGATTTCTGTCCCTCTTCTTTGTGCAGCGTTTGTGAAAGGCATGTTGCAAATAAGAGCCGACTTCTCCATCTGGAGGAAGACGTTTCATCCCTTTTCCTTCCTGTCAGAGCTTGGTTCTGATCCAAATCTGCTGCTTCACTTCTTCAAACCTCCATTTATCTCCGTCTCAGGCTCCTGCTCCTCTGATTCACAGTTTACGCATCACTTCTACATGCATTCAGTATCTAGCTCACATCTGTCAGGGGTCAAAAATAGCTACGTATACTAAAGTACTGCTGAAGTAAAAGTCTGAGGTGCGGATTCTTTCTGAAGGATGTATCTGGATGCCACATTTTAGATGTATTTGGGACAATTATTCACCTTTAAACTGTCAAAATCATCTAATATATAAATAAAAAACAAGTGGTGAGAGTTCTTGAATGGTGAATACAGACTTTTTGATTTAGAAAAGTGGCCTTTTGTTATCTAAGTGTCCATCCATCATCCTGATTTCACTTCTTCTCAGCTGTAGGGAGCCACACCTTGAATTTTTAACTACTGCACCCAGGTGTTTGGGAAAATTGGCTCCAAAACAGTAAAGCACAGTTGCATGAGTATTCAGATTTAAAGCTGCTATAAGGAGCTTTCATGAAGCAAATGCAGATGTGTAAAAAACTGCAGTTCATTGTCCGTCTACCACAGATTGACTGCAGAAACACCTGAAATCATGAATATGATGGTTCAAAACAGCAGCTATTCTCAACAATTTTTTGCCTCATTTCTGTCTTTCTTGTTCTTATTCTTTATTTTCAAAGTTATGAAACTTACAAGTTTTGCCGAGAGGCTTAAAGCTTCATATCAGTAACAAAATGGGTGACACCACTTGAATCAATGAATGTTTTGAACATTACATTTCACTTTTTACATTTTTTTGCCAATGCAGAGTGATGACTTCATGTTTTCACTTGAAGCTACAAATAATCATTAATATCCATAATGCAAAACCTTCACGTCGGCATCGAACCCTGACAGAACAAAGGAATGAACATTGTTTTAATAATCTTGTACCACACATTTTATGTACAGTTGCTCAAAAATTTCTGATTTTTTAGCCTTTTCTCAGAAAATATGAACAATAGCACAAAATCTTTTCTATCACTCATTGCTAGTGGTTGAGTGAAGACTTTTAGGCACAACTGAATTTTGGCCATTGGAGGTTGAATAAATAAGATAGATGGAAAATTTAGATTTAAAAGACGCAACAGTTTTCATCTTTGTCACTGTTTATGATAAGAAGATGACCCATTTTAATTTGTTGGATACAAGTTTTCCACCTGCCTCATTTTCATGGTGCAATTAGTTAATTGGCAAATTTTTGGCAGTTGGCTAACATTACGACTCAACGGGCAGTTCCATAACAGGACGTTATGACTAAAGGTCCTGTTTTTGTCAGGACTGGACGTGTATTTGGGCCTCTCACTCCTCAAAGCTGAACTTTCCCTGCAGAGCTCTGAACCAAGTCTTAGTCGTAAGGATGGAAATTAAACTTGGTTTGTTTCCTTCACAGTACAAGGAAATGAGATTCAGACTAAAAAAACAACAAGTCTTGTTGCTGTTAATCTTTTTTCTAATGATTATAAGTCATGAAGAAGTGTCAGTATGAGATTACAACAACACTGCATGAAACTAAACAGGCTGCAGGAAAAGCATTTGACTGAACATAAAATGAAAGTCTCTCAGGGTAAATTTACTCAAGGTTTTGAACTTTAAACCTCTATTTTTCTAGTTTGTGGCTCTTTTACAAAAGTAAATACTCGTTTTAATGATGAAAATCCCACCTCGCTGTTCAAAGTATCTTCAGAGCTTTCATTAAACCTAACAGCTTGCTTTGCTCTCCTCTCCTCAATCATTCTGTCGGCTCCTTTCAGGCAGCTATGAAACAACCTTGGCAGCATCTATCCTGCTGGTTTTGCATCATTTCAGATCCACTTTTGTCAAGACATCTTCTGTTTGTTTTTGTGTATTTTAGAGACTTTTCTGCATTCAGAGTGAGTCGCATCAGTGGCCTAAAAACATTTTATAGTTGAACCTTTCTCTGAGGTTGTTTGGATCAGATCTTGTTTGTATTTACGTAAGAATTTTCATGTTTTTTTTTCAGTCTGTAGAGCTGAAAAACTACAAAGAGTGACTCATGAGAATGCAAGTTGTTTTATGGATCTTTGAGGTTGAAATGTATCTGCCCTAAAACTAGGACCTTCACCACAATTTATGTGTTTTGACACATTTTATACTACATATGAAATAATTTTGATTGTTACAAAATGATGAGCTTGGAGATTTTACAGTATTGAAACTCTGGAATCAAAGTTAAGTCATTTCTACTTTATTCATTTAGCCAATTATCCAATTTTCAGGCCCATTGTAGGTCTGTTCTGTCTCTTTGTGTCATAGAAGAGCTGCTTGCTCTTGTTTTTTTTTTCCTGCTGAGTCAGTTTATTTCACATCCTTTGGGAAACAATGCAAAGCACATCACAAAAACTACATCATTATTCTCCAACATCTCCAAAAAGTTCTGATCAGCGCTGATCCACTTTTTTAATCAGCATCCTCCGGGATATTTTTTGGCTGCAGCAGAAGGTACAGGAACCAATTTCTGCAGACAGGGAGACGTCCAAAAGTATTAATATGTGCCAAAATAATCATCTGAATGAGTGAAGAGCAGACACTCTCTCTGCTTCTTCCTTTTTGTAGAGCATGTTTCTTAATTAAAAGAGGAATTCAATAATTCATCTTAATTATTCCATCAATTCTGGGTGGATGCCATTGGCTGTGCACTGTAATTTGAGAACAAACTCAGGCCAACACCAAAAAACAGAGAACGCCTGAAAGCAGCGTGCGGCGCAGTGTTGTACTTTGGGTTTTTTGGAGTCTGATATCAGAGCCGTGTTGCGACTCTGACCTCCACAGGCAGACACAAAAGCTTTCAGTCAGAGTGCCGTAGCTGCTGCATTATGAATGTAGCGGCAGAGTTTTTTCCATCAGGACTGAGTCAGCAAAGTATTCCTCTCATTTTCAAAGTATCACTTAAATACACGGAGGGCAACAGCGGTGAGAGAGGAGCGCTGAAAGCATTCAGGGGCACCGAAAAAACACATCAGCTGCCAGAAACACAACACAGAGAGCTGCATGTTTACTGTGAGAGTAAACACAGAGATTTTTCTGACACTGGGAGCTGCTCATGAAGCCACGTGTAGAGAAATATCTATCAACTTCTTTCACACACACACACAAAAGAACCCCAACCAATTCACCTTTCTGTGACTTTAACCCTCCGATGCATGAATTATGAAAGTCAGTGTAAGGATTTTTCCCTTGAGTGTTTTTCTTCGTCTTAAGGCATGAAAAAAAGTTTTCCATTTCCCCCCCCCAAATATTTGTTTCTGAGCATTCAACATAAAAAAAAGTGAACTTGACGTCAATATGACTTAATTGTTTGTTTGACTTCTTTTCTTTTCTTTTCTTTTTTTTTGGTAATTTCATGAATAAGCTTTTTTTTAATGCTTTGCAAAACATCTTAACTCTCTTTCATCCATTTTAACACTGAATAATTCATAGTTTATAAGCTTTTTCACCCTCAAATGTTTGTCTATAACATTTAAAAAATATATATTTGTTTCGAAAAAAAATTGAAAGCATTTTCTCAGGCTCTAAGAAGAATAAAAATATCCTGACACAGGCTAATATGAATTTCCACCACATGAACCATTGAATTTAGGAGTAAATAACTTTTAAATAGGCGTCCACTGTAGTGACCACTATGCACCACAAAAGCTGGGTTGAGTTAAATATTAAAATGCAAATTATTCAACACCAGCAAATGTTTTAATCTCATATTCATACAAGTTAGATATTTAAAGTTTACTTAGACTGAAGATGAACATTTTTGTTTCAAGTATTCTGGGGATCTTAATAAAGCAGATTGGAGACAATTTTGATGGTAAAAAGGATTTTGTGCACATTGAGATTTAAGTCAAAATGACGGGAAAAGATATAAATACCCTTCCTTGATGTTTACCAGTAGTATCAACTTTAATCTTGAGATTATACTTCCACTTATTTAACATTTCGACTGTATTTTCAATTTGCCTGATATTATTTTCTCCACCAAAACTGGACTGAATCCTCTCCCGTAGGATCTTGAAATTCAGTAAATAATAATTTAATTTAAAATCTGCATAACTCATTTAAAGTCTCATCAAAATAAAATTTGCATCAAGATTCAGTGACCTCCTCAAGATGCTTGTGCTAAGATTAAAATATAAAATATAGGTTGAAAACATATTAACCAATGTAATGGCTCAGGCTTCTGCAAACAACGTCAAAGGGACACCAAACAAACCAAAACACCCTGTTTTTATGTGCAGCAAACTTTCAAAGCCAACATTTTTTAGGTGCAAACACTTTATTTGAAACAGAATAAAAACACCTAAATCATACTTTTCTAATACCAAGTCTTTTTTTCCTGTCACTATTTGTATTTTCCTTGTCCAAAAGGTGTTAATGTGCTAAAATAAAGATTACAATAGAATGAAATAAAAACTTTTTGCTTATGATAAGGTTGTTTTGAAGTATTTTATTTCAAAACTCACTTATTTTTTCTTATCTCTTCTTTCAACGCTTTGGGATAATTATCATGGTCCACTTATTTATTGCAAGATTTGTAGTCATGTAAATTGAACTTACTGCATGAACAGATAATTGGACAAGTTTAAAGAGTTTTTCTCATAAAATTAAGTGATTTTATCTCATATTCTGGTTCCCCTCTCTTGAAGTGTATAAAATTTTCAATCAGTGTTTGTCTATAGTCAAAACTGCTGTATAGAGTTCGGAAAAACTGAAGCCCATGCTCTGATTGGCTGTTTGCTTTCTGAAACGAAGGACTTCTGTTGGAATCAAGTATTTAGTCTCTGTGTTGCAAAAAAGCTTATTTCTCATCCAAACATTTTAAAATTCGACTGACATTAGGAGGAACAAAGGGTCTCTTATTTCAGACGCCTAAACTCTCAAAAGTTTGATATTGTTGCTTGATACATCACAAATCAGTCACCACTGCTTAATTAACTTTCTATCTGTGGGCAGATCTGTTAAGTGACTTATCATTTCAGCTCTAATTTAATCGGTATTGGCCTTCAGCTTCCTCTCACACTGACGGATCTGCTTACAAGAAGTCCAAAGAAATCCACCCTCCATTACTTTTTATAATTAGTTTGTCACGAAAGCCTTCTCATTCCTCCAACTCAGCTCTTTAAGTTTTTTCGCTTCAGCTCTGAGAGAACGCACACGGCAGAGATTCTTCAACACAACTGCAGCATTCATCCACAGAGGTCAGACTGAAAGCCTCAGCTCAGGAAGATAGATCCAAACTGATGTCAGTGTGTGTGAGCGGAGGAGACAGAGCCATATGTTTGTCCTAACGCACAGCATACACACTCACACACAAACACACACACACAGAGGTGACACCAGAGTCTGGAGGCAAACACGACACCTCAAAATTCAGCAGATAATGGGATGAGAAACTGGTCACATGTCACATCTGTGTGAGTGTGCAGCCGCTGGTTCTTAGTGTACAGTGTGTCACAGTCCATTACAGTCTGCAGCACACACCAATGCATATGCTACACATTCACACGACGATTACTCTCTCTGTCGCTCTGTTGTATTAAAGCACACACACAAACTGTTCATGCAAATAACTGAATTCACACACAAGAGTCTGAAGATTAACTATGTGCACCTTTAATGTGAAAGTACCAACCATAACATGCACACATTGTATGTATTACAATCATAATAACACATGGAAAAGTTTAAAACGAGGTTGAAAAGACACAGGAATAAGAAGTAAAATCAAATGAATGACTCTTTTCTACCAATTCCCTGTGATAAACTGTCATCTGTTCGTCAGTCATGATTATTCCCTGCTGTATAAGTGAAGTATGCTTGAGGGCAAAATGAGTCTTATATAACCTTTAATTGTCTGCAATATGAGCAGTGGAAAGAGGATTGACAGCAGTAATACTTCGCTCGATCTATGCTAACTGTTTTTTCTATGATGTGACTTTGAATCTGAGGTAAATGCTATTATATTCTGAGCAGGACGAGATAAGTGAAGTGGGCTACAGTACAGGCCAAAAGTTTGGACACACCTTCTCATTCAATGCATTTTCTTTATTTTCATGACTATTTACATTGCTGATTCTCACCGAAGGCATCAAAACCTTTGAATGAAAACATGTGGAGTTATGTACTTAACAAAAAAAGGTGAAATAACTGAAAACATGTTTAAAATAGCCACTTTTTACTCTGATTACTGCTTTGTACACTTATGGCATTCTTCAAGAGGTCATCACCTGAAATAATGGTTTTCTTTTCACAGCTGTGCCTTATCAGGGTTGATTAGTGGAATTTCCAGAAGTGCAGAAGTTAATACACAGCCCACAGCCCTATTGGACAACTGTTAAAATTCATATTATGGCAAGAACCAATCAGCTAACTAAAGAAAACCGAGCGGCCATCATTACTTTAAGAAATGAAGCTCAGTCAGTCAAGTAAATAGTCATGAAAATAAAGAAAACCCTGTAAACATGACAACTTGAATTATGTAGTAAATGTAGCTCAAAAAAGGAAAATAAACAAACTAAATCAATGGAACCTGACAATAAAAAAGACATGAACACCAAAACGACTAAAATGAGCTTGGAGACCATAAGAAGACAAACAAAGAAAAGTTACAAGAACACTTAAAAAATGCAAAAAGACAGTCCCAAAATCACCCAAACACTGGAGGAATCCCCCCAAAAAGACCAGAACCAGAACAGCCAAACAGGATAAACTTGTTAAACTAAGGAAACCAAATAACAGAAAGAAATCCAGATCCAAAGCATCCCAACCCTGGCTGTCACATGACTGGATTATAAAGACGACACTCTGAGTCTCTAACATTGAAGCCTCCACTCATCCATACATGCTCTGTGTTCATGTGCACCCATCCGAAGTATAAATACACTCAACCCTGAACCTCTTCCCCTTAAAGAAAAGCACAGTCTGTAGTTTTCTACATCACAATTTCCCGTAGAATACATGACATGAACCTCCAGCTGGAACAAAGAGAACAACACTACGCTAAGGTGTGATCTCCTGCTCTGTGCATCTTGTTCAACATTCAGGGCTGTGGCTGTGAACACCACCTGTATGCCATGCACACACGCACGCACACAAACACACACACACACACACACACACACACACAAATCAGTCATTTACTAGCACAGATGCAACGATATAATGTCAGGATTTGCGTGGTGCGTGTCAAAGAAAAGCTCCCGCCTCTTTGCTTTAATGAATCACGCTATAATTTCATTTCACAGAAGCGACACCACATTTGGCTCATGTGCTGGGTGAGAACAGCACATACATCACGTTTGATAATGATGCTGATGATGTAGGAGTGTGTTTACATATGTGAGATGCTTATGGGTTGTTTTCCAGTTCATGTTTAAATGTCCATGATATGAAAGTTGCATTAATCTAAAAGGTTGCTTCCATTTACAGGGTTTCGTTTTTTTGTTTTTTGTACAATGTGCGTTCAAATTAAGGATCGCTTCAGCCTCAGTGCATGACATCCTGGTACTAGAACACATTCAAGTTAAAGCTACTAAGTAGATATATAAATTCTATGGGAATCATGTAACTTGTACATTGAATAATGAAAAGATCCATTATCGTGCAGAATAAACAAAATGCAGTGCAAATAATGTACATCACATCGTGGTTATTGCAAATTACACAGTACATGATGCATATTACACAGTACATAATGTATACTGTGCAACAGATTATGGATTTGCAAGGTAGATAATGCATTATATTGTTCTGTATACATGTAGATAAAGATTATGTATGTTGCACAGTGAAATTTTGCACTTAGATAATGCAAATTGCAATGCAGATGATTTAACTTTGTATATTGCATGGCTGATAGAACATGTCAATACATATTTCACAGTTGCTAATGTCCATTGAATAGAGAATTTTGCATTATAGGTAATGTATTTTGCATGGTCGATTATGAGTATTGTAAATTTCATGGTAGATAGTGAACAATTCACGATATATTTCACAATAGAAAATGTGCTTTTAAACATCAGCAGTGTATATTACAAAGCGATCATGTGAATTTCAAGAGGATAATGTTGGTTGCATTGGAGAAGATGCACTCTCCCTGTAAATTGTGTATTTTGCATTGTAGATTATCATCTTAACACCTGGCGCCCACATATGTGGACAAAACATTTCTGCCTCTCAGACCCATGAAACTTTATTTTTTAAAACTTTAATCTCTTAGCCACATTTAGGGACACTTCCCACGTCATCTTTCGGTGATATCATAACTCTACACCCATTTCAGAGAGAAAAAAGTGTAGTTATAGACAATAACACTTATAACTAAAAACTAGCAGCTAACTAATAACACTGAATCAATAACTTCCCATACAAAGACCAAATTTATTTTTTATACTTATTAGGTCTTACTAATCCGAAATAGCAAAGAGAAATAAAAAATGCACACAAGAAAAATGCTCAGGTCTTAAGAGGTTAAGGTAAATAATGTATTTTGCATTAGAAAAAGTGTTGCAGTAGCAGACATTTGCACAAACACAGAGTGAGGAGAATAAGCATTTTTCTGTGAGTGCACATTTTGAAACAGCTTATGAAAATGTTTATTCTTTGACTCCTGTGTGATGCAGAAAGGTGTAAAAGTTATTTAGTTCAAAGCTTTTCTGCGGTGTGAAGGTATGAAGCGGCAGTCATAAGTTCAGGCTACCTCGGGGGCGGATGAGGTCGGGAAGAAAGAGACTCAGTGGGTGAGATTTGTCTGCTGTCAAGTCAGATCAGGTCGTATCAAAGAGGGGAATTGTCCTCTCTGGCACCCTTTGTTTGTTCAAGTGCTTGAAAAGAGCTGTTTACACTTTCCTGACAGATGACCTCTTGTGGTAAATACTGACTGTCCTCTCCTTCAAAGCAGGACAGGAAGGACGGTGACTTTGAGGTTTAAAAAAAGAAATCCTGGGCAAACAAAGTGGCTGACTCATACAAAGTGGATCCTGCTGGTTTGCATCGGTCACTATGACCCATGACGAAGGCCTTTTATGACCTGACACCACGAATCCTCCTCATCCTCCTAATTCTGCTTCAGATGAGTTCAGCTCTTTTTCTTCTCAGGAAAGTTGGGTGTATAAAAAATACACTGGCTCAAATTTGAAGCTCCTAACTTAAGTATGTCCTGTGCAGGTGTTTGTATTTGACCTCCTTGAGTTATTTTCCTGAAGTTGATTCTTGTGTTATGTTGTTATCTTTGAGTTATGGTGCTCCATGTGTGTCCTTTGCTGTAATATGATGAAAAGACCTTTCTATGTCCTATTTACGACGTGTTGAGGTCTCTATGGCAACATCACACCAGCTGAAAAAGTTTAGCAGTGAGAAGAGAGATCTGTGTTTTTCTCTGCTGAAAACAGTTTTTTGGATTTGTTTTGTAGTAATGTTGGAAACTGGAGCTGGACTGTCTGAGAGAAAAGTGAGAGACGAGCAGAAGAAAGCTAAACAGGAGAGTGATGGAGCACGAGCTAAAGAGGCTAAGACATGGATTCAGCTGTTTGTGAAAATGTTCATTCCAACCCACATGCAGCAGTTATTCTGCAGTGATCTGTCCAAAACTGAGAGTCTGTCAATAAAATGAAGAGTGAGGTTTTGTTTGCTCTGCTTGGTAGATGAGAACTGGTAGGACATAACCAGGATTTCACTGGTGACTAAACTATGGCACAAACTTACAAAGTTTGCTTGTTGCCACATGTCATCTGTTCATAAATACATTGCCTCGTCAAGTTGTATCTGGAGAAAAGCTCAAAACTTGTGGAATTAAAAACCATTAACTCCACTTTTATGGCCCAATTTTAGCAAAACACATGCAAGAACACCAGCTTAGGGGCCAACATGTGCCCTTAAGTTGCTGTATGCACCTATTTTTTAAATGCCCTTGAAAAATTCTGTGGACACCACTGCCAAAAAGCATGTTTATACATTGAATTGTTTAATCATGAGGGTATTAGACGCTTTAATGAAGCAAAATTAAGCTGGAATTTCACAAAAGGTCACACACAAAAGAAAAGAGTTGAACTTATGTTTTTTTTCTATGCATCAAGTCAGGGGTTCCAGCAGTTGCTTGTAGAATTGATTCTGATCAAACATGTTCACGACCTTAATCTACAAAACATTACACTTTTTAAATGGTCATGTGTTTTATATATAGAATTTAAATCACTGAGAATATAGTTCAGGCAATATAGTGATTAAAAAGTGAAATACAGGGTGTCCATAAAGTTTCTTTACAATTGAAAAGTTTTATTACAAAAGCAAATGCATGGTAATTGTTGCAAAGTGAGGTGAAGATACTTAAGTTGTTTTTTTAACTGTTTTAATGAGTGATGTCATTTGTAGGATAATGCTGAAACATTTGTCATACACAATCAATATTTTCTTACTCCTTCCTTTACCCAACACTGTTCCTATCCCCATAAATTTCTTGTGCCATGCAAGAATTGACGTGATGTGACGGTGGATCTCTTATATTATATATACTTAGTTCTGTAGTTTCGCTGAATCTAAGTTTATATTTTTGTTTGCCATTTCTTAAGGAGATGCCAAATTTAAGGGGCTCATTCAACATGACCTCTTTTATCAACTGTGATTTGATTAAAACTTTGATTACTACTGAATACATAGAACAAATTTGATTAAAATATCTCACCAATAGGCTTTGTAATACATTGTAGAGAGACTTCATGGACACCCTATATATCTGTCCTAGTGTTTCAGTAAAACTATAAAGTACCATAAAATAGAAATATTCATGTTTTTGTGCCTCGGAAAAGACATAAATATTAAAATGATGACTCCTCCAAGAGGTAAACATCTCATAAATAACATCAAAATATTCAGATATGCTTGTTGAAATGAAATATAGTGTTTTAGAGGTCGATACCCTCCTTCTATGATCATGTGGAGGTCACAGGGTGATAGTACAGTAGCAGCAGCGCGTATGTGCAATATAAAAGGTTGATTCATCGCCTTTTTATGCAGCTATCCATCACTGGAGCACATCAGCTCTGCATGTGTGTGTGTGTGTAAAGTGTTAGTGTGTGACTGAGGCAGCTATAAAGAAACCTAACTCCCTCTTTTCCTCTCCCTCACTCCTCTTCCTGCTCAGTCAAGGGCAGTTTTTCGCTTGTTGGCACGGAGCGACTGAGCCGCTTCACATTCCTCCGTCTGTCCTCGTTTTGTCGCTTCTGCTGCTGCTGCTGCTGCTGCTTCCTACTACGGGACATCTGTGATTGGTTCGTCCCTCTCCTCTGCTCCCTCCCTCACGCGTGATTGTATGTAAATCCGGTCGGGACTGAGCTAGTAGGTGAGGGTTGGTTGGGGCTGGTGGCTCCTGCCTCGGTGGCGCACACGAGACCCGAGAGCGGCCGAGGTGAGATCTCTCTCTCTCTCTCTCTCTCTCTCTCTCTCTGCGCAGACGGAGCTGTCCACTGCGCTGTGGTGCTGAACTACGCGTCCCTTCTCCTCCTCTTTCGTGCTTTCCTCTGGCTCTACTGTGCGTAAAAGATAATCTGGGAAAGGATTAACAACCTCCCTTTTGGCTGTTTGTAGCTGCAAACTTCTACGAAGGACATCTCTCTCTCTCTCTCTCTCTCCCTCTCTGCTCTGCACGTCGTAAATTGCGCCGCGAGCCGTGGATTTGCCCGGAGCTGCGAGATTATCAATAGTTTGTTGAGAAGTGTTGCGGTCACCGCTAATCTCACTTGGATTATCCTCCTGGATGGTTAACGTCTGGGAACACAGGTAAGAAAAAAACGCTTTCTTGTTCATATACATCCTCAATTAGTCTTTATTCCAAGCACGAAAAGTCTCTATCTGGTGTTTTTTCGCACAAACCTGTCAATTCTATCCCCTGATAATCCAGCAGGTCACTCTTTCAGACTCAGGAAATATCCCACAATCTTCTATCATAAGCTTTTCTGTTCATATCCTGGACTCAGCTGATATCAGGATACCTGAAGTTAAGGTTATAGTGGCTGCTTTTCTGTGCACACCGACGCACAAACACGTCTCTTTGTATCACTACCAGTGTTTGTGAAGCGATTGGAGAGTCGCCACGTTGCCTAGAGCTTTTAATTTATCCGCGTAATACTTAGTGAGTATTTTTTTTACCTCTTCTTTTATTTATTTATTTATTTTTTTTGCCTTGGCACACTAATCCTTGAGTGACACCGTTTGCAGCAGAGGGATTATACTTTTGTTTTTCATCCTCCGCTCTGCGCCTGACTCATTTGGCAGAATATTACAGGCTCTCTCTAACGCAGGGAATGGACATTAATTGTGTTGTTTAATGGTTTTTCGTAGGGACATTTTGGCTCCTTTATTTTTTCCTCATTGGTGCAGCAGATGGAGTAAGAGCTAACCTAAAACCAGATTAAGTTGTGCCATGGATACGACTGAGATTTACAGCCGAGAAGCCTTTTCAGTCCTTCCAGTGGAGTGGCTTATGGAGAGCTGCTACCCACACTGGACAACAATAGCAGTAATGGTGCCATGAATGAGCCATTTATAATGAGAGGAAACACTGTAATGCTTTTTATTTTTTCAGAGTGGAACTACTTCACACATAGTTATCTGCGAGCAAAATCCAAATACATATTTGCTCAAATACACATTTGAGGTAATTGCTCTTTTATTTCATTACATTTTAACCTGGAGAAAATGAAATTAGACTTGGAAGTGAAGAATTTCAGGCTGATGATAATGTTTTGCAGAAGACTTTTTCTTGTTCGCTTCATTTCAACACGTAAATGCTTTTTGGTTATTGAAACAAGTACAAGTTTCATGTTTGCTGGTGCAAAAAACATGCAAAAAACCATAATCACACTATCTTCAAAAAGCAGTTGTGCTCTAAATAGGAGTTTGTACTATTGTTTTTTGAGATAATGTTTACTTTCTTCGTTGCGTTTTGCAAGAATATTATAGTAACTCCTACCTTCTTCCCATCTTTTGTTACCCATACACGTAACAGCACTTTAATCAAAAGTTCAGACTACTAGGCATGTGCAATCATATTCATATTTTATTTTTGACAATAAACTAAACTTTGAGGCTAATTGTGAAGCAGTGTGCAAAAACGTTCATTCTTTCATATTGATTGTACCATCACGACATTGTTCCATCCTGCTTTTATTGAACCTTCTCATCCTTTTATTTGGAGTCATAGTTTGGTAATGTGACTTTAACCCTGTAAGACCAAAATTTACAGGAAAAGTTTGTAAGTTGTGTGAGTTTGAGGTCTGATGTCTGGATCTATAGACACGTTTACCATCCAACATCTCTGCAGGCTTAAACAATAGGACACAATGACCATGTACGTATTTTTTTTAGAAAACCAAACAACACAAGCAAACAAAGAAAGCTTTGTTTTGTTGAATTTTGATTCATTATTTACATACAACTGCCAAACTGGGCTCCTCCTCGTGGCTCAGTGCCAGCAGCAGCGCATGCTCACTACCTCTGATAATAGCTAATAGCGTGGCAAACAGTTGTTGCTTCGTGAACACACCATAGATGGTAAAAACAGCCCAGTGAGAATCTGCAGCATCACGTGGGAGAAACTCAAGAGCCATACACCTGACTCCCTGAAGGTACATGAGGCATGCTGTGAATCGTCTATCATTTTTTGCTGCGTTACGGCTGCTATTATGCCGCTAAGAGTAGCTTTGCTCAATTGCTATTAACAACACCTAAAGTAACTTGCACGCTGGCACGCTGTGATTCGCTGGGGTTATCATGACTACTCTTCACCCAGAAACACCCAGAAACAACCGAAACATCAACATAACAGACAGAGACACTACGGGACCATTTACACAACAGTGGTTTCAGGGTTAAACGCAAAACTATGGTTGCATTTTGGCCTCTCGGAATAGCGTTTTAGCCTGCCTAAAATGCAGTCTTTCGAAAACAGCCTCTAGAGTGGAACTTTTCTGAACTTCAATTTCCAACATTCCCTTGTAAATGGCAAGCCGGAGTTTTCAGTGGAAATGCTGACTTGTTCAACCTTGACTGTGCAACCTACCGTGTCTACTTGTGTTGATGAATCTGCTGAAACTGCTGACTGCCTTTCAACAAAATGTGCATCTATTGCACCATTTCTGCAATTAGTGAAGAAGTTTCCAATATAAACACCACACATCACCTCACTTCTACTTCTGCCTCTAGATTGTTGATGTGTATATGTCTCCTACAGTTACATTGCCAACTACAGGGCTATCATGCAAACTACAGCTTTTAAGTCCCAGAATGTTTCCATGTGAACGCACGTCTTTTTCACTGGGTTTTTGTGTTTCTGGCTGAAATGCTGTGAAACGTGCCTGACACATGAATGGAGGCTCATAGATGATGACTGAACAAGATTACTTACCTAAAAATTGGATTTTTTGTTTAAGGAAAATCCTGCAGACCCTACCTTTAAATGATATCTCTTTGTTGTATTTGTGGCTGGTGGAAGTGGTGTATTTCTCATTGTCTTAGTGCTTTAGTTGTGTATCAGTTCTGACTGTTTTGCATAGCTTTGTTTTCTGATTGTTTCATGCCTAAATGTAGATAGAAGTAAATGTCGTCATCTTGCTGCTAAACAAATCTACTTACGTACAAATAAAGTAACCTAAACTAACTCATCATCTCTGAGAATGATTTCACGTTGATAACTCTGGTGACAACATTCACAATTAAAGCAACACCATCACTTCCGCACACATCCCTGAGCGCCTGTACATTGTTCCTCCCGCTCTTTGGTGACACGCTTTGTGATTCTCTCGGCGCGCACACACTAATGATCCCGGCACATTCCTCTAATTACAACCGTAATTTGAATTCTTGTCGTGGAAGTGGAAGCACTGTGGAAAGCTGTGAACGATGAGCTATGTGTAGGGCTTTTTTCAATCCAACTTCAATCCTTGAATTCCCACAATGCATTCACTGTATCTGAAGCTCTTTGAAAACACGAGATCAGCTCTATTTCTTGTGGTGCTTTTAGATGAATGAGGGTTTTTTTTCAAGGCTGCACTCGTTAATTGATTCCCAACTTCAATAAGAAGCAAGTGATGTATCATTCATGTCGGCTATATGTTAAAGAAATCATGCACATAGTGGTGTATCTCTCTGTAAAAGTGTAGTCTTTGTAAATAATGGAATAAGGATAAGAGTACCTCATCTTCGGACGTGATTTTTAAGACTTTCTGCTCTAAAATGACACTAATACAGTCAAACTCAGTTTATTTCTCACCAGGAAAACATTTTTTTTTAACTATCACACTCAGATGAGGAAAAAATCTTCCCACTCTTGCTTTTCCTCAGTCATCTTCCAATTAAACCATTTAACAACAGGTAGGTGATGGAGCCAGCCGAGCAGGTAGTGGTGTTAATGGAGCTCCTCTGCTTTTCATTACAATGACTTCCCTGGAGCTCTGCAGGGAGTCAAAAGCTTTTGAGCGAGTACTTCTTTTCACTAGAAAGAAAACCCTGAAACTGATCAAAGCCTTTCAGATGTGAAGGGGGGAAAAAGCTCTCTGAGTGAAGGTGTGGGCACCCAGTAATGCTAGTAGGTAGCGGGGGGCATATTTGAAAGATGTGACAATAGACGCTGAAAGTTAGGGAGAGAAAATTGAGCTGGCGGTGAAAATGACAGCGTTTCAGAGTCCTCACAAAGATCTCAGGTGTCCTAGCATCGCAGCGGTTTCAAAAACCTCTACTGATTGCACTTTGAGATGTCTGTAAGAACCTGTCTCGGAGAGCAAACTGGTTTTGAGAAGCATCCTTTTCTCAGTCTTACCTCACAGGATACCACAGGAACTGCTTATGGTCTGAAAGGTTTTTTTCCATCACACCTTACAGTGTTATGATCCAACAAGAGCCCTTTTAAAGCTACTGAGCGGTGGATACTAAGCTCCCAGTTATTTCTGCTGGGACCCACATGAGAGATCAAACAAGTGTACTACAAGCCTCTGGGCTTCCTCTGGGAGCTGTGAATCCATTAATGTATTTCAGGCATGTTTGAAATGAACAAATCATGAAGGGGGAAAGAGCCATACTGTACAGTCAGATGTGCTTGAAAGATGGAAAAGTTCAAATAGCTGATATCTTCGGTCAAAAGTGGGTTCAGTTCTGTTTGTAGTCATTTTATGTAGATGTATTATGTTACTAGTGATGTAGGGGTATTTTTTGCCTTTGAAATAGACATATACCTTATACTGTTTACTCTGTGTACTTGAGTGTAAGCTTAGAAAGAAATGCCCTTCACTTGTTTGACTTGTTTGAATTGTTTAGCTTTACTATGTCATATCTATCCATGAAAAAAAATCAACTCCAACAAACAGCAACTTCTAGTTTTGAAAGATGATGCCAACAAGAAAATGCAACTGCAGTTCTCCAAGTGCCCAAGAGCCAAAGAGCAACTCATTCAAAAGTTTTAGACTAGCTTCGACACTTACGAGCGCCCATTTACACGAGTGTAGCACAAAATTTCACCCTTAAGCTCCTGTTAACACATGATGATGCCACCTGCCTTCACTTTCCACAGTATGGTTTTTGCTGGATGGCCTTTCCCAATCCCTTACTGCCCTCTACTGGTCTACCTGTGTTTTGTAATCCCTGTTTTTTTTCTCTCCACACTTCACTGGCCTAATTTGCTTAATGCATAATTTCAAAACATCACACTTTTAGCGCTGTCTTCAAAAGTTTTCATTAAAGTTGGTTAAGACTTTTTTTAAAGTTTCTGTGTAAAAGAAAAGCCGGAAACACAACCAAACTTTTGCGTTTCATCCTAAAACCTTTGATGGGTAAACGACTCCTCTGCCCTAAAAAATTACAGTACATTAATTTGCAGTGTTTTGCTGATGTTCTTGTTTGCTCTTGTACATCACAAAGAGATGTCAGTATCATTTTCCATTCACCTTAACCACTTGAAAAATCCACACAGGAGTTTTAAGTTAGATAAGACATTAGTACATCTATCTGTGGGCGAGAGAGCGACCACTCTGCTTCTGCGTGTATGAAACAGCTCGTTATTCAGGGTTAAAAAAGTGGATCTGACAGCATCTTTAATAACATATACTGAACATGATGTATCGCATCAGCCTCATTCATACACAGGAGACATCTTAAACAGCCTTCATGTGCTTTCAAAATAGATAATCTCACTAGAAACATTTTTGTATGTCCAATTCATACATTTTCAGTCTCTACAGTTTTTTCCTTCAACCTCACAGACTCCTAAGAGCTTATGTGCTACTTTAATGTGTACCAAGAAACTGAAGGCTAGCAGATTCAGTTTTCTCTATAGGTATTAATTTGATCTCTTATTTATTTAAAGCAAAGAGAAAATGTGAGAATGCTCGATGATATTCCAAAAGCCTAGGATTCAGTCTTCGTTGTAAGGAGCGTTATTTTCTCTCTGTGTCCTTTCAAAGCGATGCCTGGTTTCAGATTCACAGTTGCTCACACCTGGGAGTTGCCCATTACAGCCACAGTGACTCCACAGGAGCAATAGGAGAGTAAGCGCTGTCGTAATGGGCCCATCAGCGCTTTCTGTGTGGTGTTTACTTCTTGAAGCCTCCCTCAGCCACTGACCGGGAACTTTTATGACCTTTTCTGAATGTGTCACACTGCTGCATGTGAAACAATTAAATTAATCAACAGCAGTGAAAGAAATGCTCGGTTTATTCCTGAGTGCCAAATGTTCCTCATGAATGTTTTGACACAAGCGTTTTTAAGGCTCAATGTTTCATCTCTCTAGAGCTCAGCTTCAACCCACCTTCACAATAACACATCTAACACTGCCTCTCCCTTTTCCATCTCCCCCTTTCTTCCCACTCTGAGCTAAGCTGTAACTGCTGCCAACTCCCATCTACGTCTCCCTGTCAGTCTTTGTACTTCTTCTCTTCGATACCTGGAATCTTTATTGTGCTTCAGACCCACACGGAGCGAAAAATCTGATCCCTACACCACGGCGAAGAGACAATCTATGTCCCCCTGGCGAGCAGAGCGTTCGCTTCATGACGAGAGAGCCTGTTATTCCTCTGTGGAGCAGATTTCTCTTTTATGAGTCCACTGTTACTGGAAGCGTTCAAATCATACACTATGTATGAGGAGAGGCTTCTGTTCTTGGTGGCTGCACGGCCGTATATGGACTCTAAGGCGGATGTTTGGGTTCAAAATGGTGATTGAATGACAGCTGTCAACAAATATGGGCTCCTGCAGAAGTCACCAGAGAAAACACAACTTCATAATCAGTGCCTGCCTTAAACAAAGTGGTTTTGGCTACAGTGTCAATATATGCTCACTGCTCACTAATAGGTTGATAGTGTTGGACAGTTTCTGCAGATTTGTTTTCTGAAAATCCATGATGATTATCTCCCATACCACCACATCCTAAAGTGCTCTATTGGGTTGAAATCTGGTGACTATGGAGACCACTGGGCTACAGGGAACTCATCATTCAAGACAGCAATTCTAGAGTTATCCATCAGAATATAGGTACACTGTGCTCATAAAGGGTTGGACATGGTCAGTAACAATACTCAGGTAGGCTCAGGACTTTAAAACCAAGCTAGTTCAGTTCATTTTGTGGCATTTCCTTTGACTTACACAAGTCAGACAGATCCCCAAATTACTGACTCGCACCATAGATTGTATATAGAATGGACAGTGTGGCTCTGCCTGTCACTGTTGTACGATTTTGAAGCAAAAAAAAAAACCTTTCTGGTGCTGGATTCTGCCGCCATTGTACAGCCAGAGTCTGGGCAGTACAGCCAATATTTATTTCTTCTTTTTTCAAAGGTGCAATCTCTTTTTGGCTCTCTTTCCCAAAGTTTCTTATATCCCCGGTAAAAACTACTCACGAACGGCAGCTGTCAACCATCATAAAACGAAACTTTTAACTCAGTATTTAATGTCCAATAACAAATGAAAAACCAACTGTTCAGTAAAAAAAGGACTTGAAAACTATGCAGCTTAATTACATCTTCATAACACCTCAGCTTAAGGATGTGAGAAACATTTTCATAAGGTGTAATCATTTTTTAAAGTTTCCCCAACTGTGACCTAAACTGCAGCCAGCCACCAGGGGGCGGGGCATCTGCTGGAAGCTTCGGTTAGAACAGACTGTCATTACGTCTCCTGATTATACAGTCTATGACTCGTACTGTTCCACTTTTTGCTACCTTTGATGGTGGAAAGTGGAGCTAGGAACACTACAGTCTGCTGATTGGTTGAAAGATTTGTCACAAAGAAGACAAATTGCTGGATGTCTTCCATTGTTGCTCTTTGTTTTCTGTGTCATGTTGTTTTTCCATGTAGGATTCAGTGGCGAGGTACATTGTGTCGCGCTGCTTTGCTGTCACGCTCATATGCAGCTGATGCAGCTATTGGCATCTGGCTTACACGCCCCCGACCAAGAAGGGCACGGTTGACTGTAGAAATGCAAATAGGCTTTACCGATCCGACCTGTACCACACTGTACTGTGCGTGGTGGAAACAGGGCTTCAGGGGCCCAGAGTGAACCAAAATAATCTCCCCCACATCATCACACCAGCAGCAGCATGATCCATGCTTTCATGATGTTCACAACTTCTATAGATGAGCAGAAATCCAGATTCATAAGGCCAGGCAATGATTTTCAGCCTGCTATGGTCCAGTTTTGATGAGCCTGTGTGGATTGTGGCCTCGGTTTCTAGTTCTTAGCTGACAGGAAGGTCACCTGGTGTGTTCATCTGCTTCAAGATTGGTCATGTTGAGTGTTCAGAGATGGGCTTTAAATGGTTATTTGAGTTACTCCTGTCTCTCTGTCATGTCTGACTTATGTGTTGTTGTCCTTTGACCTCTGGCATCAACAAGGCACTTTGTCCTAGATTGTTTTTCTGGGATCATTTTCTGTTCACCCAAGAGATGGTTGTGTGTGAAAATCCCAGTAATTCACCAGTTTGTCAAATACATAGACCAACAATGCCACATTTTAAGTCCCTTAAATCACCGTTCTTCTCTTTTCTGATGCTCAGTTTGACCTTAGGCAGCTTGTCTTCACTATGTTTAAATGTATCGAGTAGGTGCAATGTGATTGGCTGATTAGATGTTTTCATTAACAAGCAGTTAAACAGGTGTACCTGATAAAGTGTCTGGTGAGCAAACACTCAATGAAGGCAACAACTAAGTCAATTTTCCAATCAGGCAGTTCACCAACCTGAGGTATGATTAAATGACTGCATCCACTTCTTTCATTAAATCAACCTGAAACCAGTAGAGTCGCCCCCTGCTGGTCTTTAAAAGCAGCCCATGTTCCAGGACTTGGCATCACTTTCCCAGTATTTCTCACATACAGTCGAACACAGCTATAACCGCACAGCTCCAGATGAAAAGACTTTGATGCAATTTAGATGATCAGCATGCACTTCGCTTGCTGTGATAATGTGCGAGAACAGCTGGTCAGTGTGCGGTCGAGCCAGACAGGTAACATTTCCACTGAGTCACATTTCTGTCTCAGTCAGAATCAATCTGAGGCAACAAAACGAGCCTCGGTCCTCTGACTTCTCAAACAGCTCTTGTGTCTGTAGCTTGACCTCTTTTGCTCTGCGTCTTGACTGAACTACAAGTGGATTCTTCACCTGTTATTGTCATAAGTCATTTCATACTGTACTGCAGAACAAGGCGTCTTTTAAAGCCCAGGCGGGATAAGATATAGAGACAGCTCTTTCTGTGCCGCCTCTTTGGCAGATGGTCAGACTATAATAGAAGTTGCACAAACTTTAAAGGTGAGGGTCAACAGGCTCTGGGTTTATGTGCTAATCCTGTCAGTGAGCTGCGGGCAGGCTGGTGGCTGCTGTGGCTGGAGGCATTTTGAAATATGTCTCAGTGGGTAGGGGTGTTGGCATCGCTTCACAGTCCGTCTCTGAGATAATAATGCTGTTGTTTGCTGTTTGTTCGAAGTGTATGACTCTCAGGGAGGTGGCTGGTGGGGTGGTCTGGCCATGCGTTGCATTTTAATGGCATCCCCAGGTCGCAGGTCGCTGTTCGCTGGTGCTGTGGCCAAGTGTGACGGCACTGTTCTGGGCACAGTACAGCAGATTTGATCCGTCTGGTTACGTAATGATTGTTAACAATGGAAGAGCCGTTGTGCGGCTGCCAGCCTTTTCCTGCAGAGTTGTAACGACATCCTCTTCCTTACGACATTAGAAATGGTCTATAAATTAAATGGCAGTAAAAGAAAAGTCAAGGTCTTTCCTCACTGCCTCATACGCAGGGACTCCAGGGATCATAAATGATTGTAATGTGAACCATATAACGCCCGTGTCCTGCTGTCAAACCTTTGTCATACAGAACTTATAGACACGCTGAGATGACCCGAGGCGTCTTCTGTGCAGAGCAGCTGCTGGAAATATCCTGTGCTGCTCACTCAGGCTCTTAATTGTTTAAAACTGTGGCTTTTAGATGAATCTCTACATACAGTTGGATATAATGGTAAACACTTTTCTTTTTGTATTCCGAGACACAGTGCCAAAAAAATCAAGAAAAAAAAAAGATCTGCGCATAACAAAGCATTTATTAGAGTTTCTTCATTTTCTCACTGGGTGGTTTTGCAGAGCTGTGATGAATAATTCGCACACCGTCTGAGGATGAATTACTTCAAAGTTTCATTCAGTATAGTCACAGTGTGCTGTCTGGCATCTATTTCAGGACTGCCTGAGTGGATCAAAGGTAAATTAAATATACGGAGAAAAAACCCAAAGCCTTTTGAAAAAAAGTGCTAAAGTGTTAGACTTTGAAAAACTGAGCCCAAAGATATCCCCACATGTAGAGACTATTCTTTCATATCCCCAAGTTCACATTAGTTACCCTTTGTTTGTTGCAGCTGTGTACGTTTAAAAGTTGTGAAACTATCTTTTTGCAGCCCATACTTCCCATGTTTTGCTGAAATTTTGTTTTAGAGGCTTAGATTTCTTTTAAAGAGTACCTTAAAGGAAAAGTTTGGTCTCACTTTTAATAAAGACCTGAACTTGCAGTGTGCAGAAGCAGCTTGTCTGGCTTTGTGATACAGATTTTGTCCCTCCAGCTTCAATTCATAGAGGTTTTAGATCTGATCGTGGCCTTTGTCCGGTCCTGCGTGCTCCGGAGTGTCACTGTGCAGTTACAATGCAAACATGTTCGATGCCAGATGGAGAAGGTCTCCGTGCCAGTGTGTTAAGCTTTCACAAGCTTCTTATTTACTTTTTGAAATGGGAGCTAAAGCTGAGCAGAACATGTTGGATTTAGATTTAATGATTGTTGAACAGGGGTTGCGTTGGTGCAGCTGTTAAAGGGTGTGCCCCATGTTCAGAGGTGACAGTCACTGTTGCAGTTGCTGGTTTGTCTTGTTATGGCGGGTGTCACAGTCGGAGACATTTCACAGGACGCTATTGATGATTTTTGGGGAAGAAAGATCACATATCATTTAGAGGTCACCAAAAGAATCTAAAATATGCACTGAAAGAATCTATTCATTATTTCATTCTTGAGAAGGTTGATAAAAAGCTTCAGTTACAAACCAAAGTTTACAGGTCCTGGTACAAACATGACAAATCGAATCCCATAAACTGAAGTTAAGACTTTTGTCTCAGAATACGAGAAAAACATGACAGCCTTTTTACCATCTTTACCAAATCTTCCATTGGATTTTCCACTGAATCGTTCGGCATAATGTTTGCCAACCTATGTTAACTTGGCTATTACAGATAAGTTCATGGCGCTAAGCCTCAGAAATTGAACCACTGCTAACAATGATGTACATTCACTAACATTCAAAAACTAGACCAAAGTAGGTCAATGAACTCCCAACGAAGTGACCTGATGAACAATGCAGCTAGGAGCTAATGTTAGGGATCAGAGGTGTTAAAAATAACTTTATATTTCTCTCCAGCAGTGACAACATATTGTCTCAAATATGATGTTGACTTGCCTTAGAACAGATGTAGACATCCTTGTTCTCTTTATTCACGTTAAAGATGATGTTGTGGTCACAACTTTATCGATTAAATACGATTTACTCAGTTGCAATGTGGCTTAGGAAAGGGTAAAAAGTTAAATACCTTGTGTCAAAATTGCATTTACACCACAAACACCATCTGACCCTTTTAGAACTTAAAATCTCAGAAAAACCTTGTAAAACTGAAGAAAAAACAATCAAATAGACATCGAAGAGAGAGAACGTCCAAGTGTATGCGAATGGCTGAACACAATGTGATTGGCTGGTTGAGTTTGAGGGCGGGACTTCGGGCATGACTGAAATGTTGGCACATGAGATACCGAGGCTGTCAAAACTGGCATCCTATCTATTCATGGAGTAAACTTTAAAAATTGAAATTTTTCGATAATTTTGGTCGAAGATGTCATTAAGAGCTGATGGTGGATCCCAAAGCCAGACCTGTTGAGAACATCTTTTCTCATTGTGCATGTCTTCCTTCATTCTCTTCTTCCCACTCTCTCCCTCCTCAGCTGTCCTGCCAAATAAAGGTGGAATGGAGCCAAAAATGTGTCATTTATCAATGATTATAACTACATTTTATGCCCAAAGAGACTGACAACCACCATTTGAGAGCACAAACTGAAGCGAACAGGCTAAAACAGCAGCTACAAACCATGCGCTGTGTGCTTTGTTGCACTGATAAAATATTAGTCTTTTTTGTTCGTGTTTATGAAAATTACTTCCAGGATCATGATTTCCAATCTAGTATGGATACAGCTATAAAGTCCTTCCAATCATTGGCCTGTTGGACTCAAAGTCAGTGTTGAAAAGTCTTTCTTTGAACCATCAGTGAACATTCACACCCACTGACCTTCACGGGGACGTTTGGCAATGTCGCTAACAAAAGACACCTGTTCTCTTCATTGTTGGACATTCATTTCTTAAATAAAGCAAAGGAGAGAATAATGAAGGATCTGAAAGAGAGGACAGGACACACCTTGTTTGTTAGATCAGCGAATAATGTCGAGGTGCCTGCAGGATCACTCAGTCAGTCTCAGCGATCAGTGAACGCTCACAGTCCACACACAAAACATCTACAGTCCTGCTGAGAACAAAGCCGACTCCGACACATCACAGGCTCATTAGCGATCCTGTGATTGACCATCTGAACTGTAGTTACCCCCAACACTTTCTCCATGTGTTCACAGACTAACTTCCCCTCTCTTCCCCTCTTTTCTGCATCAGTCTCTGTGGCTGACATCAGCCCTGTTTCAATCCCACATATAGTGCAGGAGTCCTGGGAGATTTATCAGTATCGCAGGTGCTCTCTGTGGGGGGATTTCTTCCCCGTTTTGTGTCTGATACTGCTGTTGCATTCTGGTGGAGCGCCTCCCCCCCGAGCGCCAGGATCATTGAAATTCTGCATTTGATTTCAAAAGTTTCTCTGCCTAGATTTGCACTGCCTGCCAGGATTTATAGCAGATTAACTTTGAAAGTGATTTAGCTCTGGGGTTTTGCAGTCCCTACCAGGGCAGAAAAATATATTTTTTCTCATCTACTATTGCCGTCCTTAGCAGCTCATATATTCCCACATTCTCTGATAAATCTGAGCATGCAGAGTATGATGTGTTTGTGTGACCCAGTGCTAGGAGAGAAGTTTATTAAAGCATAATCAGAGGCGTGGGTGTAAAAGGAGATTGACAGCTGTGTAGAATTAAATATAAATGAAGCATTTCACTGTACTGCACAGCAGTTATCTAATCTAGCACATATTCACACACACATACACAAACACTACAAAATAAACAAACACCGCTCTTTCAGTGGTAAAATGTACCCATGGTGCAACAGGGATTTAGAGAGGAGACAATACAGCGGCATAAGTTCAAAGCTCAGTGTAATCACATTTTATGCGTTTGGATAGATATCTGACTGAAACAGATAACAGCCTCATAAAAAGGATGGGGGATAATGAATTATGTCATCACAACATGCAGCCAACAAATTTGCACAAGGTCCCGCTTCCTTCTTTATCCGTTATCTGGTGGCACGGAGATGCTCTGCTGTTATCCGCTTGGCATTTGGAGCGGTGCTTCCTGTCTAATGAGCCGGCGATATCGGAGCGGAGGCATCCTGAAGGGTTCAGAGGCAGGGTTGTAGACAGCAGAGTCGCTTCTTTGAAGTCCAGCGAGAGTGAGGGTTCACGGAGCCTGAGATGTCTGAGCTAATTATTCAGCGCGGCAGTGAAGTCAGGGCCTTATATGTAACATAATGTAAGGATGAGAAATGAACCATGCACAGGGCTTGAATGATGAGACTTTGAACTTTCTGTTGTTTTATGAAAAACGCCTCCAGTCATTTAAATACAAACCCTACACTGTGAAGGAGTGCCAATCATTTCATTCCACGACAGAAGAATTAAAAAACAAGAATCCAAAGATGTGGCTACATGCTGGCTTGTGCCATTGTAACTGAGCAAAGAAGCCAAACACAACGTTTTTATTCAAACTGTGGTTACAGATAAAGAACAGAAACCTACAAACAAAACTCCAACCTTTTAAAACCCATTCATACATAAATATCTAGCACTAAATCATTGATGAGTTTAAGTTTAAATAAATGATGATGGACTATGTCCTCATGGGCCACAAGCTGCTACAACCATGAACCGTGTTAGTTTTACAACCCCCTTTTCAAAACAGCTGAGACATTGAGTTAAATGTCAATTAAGAGAACTGAGAATTTGTAGTGTTAATGCAGTAAAACAAACATTACAACTGAAATTTCTGATTCTCATTTTGAAGTTAATGCTAGCAAATTGTTTTAAAATTAGCTTGTGAGTTTCTCTTGATGTTTCTTATTCTCAGCTGCTGTAACATCTGAATTTCCCTGTGGGGTTCAATAAAGTACTATCTTATCTTATCCTATCTTAGAAGAAATTTGGAGGGGGTCATGCTAACTGTTATGTTACTCTCTTCTTTTAACAACATTAGATATTTGGTAACTGAGGAGACAAGTTTCTATTGTTATACTCATGCCCAATACGGAATTTCAGATGCTTGATAGTGTATTTTTGAGTATTTTTTAAAAAGTTTTTTGATGGATGATAAGTGACAGTGTCCTGGTCCTTGTCTTTTTTTGGATTTGAAGATGCAGCTTCCATGATTTCCAAAAAGAATGGCAAAATCAACCTGAAATATATAGTTTCCTCTTTGCACTGTCTTTTATCTGTATGCATGGAGTCCATGCAGTGACTCCCACTACAGAGCCATGTCTGTTTTCATTGTAAATCAATGCTATCCAGTATCTGTTTTCAGCCTTGAACTTTCTGTCCAGAGATTTCTCTTTGTCCTCTCAATTTTTATGTAAAATATACTTAAAATGATTGAATATCTAAATTCTTTGCAATTTTAGCCTGAGAAAAACACATTCCTTAAAGTTTTTGTATTAAATCACCTGGTTTGTTTTGTCTTTCCTGCTTTGTAGAGTTGATTTTCAATTTCTAGTTCTTGCTCGTATGAACTTTATTCCATGCGTTCTCCCTACTTCATTTAATTTTTTTGGGCTGAAATATAGTTTTCACAATGTGGCAACCCGTTTTAGTGGATCTGATTTCAATTCTGAATTAGTGGCTGTCATGGAAACCTTGTGCAAATCTTAATCAGACTTATTATTGCGACCATTGAAGTTTCAGCTTTACATCAACTCAAGTCCATAATTTGTCCTCATACGACATTGTTACTCACAGTCTTCTAATAAAGCATAGTATCATGTCCCTGAAGATTCTGCAGCTCCTGAAATAGTGCAGAGAAACTTTAATTTCCAGACTTGCCTGCTCTCATTCCTATCTGGAAGGACACAGGTGCTTTGTCTCACATGCAAACACAATGAGTGCGTAAGTGTGAGAGAAACTAGGTTACATCTTAAACCTGTCTGAGTGGTATTAGATATTCAGAGCAGCTGAAGTCCATCTTAGTCAAAAAAACTACCAGAGTTAAAGTGAGGAAGTATTTGTCCTGAACCAAAGGTAACTGTAACTTTTCAGCACATGTAGTTTAGACGACTTTTTGGGATGAAAAGATCTTTGGAAAAACTTTCATCACGCTCTCCACTGTGAAAACTACCAGCTTCCTTTTTGAAATGACAGAACTGCAGCTGTAACTCATTTTCTCCTCAATATTTACACTTCCTTCACTGAAGTCTTCCAAGTTTTTAGATCTGAACATCCTTCTTAATAGAGGAGATTTTAAGCAGCTCCACCTCACACAGTCACAGCCAAGAGCCTCCCTGAACAACCACAGTTTCCAGCTACCCACCATTGAGCAGCCCCACTGGACCCACTTGAACTGGAGTGCACCTTAACTGCGGGTAATGAGGTGCAGAGAGTCACTTAGAGAGCCGGGTTCACATTCATCTTTTGTTTTTTTGTTCTGTATCAAGCTTCTTATTGAGTCTTAATGTTGTCGTCCTTCTGCTAACCTCTGAAAGAAAAAGCCTTATTTAAAGCTCCTATCTGTAACTTTCAGTTGTGTTGATTTTGGTGCTCTTTGAAGACAAGTGGTGTACCTGCTGTTTCTTTTGCTTAAGGCCTCTGCGAGTCCTTAATTTTCAGAAGCATTTTTTCAGATCCATGTGCCGAAAAAAGCGTCACGCACAGGCACCTTGCACCCTGAATCCGATGCATTTATTTCTTATTTATTGCAAAATTTCGCAATACAAGAGAAATGGAATCGTCTTTTATGGCGTAAGAAAAGGAAAAAAAGTCACTGGGTCCAACCACCTCTCCAAACAGAGAGGGAGCAAGAACCTGCAGGTGAAGGAGCTGAGGAATTATCCTGAAGCTTCGGGTGTTTTTCAGGATGTTAGTGGACGAGTTTGATTCACTTTTAGAAAGAAAAACACACATTTCTGAAAAGTAATTGCTCCTGAGCTCTCGCTGACAGAGGCAGAAGCACCCACACCCTCCGAAACACAAATCTTTATTCATCATCTGATCTTAACAAAGACGGAAATTACAGAAAATTTGTTGGTAAATGTGAAAATATACTGTTGCAATTAGCCTACGGTGTCCCTGAACAGTCAAACAACCCTGGAAACAACCTGGACGGATGCGAAAAACGCAGCAAATCGAACCTGTTCCGAAAAATACTTTGACAGATGAAGTTTCGGCGTCAGTGTGCAAAGATGGTTGACATAACATGGGGTCGAATTTCTTTTTTAGCGGATGAAGAAAATGGACTCACTGTGCAAAAACCTTTACTGTAAATACATTTCTCTGACGCATATCCACTAGATCTAATGAATTAAGTATCATTAAATGGAGAAAAATTCAGTCCTGTTACTTTTGTAGCATCAGCATCAGTCAGTTCCATCATCTCTAAAATTCCTCACTGGAGCTTTAACTTCACCTAAATCAAATAATGTTATTCATTCACTATCGAATTCAGAACCAACTGGAAAACATTTACTCTGTTCAATTAGCTCTCTTGCAAACATTGGGTCTAACATTCGACCCGATCTTGATTAACATCTACCAACCAAATAGGAAATCTTTAGCTGTCTTCAGGAGCGACGGGATCTGGACTCCACGGCAGCAGGCCTTGTGATAAGCTTGAATGGGCTCTTTAACATTTATTAGAGTGAGAAAATCTCCCTCAGGAAACAATAAAGGCTACTTTGTTCCCAGAAGCATTGGGCTTTGACTTTGTAAGACAAAGGGAAGAGCTGATATCAGGAGAGAATCTTGATAATGAGAGAGGAAGTTAGTGAGGAGTCTGAATCACTGACAACACAAATCAACAAACCCAACGACTGATCGGAATAAACACAGGCAGAGAGGTTAAATCATAATAAAAACCCATGTATAAAACCCCAAGTATAGATGAAAAGCAATCAATAAAAACACTGGGAATAAAACCCACAGTGTAAAAACATGCTAAAAAGAACATGTAGTGGTGGAAAGAGGACTGAAAATCTGTACTCAAGTACAAGCACTGTTACATTGCTACAATATTACTCAATCACAAGTAAAAGTACAGAGTATTCCTCAACAAACTACTCAGATTATTAGTTACTTTTAACTGATGATGTCACTGTCACCTCTCCAGATAAGGCTCTAGATTATGTGCTTTGCTTTACTAATAGTTAAAACGCTAACAATCAATAATCATTAATAACTGGTAAGATAGAAAACAAGTGTTTTTCGCTCATTTTGATTGGTTGTTTTTTGTCTTTTTCTCATTTTAAGTTTTTATTTTCTTATTCAGCAAAGGTCTTAGGCAGACAAAAAACTAAATTAGATAAGGTGCAGCTGCTGCCATGACTATTGATAGAATATCCGTGAATACATTTTCAACTGGTTAAAAAATCAATTAGCGATCAATCATTAACATTCATTAACAATTTTGTTTTGTTTTGTTATCCATATGTCCTGGTTTTCATTGGCTTGTTTGCTTTTAAATCACCTTACTGGCTACAAAAATGCAGATAGAACGTCTTGATATTAATGAAAATTGTACTCAGTACTCAACTATGATGTTAAAAGTAACTAAGTAGATTACATGGCATAATGATTACTTAAGTACAAGTAAAAGTACAGACTTGAAAATCTACTCTTTAAAGGACAAGTACCCCAAAAAACTACTTAATTACAGCAATCTGATTATTTGTAATTAATTACTTTCACCCCTGAGAATACGCAACAAATACATGAGTCCACCAGAGAAAACGTTGCTACCATTTCCTAAAATTTCAAGCTTCCAACAGCCTTTTTCAGAGGTAATGTTTCGAGGAAGAGCTGTACAGTTACTTGTAGGGAATTTGTCAAAAGTTTTAAGGCTGTGAAAGTGAATAAAAAACAAAATTACAGCAGAGAAGATGAGCTGCAACTCTGTGAAGCTTGATAAGCCGGGAAAGAGTTTGAGCTTACAGGATAATACTGCGAAAGGTTAATCGCTCCAACAAAGCAAGCCCTTTATCCCCCTCCTGACCCCCTTTGTTGTTTCATATTCTTCTTCTTAAAACATCAGCTACAGAAAGTTTTCCTCTTTCACTGTGAGCTGTAGTTGCCTCTCGGTTTGTTATTGTGTGTTTAAGAGCTTCACTGTCAGTAAATGAAAGATGACACCAGCAGTTGATTTTAAAGGTTAAGTGTACTTTTTTTCCCCACAGCAGACGTCCACAGAGAAGCAAATATGTCCTTTACAGATTGCCGTCTTGTTGCCCTCCTAATCACATCAGTTTGAGACCTTCACAGACTCAGAACGACAAGAGTCGATTGACAAAGTGTGTAAAAATGAACCCTTTCTTAAAGTTCAAGTAAGCGCAGTTAATTATTCGGTGCAGTAAGACGACCCTTCTCACTTCAAGGACTCCCACCTGTGTTACGCTCCCCCCTTCATCACTGTTTTTACCTCCTACCAGCTCAGCACATGCTGCGGGTTATTACATCATCACACCGGTAGCAGAGAGTGCTTCAAACTCATGCTGCAGATTATTGGACTAAGTGATTAAATGTTGGTGAACCTCTGTGCATAAATTTCCATATCAAAGAAGACAGATGTATTTTTCCTAACAGTTGGACTCATTTGTAGAACAGCCCAGCATTTATTTTCACGCCTACATGTTATATAACGACGATTAAAGTGATATAAAATGTACACAAATGAATGCTAATTCATTAAGCAAATTAATTAATTATCTTAATGAATTAGCCCATTAGCATACCTGCTCCTGCTTGATATATCATGGTGATTATATAGGGACATTAGGCAGCTCAAGTGCTTCTCATTTGGACGTGATCCAGAATATCTGGGGGATGATTAAGGCCGTGCCAGGCCTCAGCTCTTCGGGCCCTGCACGGATTTGGCTCAACTATTTGGACCCAATTTAAGCTCCACAAAGAAATCCCCCTCTCTGGAAATTGCTCCTCGGATGAAAAGGAAAAAAAGAAAGAAAGCACAGCCGTACTTTAAAAAAAAAGAAAAAAAAAACGACGAGCCCTTTTCAACTCTTTTCTTGTACCCGGGCCACTACAGCTCATTATCCTGCTCTGAGGAGCACAATCCCAGATACAGTTAATGAAGTCTCACGCTATCTTTGGCATTTTACCAATCTGAAGAGAAGGCTGCTGTTCTGGGAGCTGCTTTAAGGTTAGCTGAATCTACATGAGTTAATATGTCATGAAGAAACTGAACTGTCTCTGAAGTTTCAGGAAATCTGAAGGTAAATCATAACAAGTCTTCAGGTGTCATGAATGGCTGGATGCTCTTTGTCATGACGTTAACTTGACCTGCAGACAACATTTTCAGCCCCAAATATTTCTTATCATGCACACTGGACTACTTTATGTACTTTTCCTCTTTTCTGCACTATTTCATCACTGTAATCTCGTCTTGTGTCCTCTAGACTTGTAGTGAAGATCTCCTAAAACAAGACACTACCAAAAACTAATGGTATCAAAACCAAGACAAGACTAAGACCAAGTTGAGACTGAAAACAGCAAAAAAACACAACAACCCAGACTGGTGTTGTGCAGTTTCTGACTTGTGTGAACTTCCCATGAACGTTTTTGCCGATTGAGTGAGATCAACCATGTGCAGCTTTTTGCAAGATGGTATTAGCCTTCAAGGACTGAGACAATTACTGACATCTGACAAAACAAAAGACCTTCAGCCACTATCTGTTGAGAGTGAAATATGTAACTGATTTAAATTATACTTTATTTGCAGATAAAAACAGTGAATCCCAGGGCTGATACTAGGACAGGCAAACTTTCATGCACACACTCACATTTACCGGCAATTTAGAATCAACAATTAACCTAATGAACATGTTTTGGGACAGTGGGAGGAAGCTGTAGTACCCATTGACTGTATATAGAATACACAGCGTGGCTCCACCTGTCACCTTTCTACGATTTTGAAGCCAAAAAACCCCGTTACTCGAGCCACCATTGTGCAGCCAGAGTCTGCGCAGTAGAGAATTTCCAGTGGAGCCAAGTAAAAAAGAGAAATAAAAGTATTTGTTACTTCTTCCTTAGAAGGTTTAGTCTCCTTTTGGCTCTCTTTCCCGAAGTTTCTTATATCACCGATAAAAACTACTCATGAACGGCAGCTGTCAACTATCGTAAAACGAAACTTATAACACGGTTTTTAACGTCCAATAACTAATGAAAAACCAAATTCTCAGAAATAAAACACTTAAACACAATGCAGCCAAATTACACCATCATACCACCTTAGCGTAATGATGAGAGAAACCTTTCTACCAGGTGTCGTAATTTTTTAAAGTTTTCCCGGTTCATATCTGTAATGCATGGGGAGGCGGGGCTTATGACCTATACTGCAGCCAGACACCAGGGGGCGGGGCATCTGCTGGAAGCTTCAGTTTGAGCCGAACGTCGTTACGTCCACTGATTATACAGTCTTTGGTAGTACCCAAGGAGAACCAAACCCCACATAGAAAGACCCACCTCGGCTTAACCGGGATTTAAACTGGTGATCTTATGAGTTAGCAGCCCCACAATGTTGTCATTCAGGTAGTTTTAAGTTCGGCTTGACCCTAAAAGTATTGCTTTCAACTACGTGGAACAAGCTGATATGACAAATTGAGTCAGTGTTTCCGTTTTGACTGTAGAAGAGCACCAAAAGTTGTTATCAGAATCAGAATCAGAAACAACTTTAATCGACAGGTATACTTGAACACACAAGGAATTTGTCATGGTATACTGTGCTCTCTTGTACAAGGTAATGGGCATAAAAGGTAAAATAATAACTATAATCATAAAAAATGTGCATATAGAATATTATCAACAACTATGAACGAAAATAAATAGCAAATAGACAAGACTAGTATTTACAGGCTAAAAAAACATGAGAATAGTGCAGTGGTGAGTAGTGCAAATGTACATTCTGCTATTACATTAAATATCTATGTTTATACACTGTACTGTTCCGGGTTCTGAATAGCAGAGAAAAGCAGAAAAAGCAGACATGTCGTTGATTGCACTTGAAAGACAAGTAGTAATAATAATGTTGATTCTTGAATTCTATGCTTTGCACAGCCAGCAGCACGCCTGGATATTACAGACCACAAATCCCTCAGTGACCGACCGACTGACAAACAGGAGACCAAGTAAAAGTGTTCTTGAGAACTGCAATACAAAAGCTCTTCAAGGCCGTGGTTTTCTACAATAAATCTGCTCTGTTTTTTTGAGATGGTGAGTTCAATTCAGTTGTCTCCTCAGGAAAATGGCTTATTTTTGTCATTATATTGAGATAACGAGAAAAATAAATTGTTATCTCAAGAAAATGGAACAAATTTATTGTTGAAATCATGGTCTTTAATGGCGTTTCCTACTGCAAGGTTAGGGTCCTAATGTGTTTTTTAAACTCACTTCAGCTGTAAGAGTTGTTGAGTTGCTGCAGAATGTACAGAGCTTTAGCTTTACACAAGAACCCAATGCACAGTTCAAATGTAGTTCAGTGAGTTGTTACTAAATATACTGTACTTTGGTTTTGTTTGTGCTCTTGATAATTGAGAAGATGTTTTATTTTAGTGCCATAATTGATGTGTTGTCAGTTATGTGAGAGTCATAAAAAAATTGACCTTGGGCCCGAGTTGCTTGGGCTAAGCTGACCACAATCCCCTGTGGCAAATACACTAATATTGACAAGAACCTGAATAAGGAACTATCCTTGTTGTCACAACGATTGTGAGGCTGTTATTTCATGATTAAGTTGCGGCACACTGCTGCTGTCAGTCAGGATTTTTTTCACCTACGTATCAGCAGAAACCTTGACACTTAAAAGAGTCTAGTACGTCCTAAATCTTATGTGTACCTGGTTCTATGTGTAACACAAGGTGATTATATTGAGGGTAAATGTGTTTTTTTCTTTAAGACGATGATCTCAGGAAAATTTCCAGGCTGCACACAAAGCAGAATCTGCGCTCGCTGTCAGCAGATGCAGCTGCTGGCACAGCTGGGCGCCTGCGGAGGAAGTGCTCTTGTAGCAAAAAGAGGCTTCACATGCTCTCACCAAAACATCTGTCACCACGTCATTTCAGATGAATGGCCGGTGATTATACAATGACAGTTTTTGTCAAGAAGTGGCTCTGAAGCACCTTGTTCTGTGCGGATGACGAGGCGGTTCATGTTGTTTCATTCGCCCGCTGAAAATAAGTGCTGATGAAAAATGTTGTGTCAGAATTTTTCGATCAGTAGAAACCTGGCTCAGATCAGTTAGATTCAGATTTTTTGATTGAAATGTGTTTACTTAGCTTTCTGAGCAGTTTGTTTTTGGGAGATAGGCCGCCTGAGATTAGAAAATAACTCAGGAAGCTAAAATTACTGAGGTGCAAAGAGAAGACTTAAATGAATGAAGAATTAGAGACACAAGGTCTCCATCTGAGAAGAAAAATCACATCTAATGAAACATCTCTGCTTTCATGACATGGAGAAATCTCGATAATACGACAACAATTTTGACTTTGATTTAGAAAAATTGATCTGCAGCTAAACAGTTTTTCCATGTTGCTTGAAAACATATTTGAGCACATCAGGAGCTACTATCCAGGAACTAATCACTTTTAGAGTCAGAGCAGATTTAGATTTTTTAATAAGAGTTTCAGAAAATGTTCCTGCTGAAAAGGTAACACTTCTTTTGTGTGTGTGTATTCCAACTGCTATCATAAGAGTGATTCACAGATTATCCCATTCATGATAACTCTCCCATTACAGATTTCTTACCACCTGGTTTATAGCAGAGTTGCAGGAAAAAATCTTTGGGCAGAAATGAAGTAATTTGTGTTTTATGATTCCAGCTGCTGCAACAGCTTGAAATAAACAGAAGGACTGGGCTCTTCTAATGTACGCTCAGCATATCTGAGATGACAGAAACGGCTCAAAGAGACACAAAAATACTTCACCAACAGAATTTAAATGGTGGGAAAATAACAGCACTGGACAAATATTATGAGACTAGACTTTTGATTTCAGTGCTAATTTGTCAAGAATGATAATAACGCTTCATAGAAAACAAAGATCTCAGACCAGAGACACACATCCAGACATTAGTGATGAGAATGGCCAACAACAGTGGTAAAAAACAGCAGTATGCATGAGACGAATTAACACCCCAATAGAGAATTAAATTGAAGGTGGTTGACCCAACCATTTACTGCACCGGCTGTTTAAAGGTGGACATTGTGCTAATACGCTACCGTCCAAGACAATTCACCTCACTGTCTGTTTTTAAAGCTCGTCTTAAAACCCACTTTTATTCCTTGACTTTTAACCCACCATGAGACTCGACTCTGTTTTAGTGTTTTATGGTTTGTTCCTAGTTCTTGTTTTACTTATTGTTTTTATTGTTCTTAAATTTGTTTTTAGGAACAACGAAACAATGAAACAATTACACGAGTGTTATACCTGATTTTTATCTTTGTTTCAATGTTTCTGTCCATACATGTACAGCACTTTGTTTTCAGCTATGGTTGTTTTTAAAGTGCTCTATAAATAAAGTTGAGTTGAGAGTTGAGTTGAGTTGAGAATTCCTTTGGCAAAATATGACAATGTTGAGCCATACAGCAATTTTAGACTTAGTAAACAACATTTTTCAGTGAACAAATGAGATAACGGAGGCAGTCAAAGTCTCAAACCAGCAACTTTAAAACTTTGAGCAAGCACTTGGCAACATTTGGCGACAATGACAGCGAGAGTTTGAAAGCCTTCTTTTTACGAGACGGGAACCTCGGGCAGAGGAAGACTTATGTTGAACACCCATCTGCCGAGAGTGGCTGAGCCGGGGGTGGGCTCGAGGAGAGTGACGTAAACTAACAGAGCTTCAGTGATAGACCGAACAGATTTATGGATAAAATACTGACTATAATCGTAATATCTGCTTGGCCTAGCAATAGTAGTAACAATTTGCTGTCAGGAAAGCTGATGCTGATAATTGCTGCAGTTAGATATTTAAATACATTGTTAATGTTATGAACAAGTGTCAGAAATGAAAGTGAAAGTGTTGATAAATGTTACAACCTTTTTGATGCAAAGTGAGTACAGTGCTGTCATTTCAATGTGGGGTGTAACTATGAATTCTGCTTCAAGGCAGCACTGATAATGACAGCAGCAAAGCAGGAGAGGACATCTGGAGACTGCATGTAGAGAGTAGATGGATCTGTGTTGAGAGGTGAATGTGCTGGACTGTGAGTTTTAGGCTGACAGTTTAAAGTTTGAAATCAGAAGAGAGAAATTTGAAGGTTATTTTGGAGGCTTTTCATGCCTTTTATACAGCAGGAAAAAGGCAAGAGTGGAAAGAGATGTGCAGGAAAACAGCAGACTGGACCAGATCAAGGGCAAACCTCATGGGGCTCAATCATTTCATTTGTCAGCCCATCAATCATCAAAACCCACACATACAGCAGTTATGGGAGTAAATTTGATTTAATTCTGGGTTCAAAATGGTTCAAACTAAAAAGTTGATCCAGATTAAAGTGATCTTGGAGATTCAACTGGGACAAAAACATTACACAAAACAAGCATTCCCTGTACACCAGTGCTTGTTTGGTGCTAGTGCCATTGCTTAGTTGGTTCTTCCTAAGAACCTGTTTGGTTTTCCATCTGAAAGAGGCAAAACTTGGGGCCCCGTCATTGAGTCATGATGAAATGTCAGTGAAATCACTGCATACTTAGCCATTTCAGTGCGATAGTGGTGGCTGCAGTTGCTGGGGGCGGGGTTATCAGTTTACAGTGTTGCTATCCTCATATAGATGACTGCTTTAAAAGAGTAGAGATTTTATTTTCTGCATTTCTTGAAGCGGTTTTCTTGACTTGCTGTCCCTTAAGTAGAGTGTGCTTGCCATTGTGCATGTGTGCATGTGTTTTTGTGCCTGTGTGCATCGGGCGGAACTCTGCTGTGCACGGTAAAAAGAGCAAAAGAGAGCTGTAAATGTGCACCCATGAGGCAGAAATGATCCCGTCATGTAAATAAGATAAATAACATAAATATTTTTAGTCTGTTAAATAAAAAAACAAAGTGTAAACCTGATTGATGAGAGAGGTATGCTTTGCTGCTTCAACTTTGCCAACATTTCAAGTTCTGAATGATAAAACGCCACCACAACAACAGGTGACTCACTCTGTAGCTTGTCTTCCTAAAAAATGGCTTTTCTTCACAGCGAATCGTCGGTCTCAGTTACTCTGTCCCAGCTCTGTCTAAAAGTGTATGTTAGGCTGTGTGACCTGTTTAGTGTGACCAAACCTTGGGCCAAAAGAGCTGGGAACGGCTCCAGCTCTCTGTGACCTTGAAAGAGAAAAGCAGGTTGGGTTACTTTATACTTGCAGTAAGATGATGACATCCACTTTAACATCCAGTCACTAAACAACAGTAACTTAACAAAACTGTCACAAATGACGGAGACTTCAAAAACTACAACAAGGCTTAAAACATATACTGGTTCCACGCACCATAGTTTAAACAGAAGTTTATCCTAAGAAATATTTGGTGTAGAAGGATGCTGGATAAGGCTGCGGCTCGCCTTTCAGTCGACAAAAGCGTTTAACCCTTTGGGTTTTGGCAGCGATTCCCAGCCTGTGGGTCATGGCCCCAGGTGGGCTGTGAAGGTATTGCAAGTGAGATAAAAGGTACAAATAGAAAAACAAAGACACAAATACATGTAATAATGTTTAAAATGTTAACCTCAATTAAGCTTTAAAGGAAACTGAAACAGTCCGGATAGTCATATATGAAAAACGTCCACTAAGTAACCATGTTATTGCCCTATAGGTAGCATGATCAACAGCCCAAAATATATTTCAAAAAATGTAATGAAACCCAAATTTTCTAAAGTTGTCAAAAATGTAACGGAAGTGCTGAGCCTGAAATGTAACAAAAATAAAAAAAGAAAACCCCAAAACATAGTAACTGCATCAGAATGTAACTAGTTGTCATGTTTTGGGCAACATTAATTATGTTTGCTGCTTTACATTTGTTGCATTATTGACCATTTATCACATTTTGAGTTTTATTACATTGCTTATTACATTGTTTATTACATTTTGGGTCATCGTTCTGAATGGGGTTCTAAAAAATACCTTATATAGTACGGCGGCCTTAAAGAGCAGCTGTAATTATTGGGCTGGAGGTGGGTCTCAAACCTGTTTGAGCTTTAAAAGTGGGTCCTGATTTGGAAAAGTCTGGGAACCACTGGTTTATGGAATTTCTCTTCTTTACAGATGCCTGACTGAACCATGACACCAAAGAAAATGACAAAACAGACAAAGACTGCTGTGTTCTTCTTTGTTCTGCTTTTTCTTTAACCCAAACAACAATATTGATGCTCCGACTGTAAAGGTCAGACAAGGGCGTCGCTGCAGAGATGAAAGGCTGCCTCCTGACCGACTGATGGATGACACGCTCCTTCTCTGACGCTCACTATTAGTCGTGTTAATGACAGATAAAGATCCCTTTATGTTCTGATAACATCTAAAGCAGGATCAAAGTGTTCTCTTACTGTCTTTGTGTTGGTAATAATGACAGCAGCAGCAGCAGCAGATACTAAATCCTCTGTATGAAACAACAGGAGCAAAGGTGAGGGGAGATGGTTTGTGAATCATTTCGTTGTGTTGTGAGTGTGCTGCAGCATGTCGGGTAAACACTCAGACAAACACGCTGCATAGGTTGTTCAAATTAACCATAAACAGTGTGACATTCATCCTGCCTCGTACCTTTAACAAATTACACACACAGGTTATCAGTGTCCTAATTAACCACTTTAATTTGCACGCCCTGCAGGGGAATCAAAGCCTTTTTGGGATTCATTGTTGCAAGTGAGCGGGGAGATGTTTAAAGCTCTTCGATAATATCTTCATTGTGCAGAGGTAGATAAAAAACCCAATCTGTTAAAACTTTACAGCTAATACACAGTTCAGCTTTGATTTATGGTTTATAGCGCTCGCACACTACCTGCACTTTTTACAGCGCAACGTTATGAGGCGCGTCTGAAAATAGGAGATGTGTGCAGAGCCTTTTCTTCTCCCTGTGGGTCGAATAGCAGAAATATTGAAGGATTGCTAACTCACTTGCTTGTACTGTTGACTTTTTTGTAGCTTCGTATCTCATGTTCCAGGATGAGTGCTTTGCTCAGGAGGAATCTCAGTAGACTTTCTCTGTGCAAAGATTTCTGCCTCTTTACATCAAACGTCCAGTTTCTTTGAGCGTATATGAGCTTCATATAATCCCACAACCTTTCATTCACCATCAAAGTCCTCTCACCTCTAGGCAAGTGCTGCCCCCTTTTATGAACCCACTTTGCCGTTTATTAACTGACTCATCCACTGCAGGTCCTGCAGAAAAAAAAAAAAAACGTACTATGAGCTACTCCTCCAAGACCACAAAACTGTAGTGAAATTCTTCTTTTTTTCTCATGCAAAACATTCTCAGCGAATCCTTTCAAACCTCAAGCTTTTCATTTTTATGCACATCACAACGAGAAGCACTACAGAAGCAGCTGACGTTTCATTCATGCACCAAAATAATGGAAATGCAGCAGCAGCAGGGGGTGAGGAATCCTTGAAACTGAAGCATACAGACTCCACGCAGGGATGTAAAGTGATGAATACAATAAGGATAATAGTTTTAACATGTATGACATTCAAAGTCCTCCCTCTTTCCCTTTGTGGTGCTCCATCGCAGAGATTTCACAGTGGTTTTTGCATTTGTAAGGGAAGAACAAGCACCAAACGGGAGCTCTACCCTGGGGGGAAAGAGTGTCGCCTGTGGTTTCGGACGTGCTTTGAACTTGAAGAAGTCCTTCATCAGTGTACAGTGCTGCTGGGGATGTTGGAGTATAGGAAGTGCTGTGATAACTCCGCCAAGTAAGACATGCTGCAGCAGGGTGCTTGGACAGCAAACGCACAGCAGATGCTCCAGTGTTCTCCAGATATCTCTGAGACAAACTGTACTACTCCGACCAAATTGGTCTGTACATAAAAAAGGCGCTGAGCGTGCTTAAAGAGCTCTGCCCACAGGAGGTCAGGGATGTGTCAGCTGAAGCAAGCGTGTGAGCGGGTGAGCGGAGAGGAAAGCGGAGCAGTTTATCTGCTGACTTCAAGTTCCCCTTCAGTGACCTCACTGACAATTTGAATAATTTCAAACAAGCTTCTCCAGGAAATCATTGGTTTACAGAGCAAACTGTGAGGCCCAGTGCCTGGGCGCTGGCACATGTGGCTGCTATCACAATCCAATTTCTCAGCAGCACAGGAGAGCTCTATTCTTACTTGAGATGTGCATGGTGAAAAAAGTTATTTTTCCCTTCAGGAACCAGCCGGGGAGGCTTCAAACACATGAATCAAGTTACTCATTTGGTGGGACATTGAATTTGTTGTTTTGTCCGCTGCATTCAGAACTCCTGAAAATGAATGTCACCCTGCAGTGTGAGCAAGGTCCCTGAAATCATCAATAAAACACACAGTGCACGTCCGTCTAACTTATTGTGTATGCAAAACAAACTCCATGTTTTCACAATCCGCCTTTGTGAAACATTTTTTGTATTTAATCTGAATAACAGAGTTGTATTTGCAGAAATATAAAACCAATCCAATTCCTGAATGGAAAACTTCCCAATAATCCTTTTATTTTGTCGCTTCAAACCCTCGGTGGATGCTAAAAACCCATCACAAATAAAAAAGGAGAACATTGATTAATACTGAGAATTCTAGCTGGAAAATCCCATCTTTTAAATTGTATTAATAATGGAGGGATTAGCTGGAGAAATTGCTTTCATTTCTTTGAACAAGTATGTCATACTTGGCAGCAGATGAACAAACTTGAATCTTTTTTTTTCTTTTTATGCAAATTTCCAGTCACTTCAATCACAAAGGCATCCCTTCGCAGAGTTTAAGTTCATGTTTTTCTCTTCAGAGCTTGTGCACGTTACTAAAACAGTTTTGCATGATTAGCTGAAATTATATTTGTTTTGCTGTATTTATTAAAACACTGCTCATATGTCCAACCTAGTGCTCTACTCTATTAAAGCCAGCGGCCACTGGAGTCTGTTTTGATCCCACCTGTTGTGCACAATCCAGAATATTTCCAGGCATCTGCCTTAACCTGTGCTACGTTTTATTACTTCACACACCTAAGACATCGATATGGGTTTGCGTAAAGAGATACATACACCTGTAAGCGGCTCTCTAGCTTTGTTTTATAAAAATCCTTCTAGCAAGACTTTGTCATCTCTTGAAAGTCTGGATTAGCTGCTTCTTTTGGATCTACGAACTTTATCTTAGCTAACGTTGTGTCAATCTTTGCTGCATAAACAATCATAAAATACTGTTTTGGAAATAATTCAGAAGAACAAAACCCTAACATACTGGCTTTATCACTGTTGCTGATCTTTCAAATTCTTGCTTCTTTATACATCAATTTGGTTCAGGCATCTGCAGCTCTGAGGGATATGATGCACAAATAACTCACAAATGCAAAGCCCCCTATCTGCAAGATTCACTTTTTTGAGAAAAAAAAACCTTTTCTTTCAAAATGTTACTGGCTAAGAACACTTAATGTATGATACATTGATATTAAATCATTTTACTCTATTAACTGTTAACAATGCCAACTTGGTTTTACTGCCTAAGTGCACATAGAAAGTTTTGCCGACTTTTTCTGGATCATTTTGCAGATAGGTGCTTCTGTGTTATCGCTACAAGTGTTTTAGTTGCTTTAATTTTTGATTTTGAAAGTCATGTATTACTGAATCACTTAGATTAATATCTGCAATAGAAAAGCAGTGTGCACCCTACGCACACACTTTAACTTTTTAAAAAATGGAGCACTTGAGATCATAAAGTGAGGCTGATAAACAACTTGATAGTGAAACAGTTTTGCACATCTTCTCACACCAAGGTCAAACACTTCTCTCACATAAAATCAACACTCTTTTCTTGTTAGTTCCTTTTGATAGATTTCAGATCTCAATGCATCATTCACAATCATGGTCAAAAGCCAACGATGAAGAGTTTAGTTGAGTTGCTTGATAAACTGCTTGAATTGAAAATGTTTATATTGGAGATGTATAAAAGGACAATGGATGGAAAGCAGATATTTTGGATATTTTAATCCAGTCGTCTTCTTCTTCTTCTTCTTTTTTCTTTTTTAGAAAACCATAAACATCTCCTTCTAGAAATACTCTAAAATTCAAAATAATCAGTGAAATATTATATAATTTATTTTACCCATTGTGATTTTAAAGTAACGCCCTATACATACAAATTAGCCATTATAAAAAACATAAATTCATTAGATATATATCTAATAGACAAATATGTCTTTACTTACATATGACCACAAATATATCTCCCAAATCTTTCTAAATCCAAAACTTTATTAAACAACTCTGTCAAAGAAATCTGAATCACTGGCAGATTTTGGAGCAGAGTGTTTGTTAATAAACTTCACGCATGCTCAGCAAAGATAAATGAAAGCAAACAGATGAAAAGAAGCTTGATTTGCTTCACTTTGCATGGACACTTTGCATTTCATACCAGAGAAAAAAAACTGGATGCACCTGCCACAGTGCTGAAAAGTTGCTGCCAAAGGCAAATGATAAATGATGTCTCAAATGATGTCTCAAATGCTGTTCACAAACTTGACAGTTTCCAGCTCAATTTGCAAAAAAGGACTTCAAGTTGTTCAAGCTGTGTCTCTTTGCAAAAGATGCTCTCGTTTTTAAATTACCAGGAAATGGAGAGCTTAGCATTTCTTGCTCTTCTGTCAGTTATCTGTGTGTTTAAATGAGATTTTCACAAACAGGAGAAGTGGATTTTCAAGAGTGAAAGTTGTTAAAAACTAAATACAGTGTTTAACAAACTGAAAAGCTAAATATCGAACCTTTAATTTCCAGTTGGACTAAGGGCAATGCTTGTAGAAGATTATCATCTGGCTCTGTCTCTGGGTAATGACCATGCAGAGTGAGTATTTTAAACAGCACATTAACCTTGCGGAGGTCACATTTAAAGTGCTGTGGAGCTTTTTCAACCATTGTTGCTCAGTGGACTGAGCTTCTTTATGTTTTCCTCAGCGTTTCTGGGCCTGACATTCATAGATGTTTACCCCACTCACCCTTGGGAGCTATGCAGTATGAATGCAGCAGTCTGGTAATTCTGAACGACTCACTGTGTACTAAGAGGAGTTAAAGGTGTGGAACATGTCAGCCTTGGATGCTTTCAGTCTTTTAAGAGCAGAAAGACCTCAGTTTCCTGATTACATCTCTCTGTAGATTCTTTCAACACATGCACTCGAACAGGACGACACTTTTACCGATGAATGTGGAATCACTGCAACAGGAAAACTGAACAGAAAGAAAGTTCAGACCCGCCACTGAAAAAAATGAATGTGTATATGTTCCAGTGTCAGTCAAGAGTGCAAACAGGTCGCAATCAATGCAATGGAAAAAAAACCAAAAACACCCACACTCGGCAGTTTAGGCGCAAACACAGAGGCTAAAGTGCACGATGCAGTGGTTGCTGGTTTGGATTTTGGTCAAGATCTCTCTCTGCATGTTCTTTCTCTTTCACTGCCCTGTTTTTAAGCAGCAAAACTCAACAGAAAAAAGACTGATAGCAATGTTGGTGCTGGCATCTTGACTTTCCACCAATCCATCGTAATGTCCTGGAGAAAGTTTTTAATCTCTGTTTCCTTACAGGAAGTTGGTGACCAGTGTTGTGTATTGCTTGGCCTCAATAGATACAGTTGGTGTCCGACAGAATGTTTCACCCAGTTTGCATTGTGCACTAGCTACAGTGCTTTAGAGTGTCTGTTTGTCCCTCTGTTCCACAAATATACGAAATAAAGAAAATTAAAGTTTCATTCGCCAAAAAGCTCAGATCTGTGTACAAGAACAATGTGGCTGCAGAAAAATGAGATCCAACATTCAAACACTTGTATCTCTTTACTCACTTTAACGTTCAATTCACCTTATGTTAACAGTGTTTTTTCTCATCCTGTGTTTAATAGATAGAAAAATACATGCCAAGTTTTAAAAGGCTGCTCTGTGTTAAATTGTAAAATTGTCCATACGTGACAAAGCTTAGTGAAAACAATATTAATCATTATATGTATGAAATTAATCAAATCATGCTTCTCCATTTAGTGTTTATTCATTACATTCATGGCAACCAGGTGATTTAACCTGACAATAAATGTTATCTATGAGGTTATTCGTCCAGTGTTTTATAATTTAAAAATACCAATCTAATCCTGTTCTTTTTAGCTAATCCATGCATTTGCATTATTACAGATTGAGAAAAGGACTGTTTACCCTATAAGACGCTCCACCCCCGACTATTTCTATTGAGTAAATCACCTTCAACCTTTTGGTTCATTGAACTGCTGCCTTTAAAGACACGGACTTTATCTCTACCGAGAAGAAAATCTGTCAAAAAACACACAGTCAATGACACAATATTCACTTAAATGTTAATATCCCTACATGAAATCATGTTACACTTCCAAAGAAGAGGCATTTTTTGCAGCATTATGTTATCGGCATGTTGAAAAGGCAAACTCCTTCCCAGGAATTTAAGCAGAAATTGCATAAGGAAGTATCTGTAACAATGTTGGAAAGCACTTATTTTATCTTCACTTGACAATGTGTTGAAATATTTAAGGATGTGAGAAGTTTATTTTGGAAAACATACATATCATGCTATTGTCAAGACCTCGGAGGAGCAGTGTCATTAAAATGTGAAGTGTCTGTAACGTTTTGCTCAAGTGCATCGAGATAAACATTTTTAATATGAGTTAAATATCCACAGCCTGTTTGAGATTTGACCCTATTAACTTTCTCTGACACCCACAGACCTTCAGGGTCGCTGTGCTAAAGATTGGGAATTACACCTCTGGCTCAGATCAGGTTTTTAAATTTTGTGGTAAACTGTAAAAAAAAAAATCTGGAAGCTTGCAGAGTTAAACAGATGCTTGAGGGAGGCAGTGGCTGTGGTTGTTGTTGCAGAAATATTTTAACACTCTGCAGTGGGGTTCTCTGCCCTTTGCTTTAAGCCTGACATTTCTTATCTTATACCATATGTTGTTTGGATTATGCTAAGTGCTGTATAAGTTTCCAGAGCTGTTTTGAAAATGAACTCGTACTGTACCGTACTGTCCATTGATGGCGAGAAAAGACTCCCAAAAGCCCATCAGCCATATCCAGCATTCCTGATTTCTCTAGGGCTTAGTTTAATTACGCTGGAGACAAGCTGACTGTAATTAGAAAGCTGTAAATTGAAGACTTATCAGCTATAAGTCAGAATTAGTCCGAGCTGGTGAATAGTCAAGAGGGAATCATGCATACTGTCAGGGAGATGTATGGCATTTTTCATCATGTGTTCCTATTTTCCAGACTTATGACTCGCTGAAAATGCATGACAGCTGATGGTAAATTACAATGTGTGCATGTGTTCAAACTCAGAGAGTGTGTAGCAGTCAGCTGGTGCACGCACAGTAACCGCTAGACAGGCTGTATGGACATTTCTATTGTTATGCTAGCCCTGTGCACTGAATGGCAAAAATCTGCTGAATGAGACGGATGGGGGGGTTAGAGGAGCGCGGCTGTGAGTTGTCAAGACATGATGCATTGTGTACATAGTGGGAAATGGGTAGTCTTCATTTGAAAGTCAATGCCAAAGCTTAGACGTGCTCCGGGGGAATTTAAAAACCCCAAGCCAAAGTTATGATGGCACTCCCAGAGGGGTCCAGGGAAAACTTCCGGGCTGTTTCTGCCTCTTGTGCTTTCAAGGCAAATAAATCAGACTTTGGAGTATTTACTCAGCTACACACTTTTCCTCTTCACTCACTCACACACACACAAGCTCATGTGCACTAATACAAAACATGCTCACACAAGTGTTAGAGTCGGCTCCAGGTCCATGTGCACCAAGCACTGTCATGATAAATCCTTATTTTCCAGTTTGAAACATTATTTGGCCCGAGTTTACACCAGTGTCGCATTATAAACAGTATTGTGTTTGCTGGAGGGGACATCAGAGTTATTTACCTTGTGTTTGCTTCCAGTGCAGTTGATTTCAAAACTGAGTGACACAGAATAGAAAAACAGAATAAATGCATCCAGAGGAATATAATTTTTTTAGTTTTCATTAAGCAGGTAATACTCTGAGTTGCATGTTTATAAGATACAGTTCGGCCAAAATTCATGAAGTGTAAAACATGGTGCTCATGTTTTCTTTGAATTCTTTTAAAAGAGAATTTGTTGTTTATTATTTGCAGCTTTTACGAAGCATTTTACTTTTGTTGCATTCATGTGGGGACAGAGTTCATCATAACCCGAGACTTGAGTGGAAGGTCGAGTAGAAATTTATGCAGGGCAAGTTCACGGGCTCATTACTCACCCACTTAATCCAGTGATGGCTGACCAGAATACTTAGTTTAAGGGAAAGTTTGCACAATATGTCTGTATTAGTGAAAACACATCAGTGTTTCTACAGCAGTATGACATGTTTTTTTCAGTCTTATTCCACCGATTGAGTTTCTGTGGCTAATACTCATATTTGCAATAGAAGTGATACTTAAATCCAAAGTCTGCCTTCAGTTTGAGCCTCCTCCCTTTTCGTATACGTAATCTGTCACCATGCCAGAGCTCTGTTAACAGTAATGGTGCACAAAATGAAAAGGAAAATAGACTCGATGACAAGAAAATTAACTCACCACTGGATACAAATGTATTGTGTGATTCTTTGTGTGGAACAGGAGTGATTTAAATGTGCATTCAATCCACAGTAAAGACTCTTTTATTTATTAAAGAAAAGCACAGTTAGCACTTCAAATGGTACTCAGAGCTCCTGGGAAGATTATCAATAATTCAGTAGCTGCCTGAAATAGAAGGTTTATTGTGTGTTTAGCATTAGCCACTGCTCATAACGGGTTAAATGTCTGTAAGAGATTCTGCTGATTGACACAGTTGCACTTCTGGAAACAGTGCATGTCTCTGTCTCTGCCATTGCATCCTGAAAAAGTTAGTCCATTAATAACCCATTTAACACTGCGACGCAGCTCAGAAGTTGATTGATTGTGCTAGTGGATATGCTAATCCAGCTAGTGTGGCTGAAACGCTGTGTTAACACAGAAGTGGAGCAGCAGCAGCTGCAGGCAGGGGTCCTACCTCGATCTGGGGACTTTAGAAATGCATACAAAAACTGATGTGATCACATTACAGTGGCAGTAAGTAAGTTTTTAAGTGCCCCATAGCAAAAAATGAGCATAATATGTCTGGTAGCTGTTGATCATTAACAGCAGTTTTACTATTACTTCACCATGTTCAAACGTCTTTTGAATTTCTTGACTTACTTTGGAGTAAAAGCTCTCTGCTCTCTGGATTACTGAGCCACTCACAGTGCCCCCTTCCTACTGCACTTGACATTGAGGAGTGAGGGACGGGCAGAACACGACTTTCCATCTGTAGAGGCTAAAAGCTTTTCTGCAAAGGAAAATAATCAGAAGACCAAGGCTCAGAGCAGAAGCATAATGTCACATTTTTCCTTTTAACTTGTACATTAGTTTTCTTTTCATCCATTTCATTTGATACCCACTTTAATTAGCTGGTTTGTTTCTTTCTTGCAAGAAAATTTGACAGCAATGTTTTTGTAAAATCACAGAGAGAGGATGAGTGGTCTGGTGGTTTATTTAATTTGTGGGGTAGAAGAAAATATCAAAGCTACCCTGCAGTTCAAAAAGTAACTAGGACTCCAAAATGCTGTTTTCACGTTGTAGGTGTCAGATAATTTGACTAACATGAAGATTAAAAGCAAATCCAAGCTGCTGTTTTTTTTCCTGGATAAAAGTTTGTACTTTCATGAGCAAGAAACAAATACAGTATGCAGACAAATATTTAAATAAAATGTGTTTTTAATCAAAGGATGTGGAAAACCAAGAAACTATCAAATCAGGACAAATCTCATATCTGTTTTCTTTCGTATTCATTTTCTGAAAACTAGAACAGGGGAATTGAAGTGGAAACTGCATGATATGAGCCAATATGTGATTTTTTAACCAATAAAATAACAATATTACCATTCAATATTGTAAAAGGATCATGAAACAATACACCACCACGTCTGATGGAGACAATTGAAAACATTGAGATAAAAAGTAAAAAATTAAGATAAAAGCTTGAAAGTTTGAGATAAAACTTGAAATTCTGAGTTCAAGAGTTGAAAATATGAGACGATAAACCCAGAAGTTGAAGATAAAGGGTCCAGATTAGATCAAATGTCCAAATTGTGAGACAAAAATCATGTTTTTTGGATAACGATTAAAAAAAATTGAGATAAAGAGTAAAAATTGTGGAATAAAAAGTTTAAATTTTTAGTTCCTACTTCCCTTGACTTGCTCCTTTGGACTTTTTATGTCAAAAAAAAAAAAAAAAAAAAAAAAAAAAGTTTTTTTCATCACATAATTTCAACTCTTGATCCCTAAATTTTGACAATATTACATTTTTTTTTAAAGAAATATGCTTCTATATATTAGCACAACTCATCCAAGTCAGTATGCGTTACCATTTTAGTCATTAATTAAATTTGTATTTTAGTATTTTCCTCTTGCGTTTCCGCGGTTGACGTCAAGCACGCGCACGTTTTCAGCACGAGGACAACTCACGCGCGATACAGCTACATAAACATAAACAACAATGGAGGGAGATTCTCGTTTTCCAGTCACTGTTTAGAGTTTGTGTCAACTAAAGATGACAATATGAAGGTTCGTTGTACAGTCTGTGCACTCTGTCACTTCTGGTAGTTTGTTTAAGTTCTTTTACTGAAACATTCACGAAGCCAGAACCTTTTTATGTTCACCTGCAGATTTTTATTAGTGAGACTGACACGTGCGTAAAACATTCTGCTCCTTTAAAAGTAATTTGACTTTTACCTGCAGGATAGTTGAGTCTCGTCTCTCCCTGTTACTTTCTCTGTTCCATGAGCTGAAACCTTTGTTTGGCATAAATCCATCCGTGAATGAGCAGAGCATCATAAAACGCGATGACAAACAGGGGCGGCTCCAAACTTTAGAGACTCGGGTGCCCCGACCTGGGCACTGGAGATAATGCCAGTCCACACTCCGAAACCCTCTAATTTGGCTATTTGTATTACAGATACAGGATCAACAGGCTTCAGGTTTTCTAGACAAATGAAACTAGATAAATATAAAAGAAATAACTAAAAAAAAAAAAAATAAATAAAAAGCTTAATTAAACAGCTTGAGCAGTATTTGGAGAAATAAAGCATATGAGATTATTTCATCATTGTGAAATTTACTTTTTTGGAAGCCTATTTCTGCCAGTTTAAATAATAGACAGGCTTAGCTGAGATTTTTTTTTTTGCCCCATCAACTTTTTATCTCAAAGCTTTGACATTTTAACTCAGCATTTCCGATTTTTAACTCATAATTTCAACTTTTTACCCCAAAACTCAAAATTTTAACTTTATTTCCACAATTTTGACTCTCATCACTCAAAATATCAACTGAAAATGGGAGAAAAAAAAATCAAAGCCAGTTTTACATTTGAATATTTTTTCTAACTGGCAGAAAATGGCTTATTAATGAATTTCACATCTGCATGTTCCTTTATAACAAAGCATAAAGACTCATATTCTTAGACAGCTGCTGAATGTAACTAATAAAATAAATTGTTGTCTAACCTAGTTCATTTACAATTAAGTAATCAGTAAACTAAGGTACTTAGTTTTTAAAGGAGTAAAACAGACAACTTTTTCAGGGTAGCTACAATTATGTTGTATTGTGAGTAACTAATCAAATCATCAATATTCAGCCCCCACACATCTATACTTTTGTTGCACAGAACAGGATGAAGATTTATTGATTCATCGATGTTTTGTCGCACCCTCATCTAGGTGACACAAAGATGCATGTAAACAAACACTGTCTATCATGAGGTGTAATGGTGCAATTACTCTGATTTTATTACTTATGGGAATACTATGCATGAGTAAGACACATTATGGGAGTTTGATTTCAAGTATTGAATGTTTGAACCTGCTGTCAAAAAAGTAGATATTAGATGAGGCTTTGCAGCATATCTAAATGCCGTACAGCTGAAAGTGCATCCAAAGATCAGAAAGTCACAAAAATAAACTCTTTATCTTCTCTTTTTGTCCGCCACATCAAAATGACACGTTGCTTTTCCAGCGCGACCTCTCGACCTCCAGCGAAAATCACGTGGGCCTATTGAGGTTCCACTACAGTGGCACTGATGTCGGCTCAGTGTCACTTCAGAGGAACAGGAAAGCGAGGTCACCGTGCTGCTGTCAGTCATCTCTCTCAGCTGGAGGAAGATGAGGAGACACTCGTGGCTCGAGACGTCTTAGAAAGTGCAGCTCTGTGTTTTCCAACGAGTCCAGCTGGGTCACATTTGGTGTTTCTAACAAAGAGGACTCTGCAACGTGCTGCATACAAAAGCAAGGGCAGATAAAACGGAAGGAAGGAAGGAACGCAAAGAATGATTTCATCACAAAGCCTATGTTCTTGTGTGTTAATCCTGGCCTGCACACATCCTGTTTTCATTGCCGATTACGTAAACGTTGTTGTCTGCGCTTTCCCCACAAACACCGTTTTATTTAAAAACGAGTTTGCAGGGGTCAAACTGCTTTTTATGAAGTGTGATGAATTATTGAAAAAGCTGTTTTATTGGTGGTAAAGAGTGAATACTCTGGTTTCATTGAATAAATATTAGTGCTGTAGCTCAGTGAGTGTGTGAGGAAACTGTTAAAGATGTTATCTGGCTGCTACATCACAGTTGCTTGACTCAGGCACTAATTAATCCAAAGCCCTGACTTTAATTGCCTTAATATATCGCGCCGTTCTCTTCTTTATCTTGATTTTTCTCATGACGTCTGTTTCCCCTTAATTGATCTAAAAGGAGATCTAATCTCTTTTCCGAGTGTGGGGTACGTATTGATAGCTTTGGTTTAATCCAGCGACAGTTTTGCAGATCCCATTGTCTGCACTAATTACGGTGGACTTGATGTATTGTCTTGGCCAGAAGGTATTGAACCCCTGGCGTCTTGGAGGAGAGCGCTCACCATTCTTGTTTGGTTTTTGACAGGAGAAGACCAATGAAGACAGCCAGATGGTGGTCGGCGGCAACTTTACTGCTGGGGCTCGCTGTGCTCGGTGCCGACGGGACGCCCAACAAGGAGGGACTCAGGTCGCCGCCCTATCGACCGGTCGTGAGATTTCGACACAAGGTATTGATCCCCGTCTTTTTCCATTTGCTGCCTGTAACAAGAAACGCTTCGTGCTTTTGCCAAGTATGAAACTAATTACGGTGCCACTTTGTTCCCGCTTCTGATGACTCTCCTTTTGTTGTTGTTTTTCATCCCACTGCAAAAAAACCCTCGATGAATCATTATGCTTCCCTCTGTGCCAGGGAGACTGTCTTTTGAAAGACAACATCAGATTTGTGCATGCACAGCTGAGCAAAGATAAAGACAGGATTTGGATGAATTTAAGACAATTGCACGCCATATTAGCTCATCGTTAAAAGCCAAAGATGTCATTTAATGCTTATTGACCCTGCAATGTCGGAAAAGTTCAATGAGCAAAATCTGACCATGCATCTGAAGAAACAGGATACATTTGTCCTCCTCTAACTAACACCACGCTATGATTGGTTTCCAAAACACCAACAGCAGCCGAGATGGTTCAATTAGAGCCAGACTGGCAAAGAAATTGACTGTTTTGGCAGACGAGAGACTTAAGGACAGCAAAGTGTTTTGTCAAGGGGCGTTTGTCAAAATGCAGTCCTTCAGTACACATTTCCCACAAGCCCCCCATTCAGATTCTGTTTTCTGGTAAACACAAGGCAGTAATTAGCAGAGAAAATGTAGTTAAGTGAAAAAAAGACCCACTCTCACTCTGAGGAAATCTGTCATCTTCAGACTGAGTATAGGCTTTAAATTTGTTTCAATCACCTTCAGTCACTTTGGCTTAGCACTGAAAGGCAAACACAGAGAGAGAGTTGGTGGGTTGAAAGATGAATACAGAGGGAACAGATGGTGGGAATGTCATTGGACGGTATCAGACTTTGTAGTGGAGCCAGGGGCGATGCAAAGCTGTTAAAGGGACACAATGGTCAAACACATTTTGACCTTTCGAACAAGATTTAATCACAGAGATGCTTTCTAAATGCACAGACTGCAGGTATCAGCTACACAAGAGCTCTGCTTCCTTTTAGTCACAGCCACCTTGGAAATGGTGTGTGTGCTAAGGAAGTTAAGAGATTTAAAGTTCAATATCCAAAAATCCTGTAATGTGATCTCTGTAAACTGCAGAGATAGCACTTCTGCCAGGCCTGGATGCTTTATATGGAGAGGGAGAGTGAAGCAAACGATTCAGCCTGCTCCCCTGTCTGGATAGTGTTGGATTTCAGTCTTAAAGGAACAGATGCTTTTTTTTATTAACCTTATCTCTTCGTGCAGTGTGGCATTGCACCATTGTTTTGTCAATACTTTGCACCCAAGCTCCAGATCCGACATAACCTGGGCTAAGCTGAGGCGAGAAAAAAATAAGTATCACAGATTTCAGTTTCTCACAGTTTCACCTTGTAAGGCAGAAGCTCTGAAGTCTGGAGGATAACAGGCGTCTTTCCTCATACACTTTTTAGGTGTTGGAGTTTAGGGATGGATGAGGTGTTTGTGTATCAGCAAATGTAACAGATGCTTGGAAACAGTGGCGTGTACAGGCATTTTGGCTCTTAAGAGGACACTTTAGCACATGTTTTGTCTCCCAAAAAAGACACTTTGGTGTATGTTTGGTGCCAAGAGGACACTTAACCATGTGTTTTGACTCCCATGAGACCAGCAAATGGGTAGATTAGAGTGGGTCCCAAATCAGAAGGGCACTATAGCTTGTGTTTTGACTTTGAAGATAGCACTTTGGATCAAGTTTAGCACCAAGGAGAGCACTTAAGCATATTTTGGCTCCCTAGTGGGCATTTAGCTTCCCATGAGGACACTTCAATATGTGTTTTGGCTCTCAGAAGCGTAGTTCATCATGTTTTAATCAGCTAAAGGGGCACAGTAATATGGTTCACCAATCAGGAGAGCAATTAAGCAGTTGTTTTGACCCCAAAAATTTCACTTTAGTGCGAGTTTGGCACCAAGAAGGGCACTTAACAAGTGTTTGGCTCCTGAGAGGGCTGTTTAGTGTGCATTTTAGTTTCCAAGGAGGACAATGAAGCATGTTTTAATCAACCAAAGGGGCAGATTGGTGTGATTTGCAAACCAGGAGGGCATTTCACCATGTTTTTTGGTTGCCATGATGACCTATCAGTGCAAGTTTGGCACCAGAGAGAGCACTTTGGCCAATTTTTCTTCCATGCCCCAATATTTGGGGCACAAGCTTTCCCCCCTCTGTGTACACCACTGCATGAAAGTGTCAAATAATGTGTCCTCTTATCTTCAATTTAAAGTTAATAATTCAATGAAGAACTCAGCTAGAAAGTTGAAGGAGATCGAACTGAAAGATTGTGAGTATTTCATATTGAGAATTAGGTTTTGCTCACATACGCACTAGAATTTAAAGACTTTTGGATAAGATGCAGGGTAGTTCAAAGCCACAAACCATCCAGAGAGATAAGATACTCCTTTATTCATCCCATGAGGGGAAATTCACAAACTGAACAATCCAGACACAAGTGCTTGATTGGAATGAGATCTGGAGAACTGAGGCAAACACCTTGTACTTGTACTTCCGTGTCGTCTTGCCCCATGGCTTTGTTATTCAGTTCTGATACCCACATACCCTTTTTAGGCCTTTGTGGCTCTGCAGGCCTTTACATGACAAACTTCTATCAACTCCACGCTGGTATATCACAGCAGGATGTTTATGCTCCTGTTTTGTTTTCATCTACAACAAACAAAGGCTTAATGGTGGGGTAAAGTTGTTCTGACTCCGGTGGGCAGATGGTGGCGGTGTAAATCATCAAGGACAGTCAAGAGGTACAGTGTGTGCATTGAGTGCTCCTGCTGTGTGTTTACAAGATGTGCTTCATTTAAAATCACACACTGGGACACAATATTACAACAAAGCAATAATGCAAAGGTGTAGTTATAGCAAAATTTTGCCACTGTGCTGTTTTGGGATTGCAGTGTGTAAAAAGTACAGTGAGGGCAAAATATTTAATAATTGGTTTGTTCACCTTATACAGCAGTTTGCAGCAGCTCATGTCTCTAGTGTCTCTAACAGTGTATTTCTCAGTGTATTTCCTAAGAGCTTCAACATTAATGTTATCCCATGCATCTGTAGCTCAAACTAAAAGCTTTTCTTTGGATGTTGATTAGATCTGTCCACTTTATTTTACAACTCGGTCAATCATTGTTGACCTTTACATAAGGAAAATGACCTAAGCCTCCCTATAATGGTTTTATTCCAGGTATATGGAGCATTATGTTCACTTTGTTAATATTTTGTTTGTTTCATAAGCTTTTTTAAGTGCAAATTCAACAAAAAACAACTAAAACCTGTTAAATATGCAGAGTGCTCCAATACTTTTGACCACTGCTGTATGTGTTGAACTGTGTGTTCTGACATCCTCCCACCAAAATTAGAGTTAATTTGTCTGTAATTTGAGATTTAGTAGCTCGACAGCAGGATCAGGCTCTGACCAGCTTTCACTCCTCATGTATGTCATTGACCCCTCTCATGCCTATGTCTGTGTTTCTCTGGATTTTTGATCCTTTAATAGGAGATGCTCTTTTTCAGTTATACAGTTGCTTTTGCTCCTTTGAATTTCCATTATCCTGTTTTTAAGACACAAGACTCCAAAGTTAACAAGCTGCCAAATCAAAAGACTTATAGCAACATCTCCTTTGAGGCTTGGATGATATGCATTTCTCCTGACTTGATTCTTTTACAATAATCTGGATGCCAATTCCATTTAAATTGCGATTCTAGGGTATTGCAGATTTCAAAATTTTCAGTTCACTTTTTTCAACACCAGCAAAAAATTGGATGGTTATGATGTCTACAGACTGCATCAGGAGTCATATTTCTCCTGAAAATTCACCTCACACTTGGGTCAGTTTTTAAGATCTATTCAGCTGCAGTATATTTGAACCAGCTGTTTATTCTCTCTTTTCCTGCTCTGAAGAGCAAATAAAGAGGTTAAAAAGAAAGTTTGTTTTATGATTTTCCTAATTTGTTCCTTAATTTTAGCTACATTTTTACAAACCGCAAAACAAATTGGCCCCATTGCAACATTTCCTTTAAAAATATTCATCATTAGAAAAAAGGTCTGGTGCAGGGATTATTTTTCTCTCTGAATTGAAACCTTTTTGGTTTTCATTCTCAAGTTTTTACCTTCTTAGAGTATTTTGAAGGTTGTCTACATCATCTTTTGTACCAAGACTGAGTTATCTCCTGTTATACCAACTATTTTTGCATTGCTCTCTTTTTATGACCGTGCTTTGGAAGCAGAATGACTTTAATAATTAAAGTAATGTATATCCACATGTAGCGGGAACTTGACAAGAAGCTACAAAAGTGATGTATGTGCTTTTCCACTCCAATGAAATTAATGTGCCAGGCGCTTTGATTACATTGCAGAGGAATGTCATTACAGCATCTGCATACCATTACAATCCATCCTGTGAGAGGACAGAGGTAAACTCTGCTCATCTATCCGCCTGTCAAAAACAGGCACGGGAAATATGCAGCTCTTTGGCGGAAAACGGCCACATCGCGAGACCCTTTCCAAGATGTGTCAACGGCCTTTTGTTGCTTTGAGAATTTTTCTCCGCCCTTGGCGAGATTGCAGAGACGCTGGGGTCATCCGCCTGTCAATATAGCTGAGTGAGCAGTGTTAAAGAAGAGTTGTTTCAAAATGAGATATCCAGAGAGGGGAGAGGAGACACACAGAGCGTCAGAGCGAGTAACGGGTCGTTTTTCTGTAATTTCTGAAGGTAAGAAGGTCATCAGAGTCTCGAGATTGAGAGCTAAAAAGTTTGCATCAGGTTCTTAATTACATTCAGGTTCAATTTATTCTATATCTGTGCCAAAAAACTGAGAGTATCAGCCTCAGATTTGGCTTGAACTGCAGCATCTGATATTGGCAAGTGCAATCATCAATGTATTGATCTGAAACTATCAAGGAAAATAAAAATCAACATGTTTCAGGTGAATACTTTTGACAGCAACAAACAGTAGTAAAGTGTTTCTTTAACCTTGCTGGCACCAAAGGGACCTAGATTAAAATTCATGTATCCAAACATTTAAGAAAAAACATCAGTACTCAATTCTACGATCTTTGAATCTAGCCCTTTACAGAAATTACCTGAGAGGTCGTATTAATGCTTTGCCTTTTCTCTTGATTTGAAGGACAGAGTTTGACAGTGGTAACGTGACCTCTTAAGCTTTCCTCGCAGAGACTTCAATCATCAGGAGTCACTCGGCCATAAACAGCAGGTCACATGCTCTACCCATAATTCCCATGGTATTGTTTCAGATATTCATAGTGCAATCCTCCACATGGGGTCAGGAATAGGACACAGATCCGGGCCACCAAAACCTTCATGGGGATTACTCCCAGAGTGGTAGTTACATTTTATTTTACACAGTCACACAGCTGTGATGGAGAGACTCCATGTGCGACTGGTGAAATTTGTCAACTTTTTAGCCGGCCTCGCTCTACACAAGGGACAAAAACAATTTCAGAGAGTTTGTCTCTTGGACATCAAGCTGTTATGTCAGGACAAACAAAATGGAGGCAAGGACAACTGTGTGCAAAAACCCATCCATCCCGCGCTGGCTCGGCCACATGGCAAATCTAGATTAACAGGGGATAAGCAGAGTGAAAGAGTAGGAGGGGGGATGGGCAAATGAGATTGAGATACACAGACACGAAGTGGGAGAAATAACAAGGATGAATTATAGTAGTGGAAAGAAGCAGCAGGACACACAGTTGCTTCTGATAAAACCACAGGGTTCGGCTTGAATGTAACTTCTATCTGTATTATTTCCACCCTCCTCCTCTTCAGCTGGTCAGTTTAAGCCCCAACCCTTGTCACTCATCTTGATGAGCTGTCTACTTTCAAATGGCAGCCAGCCCGAGGCTGAGGTAACCGGCTTCTGTGCTGTCTCCACAGGGGTTTGAAGAGGCAGACGCTGTATGGAGCCAATCTGCTATAACAATAACAAGATGTCAATGTCCCCGCTAACTGCTACCTGTGTTTTTCCTCCTCTCTTCTGGTGCATGCTTCTCTGTGTTCCTCTGCAATATTGGTAACACAGCTAAAAGTCACGGTTTAATAGAAAATAGCACTAGAAACCAGCGTCTATTTCCGTGTTGGTGAATGAAACATGGAACATGAAGCACAGATCCAGCTGGGTGCAGGACTAAAGGAAAATAAAACCTTCAATAATGAAAAGAAACACGGAAACAGTTCTCTGTCTGCTCTCAAAACACTATTTAATCAGGGTTAGATTTGATCTCCATCCTCTGTGTAGTAAAGACTTAAAGTTTGGAGACTAATCTGATGTCTAGAAGCTTATGAACAATGCCAAACAGCGAGCCACCGTCCAGCTGTTTGGTCGTAAAAGATGAGACAGAATCATTCTCCTCTTTTTTTTATTTTGATGTTTTGTTTCTACAAATCTTTCGTCCACACAGACTCTTAACCCCTACAAGCTTCCTCTTTTGGCAGCCTTTTTTCAGAAAGACCACGTGACGTTTCAACTTATAAGTGAGCACTTTAGAAACACACACAGACAGGTAATATTAAGTAATAGTATTTATTAGTTTTTCTGCATTGTGTATCTGTATCACTTAAAAAGTCAGCCGCAGCTTATAAAAGACATGTACAAAAGTAGTAAAAAAATAGGGTGTTTTTTGTCCATTTGCATCCAAAACAAATGCAACTCTTTGCAAGTATTTCCTTCTTACCACAGTGGGTGAAAGTGCACATTGAAAACGGTGTGTTTTCTCTGGAAAAACACTATTGATTCCTTGTAGCGCACTTTAAAGCTTTTTTTTTCCCACATAGGATCATAAAAAGTGAATTCAAAGGAAATCTGGTGTATGTTATTAGTGAATAAATCTTGTGAAGTGCTATTTATGACATCAATTGACTGGATGGGGGGAGCTGGAGTCTCTTTGTTCTGCGGCACCTGCTACTGTGCACTATTCTTGCACCAATCAATGGCTTTGTTCACACTGCAGGCCTTAATGCTTCAATCCAATTTTTTGTTTGGCTGTGTGGATTATATTTTTCAATGTGGCCTGTATGAAGATTGTCATGTGAACAGCTCACGCCTTTGAAGTGACTCTCATGCCCAGTTGAACATTGATGACGTCATGCACAGAGCAATGTTTGCAGGAACATCGATCCATGAAAGCTATCTGTAGTCTCAATTACAGTCTTGTGTTAAAAACAATGCGTAAAGGCTGCTGGCAAATTTGTGCTCAGGTTTTTTTCTATGGTGCTGAACTGTGACTTTAAATCCTGTATGTTTTTCAATCAGTTCAGCATGTGAAAATAGCTTTAATCTGACCAGAAAATGACAGATTTAATGTGTCTTGTGCTGTTTACACAGGTCACTTTCCACTGCAGAGCTAACATGTCAAATGTCCCACTAGCTCTCCCCTAAACTTACATACAGGAAGCTGCTATGATGGCAATAACACATGATTTTAGAAGGAGCTACACATCTGCATAAAACATCACATTGCTGAATGCAAAATGACTCTATTTCCGTTTGGGAGCCTTACAAAAACTGACTTTTTCCTGATAAACCAACAAGACCTGCATCCCAGTTTTACAGTAAATCCACAAAGTTTGCATTTCTGTCATTTGGCTTTCTACATACACAGTATATTATTTATATGATATGAACAGAAATAGTTTCTCAACAAAACCTTCATATTACTTTTACTCCTCCTGCTGAATTGGCTGAATCACATGCATGGACTCTTTAAAAACAACTGCCCACACATTTAGATAAACAACCCCTCTTAATTAAGAGCCTCTATCTTTTTAATTTAATTTCTCAAAATCTAAAGTATGTCTCTTTCCCAGGACTAGTCTGATATTCTGCAAACTAAACTGTAATAGATAACATTTCTACATCTGTCACTTTGTTTTCTGCCTGTACATCATTTCCCCCTTTTCGTTTTATTATACTGAAAACAGGATGAAAATTAGCTTTTGTGACAGCTGAATCAGTTTTGCCAGTTTTTTTCTATCACTTTAGGGTAAATGTAAAATCTGTGCGTTTTTTTTTTTTTTGGACTGTCTGTCCAAACAGCATCGAAAAGATGAATCCTGACAGAGCATTGTACTGTGCTGTGTATTCTTCCCCTTTGTCACGCTGGTATGTTGCAATTTGCACTTTTTATGTTGCGAGTTGAAGTGTACTTGGAGGTTGATGGTGTGGAGGAGTGAGAGATGTCAGATCTGAAGTGGGAGAAGGAGATGAGAAGCAGGAGGGTGGTATGGGTGGAGGAGGGAGATAAAGCCAGAAAGAGAGGGAGACAGAGGGAGGTGTGGGCGGTCAGCCAGTTAGCTGTGACACAGGCTGATAGAGCACAGGTTGTACAGCTGGGTGCTTCTCCGTCCCCAGAGTCTGAGGGCAGCAGAGACAGGCCTGCCAGCAGCCCCGGGGAAATCACTCTCTTCAAACAAATGAAGTGTGAACACTGACTGCCATATGCAAATAAGGCCCATTTAATATCTCCCCTACCTGTAGTGCAATTCTAAATGTCAACTCTTCCAGAGGGAAGGGATATGGAGAATGTCACCAATCCACAGGTGGGTTTCCTGGCTGGGCCCAATGGGTCGCTCGTTTTCTGAATCCTCTCTGGAACGGGGATTTCTTTGCTTCGCTGTGGGGTAAGGAGCTGAGTTTTTAGGTCTTGGAAAGAACTCAGATTTCTGTAAAGTAATTGTTTCAGATCAAAAAGTGGTTTATTTATGTTTCTTGACAAATGATTCAACATTAGAATTTGTTTGGGGATAGTTTCTTCAAAATCAATGCAATTGATGCACAAATTATCATTTCAGAAACGTTTGGCAGCACTTCCAAGAGTAATATAATTACATATTAAATTGGTTAACTATAGTTCAATCAGGAGAGACTTAGACTTCAGAAAGATTATGACAAGATTTAATGTTACAGATGCACGATTATAGTTTGGCGGTTAGATGCCATAAAATATAGAAAATGAATGTGTAGGGGAAACAATGATGTAATGAATTATGAAAATCCCCCCGATGGAGTCTAGACACTGGTGGTGGTAAAGAGTCTTTGAGGAGCTGGATCCTGATGAGGATTGGAGAGCTGAAGCTGAGTACCGGACTGATGGAGATTGGTGGAGCATGGGGAGGAGCCTGCGAGAAAGCTGACAAGCAGAGAAGGCAGATTTAAAATGTGACAGCTATGAGTTGATTGGTTTACAGGTGAAAGTTGTGAAGATGTGATTGGATAGAAAGAAGAGCTTACAAACCCCCTGGTCAGCTGAGGAGAAAGCGCGGGAGCGAATGAATGAGCGGAAAGAGAGTGTGAGCCCATAGACAGTCTTCCTGACTGAACTTACACTAAGTTTCATTTAATATAGTTAATGTAGTTATGTGACCTGTACTCATTCCTGAAAACCAAGTTGTGATCCACAAAAATGTGTCACTTTGAGGTTTTGACAATACCCAACAGTGACTTGCACAGACATTTTGAAGGGCAGGGGCAAAAGGAAAAAAGGCACATGGGCACTTAAGCCTATGATCTGGCTCCCAGGAGGGTAGTTTATCATGTTTGAACCAGCCAAAAGGGCAGACGAGTGAAGTTTGCGTACCAGAAGGGCACCTAAGCATGTGTAAGAAGGCTCAAGTTGGGCAACAAGAAGGGCATTTTAGCAAGTATTTGACTCTTTGGAAAACCCTCAATAGAGTTTAGGCTCCTGAGAGGACATTGTAGCATGTTTTGGCTCCCAGAAAAGCAGTTTAACATGTTTTTACCAGCCAAAGAGGGAATTAGTGCGCGGGTTCACCAAACAGAGGTTACTTAGGCATTTGTTTTGGCTCCTAATAAAACACTTTAGGCCAAGTTTGGTTCCAAGGTAGGCCCTTTAGCAAGGATTTTCCCCCCAACACTTTAGGGTGTGTTTTAATAAAGCACTTTAGGGCGCATTTCTCAACAATTGGGCCAGTTGCTCCCCTTTGTGCAAACCACTGATACCCAGAAGCTGGGATCGTTACACAGTCTCAACAATGGTTTTTCTATCAATCTATGAACCATAGTAAGACTGTATTTTTGGGCAGTTTGAAAGATTTACGATGTCTCTGCTGCATTCAATTCAGTTTCCAAGGAAAGGCATCAATCGTCAGGTAACTACTGTCCTTATCTTATGCTACGTTCCTACGGTCACTGTATCTCAATCCCTTTTCTGCTCAGAGCTGTAGAGGCAGTGATGAGTGGAAGTTTGTATCAGTGAAAAGGTTTACAGACAAGTAACAGAATCTACTGTTGGAATTCATGTTTGCATTTAACTGCCAAACTCTTTTTATACATGTGTATTGATGGAAAAAAGGCAATTATTTGAACTACTAAAGTAAATCTGCTGCACAGAAGTTTGTGAGTTATTATTAGCTCACTTTAGTCAGTATCTTTTTTATTTCTTACTTTTAGGAATGTTACCTAAAAGTATTTCAGTGAAAAAGGAGCATATTTGTAAATAAATGAGCATTGCAGCTCCTCTACCATAAAAACTGTTGAAATATGATGGTGTCTTAAACATGTTGAGGGCAGTTTTGTCTTCACGTGCTTCTACTTCTCATGTTAAATTGATATTTCACAGTTTTGTTGTTGCTTTCAAGCTGCATTTCATGAACACTAAAAGTTGTATTAAACAGCAGCCCGGTTGCCACAGAAAATCTCCACGGTCGGCTCAGGACTTGTTAAAAGTCTGTAATTGCTCATGTGGGTGTTCTTTGCTCTGATAAGGGTCTCATTAGCAACAGCGGTTATTAATGCAAATGAACAAACTCAGTAGAGTCATAAGGAAAGTACAAGCATGACAATATGTGCAATTGGCACAGATCTATGTGCTGCAGTGATGCAGACCACAGCATCCAGAAGAAGCTAAGTGATCTGAATTATTTTATATTCACAGTGAATTATTAACCATTAAGATCTTGTGGTGTGATTACCTTGAAGTATCCTGAGTTGTGTGTTGATTTTCCTTGTACCAAGTGAGCATATCTTAGAAATAAAACACACAGTATGCAGCTCTTGTGCGCAAACCAGGAATTGGGTAATCTTCTATTTTCAGCAGGCGGCCGGGGACCAGCGTTCTTTATTGACTGTGGACCTGTTGCATAATGCATCCTCTTCATAACAGCACGGTAGAGAAGCTGGTAGAAAGAGAGTCTGCATTTTCAATACAAGAACAAGAGGGATGAGCTATGCAGATTCCACTGTAGTGGAATCAAATATTTATACATCTTTCTTTCGTATTCATGGTTTGTGGAGAGTGGCACTCAGAATGGTCGTCCTGATAACAGGCTCACTACAAGCAACTTCACTATACATACATTAAATGTGATGAAAAGTGAATCACATGAAAAGTGATTTAAAGTCTACTTACTCCGGGGTGATGGTTATTCGCTCGTTGGAACATGCAGGTTTTTCTACCTCTAGTAACTTAACCTTTATATTTAAAGGTACAGCTCGTTCATTTTCTGATTTGCTTTGAGTGACTGCAGACAACTAAACATGACGAGTAATGATGGCAGATTGGTATGTTGAGTTTGGCTACCTTTAGCAGAGCTAGCACCATCAGCCTCAGTCCTCTTTGTGCTGGTTTTCTGTTCCTAGTAATGGTTGTTTACAGTTCAGCCAAGCTCCCATAAAACTTAACCCTTAAAGACATCGATGGCTAAAAAAAGCGCATGTTATGAAGTGTTTAATACCTTTTGAACCACAAGTACGGTCCACATGCTGTAAAAAGTCAGTTAAAGTGTACATTCTGCTCCTTTCAGTGGCAGTATATTAATCTTATTTGTATAATCAGTGCCTCCATAGTAACCATTGTGATGCCATCAAATTTTGCAGCATTGATTCGTCCTGGAAACCTGTGTGGTTCCTCCCTCTCCAATTGGTAATTCTTAGAGATGCTTATGCACATGCTATGTTCACATTGCAAGCTCAATTCAACTTTATTGCTCGGCTGTTCAGATTACATATTCAAATGTGGCTAGTGTATGGACTGGGAGGTGAACAGCTCACGCTCCTGAAGTGCTCAGTTGAACATTAATGACGTCATGCACAGAAAGGTGTTTACATGACTGCAGCTGGTAGTTGGTGAGCTGGCTATGTTAAAAAAGAGGAGGAAGAGAAAGAAATATGATTCCTGCCTCTGTTTGAGTTTTGGCATGACCTGTCTGTCCAAATCTGACGGGGAAATGTCAGGTTCGATGTGATTTGTGCCGTTCACACTGACAAAAACAAAGCAGATATGGGTCAAATTTGAGCCAAAAAATCAGATTTGAGTCACTTTTTGCTGCAGTGTGTGCAGAGCCTTTGTGCCACTTAGTGTAACAAGTGGTTACAGATTTAAATGTTCAACGTACGTTTTCACTATGACGACTTTCTGCTCCACTAATAATGGTCATAATACACTGGATGCCTCTCTGGTCTGACTTCACTCCATTTCAGAACCTGGTCTGATAAATATATATTCAAGTCAGTGTGTTGACTCACATTCCTGCTGCGTCCCTGCTCTGGCAATTCAGAGCCATCCAGATCAGATATTCAATGTTCCTGATTTAGACAGGAAGTCAAGCACAGAAACACCCAGAGACTTTCAATATAAAACAAACCAACATAATGAGTGGAGTCAGACTCAGAATCAACAGGTTTGAGGTTTTACAGCCCAACATGAACCAGGAGAGGATGGGTGGGAATCCAGGGAACTCCTCTGTCTCCAGACTGCGGCTTTCTTGCAGTCCTGCAACATGCTGGATTGAATTTGCAGTTTGTGTGAGTTGGCAGATGAGAAAGCAGGCAGTCAACAGACAACAGAGCAGAGCTAGACTGGAGATGAACCTCATGTTTTCCTGGTGTAAACATGTTTTTTTGGAGGCAGGATTTGAATATTTGAATATGAATAAGATAGGGTATGTAAGTGAAAACTGGCCGGTAAAAAAACAAAAAAACTGATTTGAGCATAATTTGGACCAGCGCAACACAAAACCAAACATGACAGTACACAACAGAAGCATTATATGTTTCCCTGATAGTCACAATTATTCCTCTCCAAGTCTAGATCGACTTTCTAATTAAAACAAACAAACTCTCTGATGTTTTGTCTGCTTTCACAGTGAAAAAACACCTTCATTTACAGACATTTTCATCCATTATCGGAAGCAAAATGTAAAACTGTGACTAGAAATGAGTCACGGTGAAAGGGAAGGTTCACTGAGTGCTTCAATAGATAAGAAAAACAAATAAATACAGGAGAGTAAAATGCCCTCAGAAATGGTCAAAGTCTTTCAGGTTGAGCCTCATTTTCTTGATCAAAGTGCAGTCAAATCCCACGACATGGCAAGAATTTATCTGTTATCTGGCTACCTAAACGATGCATAAAAGAAAATTAGAGCAAACTTGTAATGCATGCTGTAATGCAGAGACTCTCAGCGTTAATGTCTGGTACTTGAAAAGCTCTGTTTGGCAGTTTTGGGGGGAAAACTGGAGCCACTCCTCTCTGTGGGCGATGAATGTCCTGAACCGTCTCAAGAGGCTGCTCTCTGACTCGGTGCAGGAAGCCACAGTCCTACCTAGACAGCTGGATAATGGGTGCTGGATGAGTCCTAAAATTTAAAGTATTTCCAGTTTCACAGGCCTCTGAGGTCCAGATTTTCATACTGCCTTGAGTTAATTTGCTGCTTTTTTCTTTTCCTTTAGAGCCAAAACGTTCCCGAGCTGGTTAAGTAATGTTTGGTTTGGAGAACAGAGCGGCGGCATATATTTCTCTTTGTGTTCAGATTCTGTAACACAGTGGAGAGCACATAGCTGGTGGGAAAACTAGACTTCACATCTTTAAATATATTATGAATGGACATGAAAACAAACACAGGAGTCATAACAAGAAACTTCTACTGGAGGAAAAATCGAAGTAGAAGGAGCATTACGCTTCTGCTCATGTCAGCATTTGTGATCGTGTTTGTGGTTAACCTGACGGCCGTTCTTACAGATCCTCATGAACACTAATTAGGTGTTAAAGGAAGAACTTTGGAGAACTGTAGCATCATTCAGAGATCTGTGAAAGATTTAATACTTGTGGGCAAAATAAAAGAAGGATGAGACAATAATGCAGACTCAAAATATCCATGACGCACATCAGTTAGTCATCCAGGACATGATTGTAGGAACCAGTAAACAGATTTATCAGCGTGCATTCAACTGTGACAAACAACCACTTAACATAATAACACATTAATGTTGAACTCACCCATGCATCATTAGGTTTCCCTCAAACTCTCAAACTGGCAAAGCTGCATCATGTGGGATATGCTGCTGTAGTTTTAAACTCCCGACCAGGGTGTGGCACGCCGACATGATCTAAACTCTGAGGCTGTTTTCGAATTTACTAACTTAATCTACTTTCTAATGCAGTATGTAGTAGACACTGCATACTGCATACTGTATGTGAATGTAGTATATAGTATGACAGTTCTGTTTGGTCTGTTTTGTAGTATGCTACACTGGTTTCCAGTTTGAGGAATGTGAGAGTAAAGCTGATGATTTTTTTTTCTTGACTTTTTTATAATTTATTATTATAAGGTATATCAGGACAACTTAATAAATATTGAATCAATAAATTCTACAGAAAGAAACCTCTAAAGTTTGAAGAAAAAAGTCGCAACTTTAACGCACAGAACAGGATTAAAACACAGACGTCCTCTGCAGTTGTTACAAATGATTACAGGTCCAAGTGCTTTAAACTGCATTAGTTTTACCAGGAGACTCTGATCTTTTATAAAAACTGCAGAGGACATCTGTGTTTAAATGTGGATGTATATCGCAGCAAAATTCATCATATTTGATTTTTAATATTATACCAAATGTTATTCATTGAAAATAATCTGGAGTGGATTGACTTTTTATTTTTAGAGATGATGGAAAAACTGTTTCTGATAATGCAGGTATGGTTTCAAATATGTTTATAGGATAATGATAACATATACAATGTAAGTACCTCACTTAAAAGATGTTTTAGGGGTGCAGATGGCCTGGTGGATATGGCCGCGCACCATGAGGTTCGCCCTTGTGTGGGTGGCCCGGGTTCGGTTCCCGCCTGTGGCCTGTTTCCTGCATGTCATTCCCCACGCTCTACCCCCTTTCATACTTTATCCACTGTCCTCCTCTATCCAATTAAAGGCAGAAAAGCCCAAAAAATATCTTTAAAAAAAAAAAAAAAGATGTTTTAGGGTTTTACACTTGAATTGTTCCACTGCTTTGTCCAAACTTTCTCCGGTGTCCGGTTATTTTCAATTCAGACCTGCGGCCAGGCGCTTTGCATTGTGGGAAACAGTATGCCAGGTAGACTGGTCTGATGCATACTGAGAAATTTTCCCGGATCAGCAGGTCATCCAGGTAGTTTTGGCATACTGCATACTGCATTTTGGACATATCAGTACATACTGAGAGTATGGTATGGGAATTCGAAAACAGCCTGAGACATTTGCACTGAAAGTTTTTTGTGGTGCGTTAAGTGCTTTGCAGAATAACATCTTTTTCTGTGAAATAACCAAGAATTTCAATCCCCCAGCCAATCAGAAACAGCTCTCTGCTGCTTTATTCAAACTGTGGTCTCTTCTGCTTTTCTCTGTCTCCACAGGATGGGATCCCTGAGAGCTTGAGGATAAAGGGTGAGTTTCCATTTCTTGCTCTTTCCTCCTCCCTTTTCAAATACTCCCAGCTTTGTACATCACGCAGGTTAAGTATGAAAGTGTTGTGTGACGGTGGCCGCAGCATGGCTACAGCACATCTGCTGCGGGATCTTTGGACTGCCCATTCTGCGGAGGATTTATTTGCTGAATAGTTTAATAGAAAACACCAGATGCAGAGAGCAGCTTTTTGAAAAATATTCCCACTTGAGAACCCATTAGGAGCACAGCACTCCATCACCAACGCTTTCAACCAGTTTGTTTGGCTCACTACGAAGAACTCACCAGATAATCACCGTCCGTATTCAGGTGCAAACATACGCAGCAGTGATTGCCACTGGTTTGCACATGCAGGTGCTTTTAAGCTGTGGATAGAAGCATAAAGCAGATTTCACTGAGCACTTAAACAGCAACTGTACTCTGTGGAGATTCATGGTGTTCAAGACCACTAATGTTTTTAAAGTGTGAGTCATGACCAACCTTGAGCAGACAATGGAAGATATTACTGTGGATCAGGCCACCTTACAGCATCAATATCCTACTGTAAGAGAAAGTCTTAAATTATGCATTGACCAGGTCTTGTATATGTGTCCCACAGGGGAGTGAGGCAGAGATCAGACCTGTATAGATGTTTTTACATTTGGCCTCAAAGGATAAACTTCCTGTCTGCCTGCTCATACCTCAGCCTCGATTGTTTGTAACACAGCTTCAGTACAGTCTACACTGCATCGCTGTGAATTTGAAATAAAGATATCAGAGAAAATTTAATACTTCAGAGCATCTTAGTACAAGCCCCTCAGCATCACTTTGGCTCTGCTGTGATTTCGTATCTTTCCTCAGTCTGAGTTATAAAGTTTTTGTGAAAGTGAACAAAAAGCCTGAAGTTCTTCACAAGCTTTTCAATGCATGAAAAGTGAAAGAATTATATTCTCCCTTTATTATAAACTACCCTCAGCACCAAAGACACGAGTTCAACTCTCAGCTGTAATAGAGAAAAAAAATCACTGCGAAGTTTGAGGAATCAATAGAAGTTAGTCTGTAATTTTTTTTTCTTTGATGAAGTTAAGAAACAGAACAACACAATAATAACTGACATGACATTAATCTGCTTTATTTTTGGTGATAAGCAAAATGGGTGCTTCTGCCTTGATCACTGTTTCAAACTTACAGAATTCTGTGAAAGGGATTCTCAATTTTTTCTTTGACTATTAACAATTAAAAGTGCTTCTACATTCAGAGCATCGAAGACACAAGCTACTCATGGACAATTTTCTGAATTTAGAAGAACAAAGATATTCTTTCTTGATGCTGTTTTAACTTTTATCATAACTGTTATGGGTGTAAAATTAAGTAGAGTCCTCCCTCAGCACAGTGTGAGTATCTCTGAATATTTTTAGATTTTCTGCTTTTTTCCCCTCTGAAATTTTCTATATTTTTCTTTCGTCTCTTATTTCCTTTAAACCTGAATATTTGCATTAAACGTATAACGTATTTTTTTCTGAATTTGTCCTTTTTCTTAAAATCCCTTTTTCTCCTCTAAATTTCTTAGTTTTGTTAATTTTCTCTAATTTTTGAAGCGATAAACTATTATTTTTTCATTTACTTCTAAACATCGCAAAATTACTTTAAATTTGCATTTTTTTAATGCTAAGTTAAGTTATTATTTTTCTTCTCCAGAGGTAATTATTTTCAAAATGTGTCTTATTGTTAGTTGTCTTCTATTTATCCCAAATCTCTTTGGATGTGTTAATTTTCTCTAACTTTTTTAATCCCCAAATTTCTCTAGACTTGTTTGTTCTCTAAATTCTATCCAATTTTTTAAATTCTTTTTTCCCTCTTAATTCATCCAACTTTTTCTTCTTTATTTTAAATTTCTCTGGACTTAATCTCGTTAATTTTTGAGAAACAGAAACACTAATAGATGCCAAACTTGTAGATTTACTTTACTTATATCACTTCAAATCTGATTGCTATTCCCTGCCAGTACAGGACATATATTTTTAAAAGTCTCTCTTTAAAAGTCAGAAGGTAAAGTTCAGTTCCGTCTTGTTCATTTAAATCCAACTAAAGCCTATTTTGTTACTTCCTTTGTTAAATGAACTTTGCAGTCTGATAATATTTAAGTTTTACAGGTTTCTCTGTGCTGGGATGTTAGTCAGGAAATGTGAAATGTTGAGTTTAGATGTGAGCAGAAAAAAACTGTCCTTTAATGCACTTCAATATATATATGCTGATGTCTTTATGTAGGGACCTAAAACATTAAAAAAATCATACTTTTTAATTTGTATTCAAAGAAAAAATGATCCAGCTTGGAAACTAAATGTGCATCAGACAAAAACTGACTGAACACAGATTCTGCTCCTCACACACACACACACACATCCACCAAAAGCAATTAGACTGGAGCCAAAATGCACTGATCCAGTCCATCAGGTACATTTTAATATACTGGAAATGAAGTGAGAAGGGTCAGCAGAGGGCAAAGTGAATGACTGTGCATTAAGTAGTCTGATGAACTCAAGGTACGATATTTATTTTGGACTTGTAATAAGACGAGATAATTCTTCATTAGTGCCTCAACAGAGAGTTGTGAATGGACGCAGGAGTGAAGGCGTAATACAGATACTTAAAAAGACTGCAAACAGGCAACATTACTAACTCAATGATGTCATTAACTGCAAAATAATGGATGGAATAATCAATATAATTGATTAAATTTGGAATAACTGCTTAACTGAGGGTTGATTAGGTCGAACTCTGGAAACTGTGATGGACACTTTGACCGCTGTCATTTCAAAAACACTGCATTACTTTAAAAGAACCATTAGTAGCAGGTGTAGTTGCACCATTATCACCAACCAGCTTCATCCCCTGGTGTGGCACAAGCTGCTGTCGATGGATAAACGCACCACGGTCCTCTCGCTGTTTGACAGATGCATCTCATCTGTCTACCTGTCACCTGTTTAATGCCTCCTGTGTCTCCTCCAAAACTAGAGTCAATGTCAGGCGAAAGGTGCTCCCACTGCCCAACATGTCTGCCACTAAGTGTTTGAAAGGGCCGCTAAATAGACGTCTCCCCATTTTTCTTCACCAGGGAAGGTCGAAGCAGTAATTGTAGAGGGTGCATTACCATAAAGGGCGGCCCCAGCTGTCTGCTGTGATTCACTTTAATGCGCCACGTTCTGTAAGCCGAGAGGGACGATCTCACTTTGGCTAGTTTTCAGCGAGCTCATTTTCCAGCCCTGATAACGAGAAGGCGAACAGGCCACTGTAGTGAAAATCATAAATAATTCAAGCATTGACGCTGTACATTGGGGGCGCCTTATTATTGGGCAACTGAGGTCAATTCAGCATTAAACTTTAGTCTTACAAGCTGCAAAACATTGACATTTTGACTGGACGTCCGGGAGCCAAAATGAGAGAAAACAACGAGAAGTCGGGCAAAGAGCAATGTTAGCATTATCTATAGATGATGTAAAACAATTCCTGGATCAGAATCAGAAAACTTAAGGTCATGTGTACATTTAAAACAATTCAAGCACATACTTTACGTACACACCTGAAATCAAAACAAACTGGTAGCCTGTTTTATTAAGAAGTGCTGAAATTCTCTATGGTCTAATTTTGTGCAAACTTCAAACATATTTCATCATCAGACACTTCATTATTCATCCGCTGTGATAATCTAAAGACCTGTCCAGGTAACACCCATCCAATCCTTCACCTGACGTGAGCTGCAGCCCTGAGGACGAGCAGTTAAGATAACAGATGAATAGATATTGTATCCCAACAGTCAGCGAAGATGAGAGACAAAAATGAAATAATAATTATAGATCCAGGGAATGCACCGCCAATAAACTCTCCCTGAACGTCAGCGTGAGAGAGACAAAGGCAGGAAAACACCAGCCGTTTATCAGGAAGCCGTGTAATTGGAGTCCCAGAAAGAACATGTGCCACACTTACACAGCTTGTTACGCCGGCTGAATCGAGACCCCGGGCTGCCACTGAAATGTGATTTTACTGTATAAATAGCCTGTTTTCACCGTTATGAACCACCTAATGCAGCTTTTCAGATAATCTTACCATCCTCATTACTTGCACATGTCAGTGAGGGCTGTTATGACACACGTCTTGTGCCTGATTTGAGATATAAATGAGAGACTCAGAGTTGGCTACTGTTGTTTTCAGTACACCTTTGGATGTATTTCTGAAATGTTTTTCCCCTGGTATTTTTACCTTGAATAGAAAAGACGATTAAAGAAATGTTGAAAGTACAGAGATGGCAATAACGCGTAGGAAAAAGTTTTCTGAACCAACAAATTCTGCTTCAAGGACTGGATCTTATGTACACAGAGTGCATGTAGGAGTGGATAACGTCAGAAATACCCTCTCAAGATTTTCATTACCAAGACTTTTTATATTTATCTTTTTAAAAGACCAATTTGGCTCAAACTGACCTAAACAAACAACCTAATTTCCCTGATAAAAATGTAGCCCCTTAAGAAAAAGAACATTGCACCAACTAAGCCAAAATACCTTTATGAAGAGAATTTTATCAACGTGTGTGATTCTTCAAACCTGCACAAAGTACATTCGACATTGAACTAGACTGCTGACATGGATTGGACTTGGATTGACTCAGTTTCAGATATTTTGCTTCATTCAAAAACAAACAAAAGTTTGAGGAAGTAAACAACAATCTGTCTATTTTTGGTTTGACTTACAGAAAAATAACATTCACACAAATGAAAAATATTCTTTAAGAGACAGAAGGGAATTGTATACCAACTCACAAGAGACAAGGACGTCACCACTTTCTCAAGCTGGAGCTTTCTCAAATAGAGTGTGATTGTGAAATCCTGAGTTTTTATGATCACTCGGTACTTTTACATGCATCATAGCTTGATCGCTCACTCCGCTTCGATTGGCAGCGCTTTTTTGAGAAGTGAAGCTGCGTGCATATCCAAGTAGTTTCACTTCATCTGAGGAGAAAACAACATCCTAAAGATGATAATTTTTCATGGTTTTATGTATGTATGTGGCATTGTGTTTCTATGACGTGTCAACTAGTTCATGTACCGGCTGAAATTTACTCAGGTTGAATGTCGAGGCATATCAAGACCTGCCAAATCCAAGCAGTCTGATAGCAATCGCATTATCTGTCGACTGAGCTATACTTGGTCTTTTAGTCTGACTAAGCTGTTTACATGCAGTCTCATGCTGACTAGACAGATAGTCTGATTTCCTAAGCTGCATGTAAACACACTTACTATCTCTGTGTGTCCTGAAATGATAGACAAGTAAGAATTGACGAGTGTGTGATTATTATTTAAAACACTGACAAGCCTCTGTCTTTGCCTTTTACATTTTTTCGGACAGCTTTTGATCCTCTACATGTTCTTATCCTGAAAGATCTGCTTGTTCTTTCATACACTTCTTCATCCTGCATCTCTAAATAGTGTCTGCAAATGAAATTTTAATGAAAGTAATTGTATGGATACAGTATAACTTTAGATCACAGTTGGCTTACTGATATTTTCTTCCGATAACAAGCAAGATCCTGACCTAAGCCAGTGTGTCTGTGCTGTTCCTCACACTGGTATCTTGGGCGTTGGTTGCAGACTAAACAGGTCACACATCCTTTAACTCTAGACGCTCTCTGTAATCGTCTCACCTGTGACGTTGATCGGGTTTGTCAGGTAACACCTAAACAGTGGACGCTGCCAATGTCGTGTAACTTAATCAATCCAATAGAGAAACTGTAACTAGTCGGATGATAAGACTCAGCATTTTCCTCTGTCACTGTTTTACTTTTGGTTGGAAAATTTTGATTTTTATGAGGAAAGGGAACAGGAAGTTTGAATGAACCTGCAGTATGAATTTTCCTGCAGCAAAATTTGAGTCAACTTGACGAAAAAAGCTTTTCACAGAGCACTTTTGTTTCTGGATGTACCTTTATAATCCTTACCCTGACCGGTGATATTGATATTCAACAAATCCTGAATTTTAATCAAATTTCTCATAACTAGAGGCGATGTGTCGACATGCGTAGGCTCACTGAGTAAGCAGGTGAGCTCCTCATGCATGTAATAACAACACTGAAGAGAGATTTCCCTGCAGATGGAGTGCAATATCAGTCTTAAATAACAATCCGACATCCCAGAGTATTCCCATTAGTATAGCTCAGCCTTTGAGGTTTGATCTCTGCACTAAAGCAAACATCTTGTTTAGCCGCCTGGCGCCAGTGTTTATGTTCTCTAATCTACGTCGTCCCCCTCTCTTTCATTCACTGACATAGCATGTTCATTTGTATGCATGGCAGCTGCCTCACCCCCACCAGACCGGAGCCCACAGCAGAAGTACATTTGAATAATTCAGCGGCTGCAAACATGGAGCTCTAAATTGTATATTAATTCCAAAATTACACACCACCCCCTGGGCCCGGGTTACACTTTTAATAACTCGTCACAGCTGTATGAGGAGTGCTGAATGCTGCGGTGCTCCGCACTTTTCTCAGACAGAATTATTAGAAGACTCCCTGTCGCTTCTCCCAACCCTTCACAGTTTTCCCCCAAATTTAATTTACCCTACCTTTCATACAGTAAGCCTTAATCAAGTTACAGTACTTCCATGGAGTGCAAAGTCGTTTTTTTTTTTTTATGCACAGAGGTGAATTTAACAGCACCATCTGCTTTTGAGCTCCACTGACAGGCTTAGTTGATTGGCAGAGTTAAAAAAAAAAAAAAAAAGCCTATTGGATTTTCTTTTTAGATTCCCGCAGGATGTTCTGGTTAGCTTTACAGGCTACTTATGCTCCTTGACCCACTAAGCCGTGAGAGGACAGTTGTGTCTGGCCTAAATACTGTACGGGACAGCTCAAGTCGGCTCCTGTGGGGTGACAGACGGTTACCTTTTGTGGTCAGACGGCACCTTAAAGAGATTTAGCTTTTGTTTGCACTGCTGGTGCTCATGCTCTTTTAATTCGCTCCTTAAGTCCAAGTGATCAGCATTGTTGGGCAGTTACATGTTACAGTGATATTACTTGTACTAGTTATGAGTAGTGTAATGAAATATTCATGAAATTTCAGTAATAACATTACAATTACGCATGCAAAAAATTAACCATTACACTTGAGATTTAAAATACAAAAATCTTCATGGTTGCCAGGTTTGTGGTTTTCCTGCAAAATTGGGAACCTTTTTAGGCATGATGTGAAATTGAATTTAATGTTTTGAAACATATTTTGTTTCCTTTGAAATTGTATCTAACCTACTTGAAAATCCAACTTTATGTTCTTTAAATGCCAAAATCCAAACATTCATTTTAGTTTGACACGGTTTAGATTTGGTTGTAGAATTCAATCGTTGAAATTGAAATTGTGTTTATTATATTTTAGGAGCATAGAGGGTGAATTTCATGAAAGTCAGACTTAATTTCAAAGCAAAACAAATCAATTTTGGATCATACTTTTTAAATTTAGTGTCTAGTGGCACAAATATCATTTCATAACTTACGTTTTGTACTCGGGTAGGAACATGGCAACCTTCACAGCAGGACCTGTTGGAGCCTTATATGTAAAATTCACCCAAAATTCTAAAAAGTAACCAGAAAAACATTGTAATAACTAACCCAAAATGTTACAAGTTGTTACATTTTGGGCTCAGCGTCTGTTATATTATCAACCAGTTATTACATTTTAAGTTTTATTATGTATTATTTTTTTAATCACATTTTAAGTGACTGTTACATATAAGGCTGTAACAGAGCTTTACATATGTAATAATTCACATTAAAAGTGTTTGATTACTTGATGAGTAATGTCAGAGAAAATTGGTCCCTCTGGAAAATCCCTCATATAAAGTCAAAATATACATTTTTCAAAACTGCCTTTGTACTGAGAGTAAATTCTGACCTGTTAGCATGTTCTTCATATCAGCTTCATTTTTGGAAAGCACGTTTACGCCTACAGTCGTCTCCATCGCAGCAGCTTGTTAACTGTCTGCACACCTGTGTTTCAGGTGTAATTCTATCTCTGATGAGGATATAAGCCAGAAAACTCTGCGACTCATGAACCGTAATTGAACAACTGAGATGTTTCCTGCCTGAGCGCAGACTTGTAATGAGCCACTGTCTGTGAGAAATTACTGTTCAAATAGTATTTCTCTAAATGGCACTAAACGCCTGAGCTCTGCTGCTCTCACCCCTGGATACACATTTGACTAACAAGTTAGCGGTTTGACTCCCGTTGCTGCGCGGATTAAAGTCAGAAATGTTTTTCAGCAGCAGAAGGGTGCATGTGTTTGAGTGGTTTGGAACTGCTCCACAGAAAACTAATGAAAGACTGAGTCCAAAATAAAATCCCATTCTGTTATCCAGTCAAGAAGAAAACAAGGGAGGAACCTCTCTGGGGGAATAAATGATACAGACATAACTTTTAATTTAGCAGACTTCTTTTGTTCAGATTTTAATCCTTAATCCACATAACGTTCAAATCCCAGCTCTGCTTCCTGACCAAAAAGAGAGAACAACGGGCGATAATAAATACTTCACTATCAGGTTTAAATATATAAGCAGAGCTGCAGTAAACTATCACTCCACACCATTTATTTTAAGGTCTTTGAAAAGCTTAATGAACTTGCAAAGACCATTAAATGTCTTATTTGAAAGTAATAACACACACAAGGGTAAGAAAAGAGAGTGATAGGTGTCATGGCGATCATCAGTGCTGCCAAAGGAAGCATAACGTGCAGCACACTTAGCAAGATCAACAATATTACCATCAACACTCATCCTCAGCGTATAAATGACTCCCAGGATGTTGATACCAGTAATTTTTTGGCAAACCATTTCTGAATATGTAGAATCAAATGAAGTGAGACGAATGTAATTGAGGTACATCAATAAATCTTAGTGATCTGCATGAACCTTTGGTACTTACAGGAGATAATGATGGCGGTGCTTTTTTTTCCACGCCACATGAAGGTCGACACTGTAATCATGAAAAGGAACATTATCTTGAAGGACGGTTTCTGCTCTCTGCTGAGATTAACTTTAATGCACCTTTTATCGAAGCGCAAAAGGAAGCGCGTCAGCGTCTAAACATGAAGTTACTCCATGAGAAAACCCGCTGAGATGCTCTTATTTCATTTGATCCTGCACTGAAAGTAAAAGTGACTTATACAGCTTTGTGTCTTCAAAATGCGAGGGTAAATTCTCACAGATTCCTCGTGAGCTTTTTATTCATTTTGCTTCAGGAGCCTGACATTAATCGCTTCAGCACAGACAACAGTCTTAATGTCTAAGCTGCATTTTGGGTAAATAAAGTGAGCGTGAATGGAGCATGAGAGAGAAAGCAGCCAAGGTCTTAGTGTCTGTAACGCTCTCAGATTCCAGATTATCTTCTGAAGCTTATTTTTTGTCTTGTTCAGTTAGCGTCACCGTTTGCATGTAGAGAGACGTTAAAGAAGTCGGTGTGACTGGCAGTACACTCGTTTGTTGTTAAGTGTTCTTCCCAGCAGGGTGTCGAGCTTATCGTTTGTGTTATTTTCTGGGGGGAAAAAACAGCTGAAATTTTTGTTTTCTTGTGTTCATCCTGGAGTTGAAATCTGAGATGGTCTTTCATGTGTTTCATCATGGAAGGAGAAAAAAAACCCGCTGCTGTTAGTTCTTTGTCAGACAGGAGCAGTATGTGCTGTAAGCTTTTCACTATTTGACTCATGCCCTATGTTTCTGTGACACTGAATTTCTTTCTGCCTTTTGAAAAAGCCCCCTATTGAGTTAAATCGGTATAACCCTCAGAAGGCTAAATAACAAAAGCCTCTATTCCTTTCTTTAGCTTTTCAACCTGGGGCAGAGACACAGAATCATACAGGTACCAGAGCAAAATAAAAGAACACACCATTTTGTCAAAATTGACTGCAGGTACAAAAATCTAATTGAATTCAACCTTAATGTAATGTTTGAATGTGAGTCTTCAGTTTTAAATATTCAGTCCTTGTACGGTTCATCACAATGAGACAAAATCAAAACGTTATCAGTTTTCCATCTAAGTCTTCTTTCATGAAACCAATTTGTAACTTATCCTCTAACTTTAAACTCCATCCTGGTGTCACCTTGAATACGCTGCTTTTACCTTTATTACCTATGAAATGACTGAGTGGTCAGATGAGATTTCTTTCTAAAGTATTCATTATGCAAACAAACTGTGCAGGTATTTAGATTTATTGGTGCAACAAACAAAACTGTTTCTTTCATATGTTCTCAGAAATTCTCTCCACTACTCCAGAGATCCTCAGTTTTGTTGCGACAACCTTCACCTGAATACACTTTAAAAATAAGTTATTAGATGAATATCTGAACCCATAAGCTGCACTTCAATTCAGTTATGATTTCAAGCCTAAACTAAAAAAAAATCTTAATGTAAAGCATCTTTCAGAGTCTCCCAACATGTCAATCAACTTTTCAAATTAAATCAAAACTTTGTTTATACAGCACATTTTATACATCGGCTTTACATCCAATTAAAAATGATCCCACATGCCCCCCATCCGAACACCACCACCCCACCCAGTCAACCAGTCCACAGTCACACAGACCCCTATATAATCAATAAATGGTTAAGAATGAGAACTGAAGATAAATGAATAAAAGCACTGAAAATATTGGGTTTCAAAGATAACACAATAGATTAAAAAATGAGGAAATAAAAGATCAAATTAAAAAAACTTGAAGTTGAAAAATTATTAACCCTAAATGAAAACCAGATTGAATGAATAGGTCTTGAGTCTGTTTAAAACTATTTGATTGACTTTCAACTATGTGATGTAGCACACTTTGTATTCAGATACATTCATTCATCTTTTTTTTATTACTTAACTCTGTTCAGGGTTGCGAGTGGCTGGAGCCTTTTCCTGCTGTCTTTGGGTGAAAGGCGAGGTAATTACAGGGCTGACACAGAAACAGACAACCTTTCACACACACACACACACACACACACACACACACAGTCACAGTCACACCTATGGACAATTAGGAATAACCATTTAATCGCCATTTAATCTGATGAGCATGTTTTTGGACTGCGAGAGGAAGCCAGAGTATCCACAGAGGATATTCTCATATCCTTAGAAATAGTCTTGTGGTAGCACAGTTGCCTGAAAAATACCATATTGAAAGAAGCAAAAGTAAAATATCAAATATCTAAAGAAAAATGACTCTGCACTCAGCCCAGCAACCACACAGCTCAGTGTGTACTGTGAAGTAGAGATGGGAGCAGCACAGGGCGCTTACAATTAGTCTGCAATCCCTGACAAATGGGGTTGTTGGTGGAAACGCTCTCAGTGCTGCATCCTGATGCGGACGGAAGAGAGAGAAGCTGGGCCCGCGTTCAGTCATTAGTCGAGGGAATGAAATGGGACGGAAAGTTGCCAAGTGGCTGCCAGGTGCTCTCATATTCACTCTCCAGCACGTGCACTCAGCCAGAGATCAGCATGCATGCACGCTGCGAGAGGGTGGAAGTAACACATTTCTTTTAGTCTCGTTACAGGAATTCAATTTATTTTTGTAGCTTTCGGAGAATGACTCACGTTTTCACAGAACATTACAGAGTGAGTTACATAAGCTCGGTGCAGGCGTTGCCAGAATTTAATTTGTGGAATTTGCTGAGACACGTTAAACGATGAGCTCACCATGTTTATAATTGTTTCCCAACTGCAGAAGACAGTAAAACGATAGTAACTGAGAAAGCAGGAGCTTGCTTCAGCAGTGGATGTATTTCATAGCTTTCCTTGAATTTTCTCAAATCTCTATCAGGACAGAAAGTTGTATAATTTAAGAAATGAAAATAAAGATTTGTTCCTTGTGATTTCACTATATCCTTCAGTTAAACATTATCACTCACAGCAAAATCTGTACTATTGTGTAAAGTTTGACCGAATCGAAACCCAGCTTTGAACTCAAAATGTCACGTTATTCAATTGCTTTACTAAAGAGCCCAAGTTGTGCATATTTAATTCAATTTCAGGATTAAATTAACGTCTATTATCTTATCTCGTCGGCTCAAGAGCCAGAAAAACTTCAGTGATTTGTGGAAGCCTGATAATCTTCAGTCTCTGTTTGTAAAATTATGAGCTTGCATGGGATTAATGGTGATGAAAAAACAACATTGAACAAAAACTTGGCAACACAGTTTCTCAGCAGATGAAAGTGTGTCACCCATTAAATCATTCAGAGTATTGAGTATAAAGTTTATTAGGACTTAGTGATTGTGATGCCATCGACGTCAGGTTTTGTCTCATTGGCACCACTTGTGGCTAAACAAAGTTATTACAGGAGTATTTCAACTGAAAATCAAAGTTTGCTCATCTGTAGTCTTTTCTTTCTCCCAGCATAGTCACTGTTTTGTTGCTGCTCTGCAGGGACTGAAGAAAACAATACACCAGTCTTGCCTCATTTCTCTAGTGGACCAACCACTGTTGGGTGTAATTTTGGGATCTCAGCTCGAAACACAGCGTGTCAGACGATACTACAAATGTCAGAGCTTTAATTAGTGGGCCATCAGCCAACTACTGTAAGAATTAGAGGGTTTCTTAGATGGTTTTATTGATTTCCCCTCCTGTAGTTCCTGTATGGTCTTTTTTTAGCTGTCGCTTTGCTTGCTGCTTGTGGAAATGTTTTATTCGAGCAATGTTCTCTGGCAGCAAACCACTCTAAAACCAACCAAACCAATTCCTATTACATTCATCACTCATTGCTGGTTTTCAGCTGATTATCCAGCTTAACAAAGGGCCTACCAAGAAGGATACAGTTGGCTGAGGAAGTGCAAACAGGATCAGCCTTTACCGATCCTACCCGTACCAAACTATACTGATTCACATATAGTGATTAGGCTGCTTGGTGAAAACTGGGCTTAAGTGTCCTCAGGGTCCAAGTTTAGTATCGAGGTAACAAAATTACAGCTTTAAACAACCCTGACTCCTTCTTTAGTGTCATTTTTGGCTTCCATCTTTAATTTTGAAATTATGTGTCACTGTGTTACTGCCCTCTACTGGCCTGACAGTGTACTGCAATTGCTTTTATTTTTCTTCGAATGTCACTGGCCTGATCTAAATAATCTACCCTGGAAATGCAGACAAAAAATGGGTCACAAATGCCATTTAAATCTTTCCAGGAGCTTTTGGTTAAAAAATCAGGATGACATTTCCTAAAATTAACTTTTTTTTCCAAAAGTTAGTGGACATTTAAAATTGGAGGTAAGTGAGCAAGGTGAAATCTAGTCCAGGAACAAAGTTATATTGTAAAAATTAATTTGGTTTCCACTTTGTATTAATGCCTTGAGGGGAAAACAGGGTTTGATGTTTTCATTCATTGTCTCTGTAGAGCAGTATCAAAATCACTCTGCTCTTATTCAAAGATGTATTACAGTTAAATAACAAAAAGAGTCCACAGTGGATATGGGGTACTTTTAATTTGTAGCCATTGAGGAAAAGAGGCGTTAAGTGTTGCTATTAATACCTGTATGGAGAATACTCCACTTCAGGTTTTAGCCACACAGGTTTAATTTGTGTATAAAGCACATTCTTTGTTCTCTGCAAAGTGGTTTGTGATGAATGTGTCAGAGTGAGTTAAATAAATCTGATGGGATTTGAGTTGGCTGTGCTGTTTGAATCTGGAAACATCAGCAGTCTTTCCATGAGCCGTCAGATGTGTTTGTAGAGAGCTACGAGATGGATGTTGAGTAGCGAGAACCTTTCTAACCTGTAGCTGCATCCTCTACCTATGCTGGAAATGCTCCAGGGTTGTTAAAAGTGTAATGCATTTCTCTCTCTGCTGAAAATGTTTCTTTACCTGATCATTTGAGGCACACAGGAATATTTTTGTTGTTGCTCCAGTCAGTTTGTACTCTAGTAGATTTGACCCTTGCACTTTTTATTGCTGAAAAAGAAATGGCATTTCGCTGTTCAGTCGTGGAGTTGAAGAGGTAAAAGTCTCATCTGTGAATGCAAATGTTGTCTCTTCGGTATGAGTGTTACATTTTTTATAGCCTGAAAGCAGAAAAACAGAGCAAGTTTCAGATCAGAAGGTTACAGAGCTCAGCTCTCATTCAAGAGAACGAGCCCTTTCGCTTTATTAATGATGCCAAGGATGTTTGATCTGTTCACTTACAGCCAGGCTCGATAAATTAATGAAACACAAACAAGAATGGCAAAAAAGATGCCAAACAAATAAGACAAACAAGCACATAAAGTCTAAAGTTGTTGCCACATAAAATTGAATATTAGTGTTTTTAAACAGTCGCTTGAGTCGAGATGATTTGTTATTGACAGAAAATGTGAGAAGTGACTAAAAATAAAACGTGACATAACACAAGACTCCACTCTGCAGCTCAGCGAAAGGAGGATGGAGAGGAGTCGCTGAGGTGGAAGGAGAGTCATCAATGTTTTAAACTCAGCACCGAAGGGTTGAAAAGCTCTTACGCTCCAAATAGCTTCTCATAAAATGTTCAGGAGTTGTTTATGCCACCAGGAGTTTAAGTTGTGTCACAGTGCAGCAATTAGCATACAGTAGGGGGGGGGGGGGGTGCAGTTCAGCAGGTGATAACACAACACCTTTGTCATGTTGTAAACGGATACAGGTCTGTCAGCGGGTCTGCACCTCAGGGAAAGGAGTGAATTAATCTTGACATGCGGGATTCAAATTTAAAATAATGAACTGCTTTTTCTTTCACCCAGTGCCACCAAACAACTTTTAACCAAACGCTCGCATCCTTTGGCAGTGAAGCTGCTTTCAGGCACAACATGGGATTGATGGCCCAAGGACAGCGACAGCCAAAGCAAACAAACTGAAGCCATTTTCCACTTTTGGATAAATCGTTTAGGGATCTTTCTTCAGCCAAACAAATTGTTTACACACAAAGTATGTTGAACAGCCTGGATGTTATTGTGCAACAAATCCATTGAGTTTTCTCATGAACAGGTATCTTCAGCTAAACCAAACCCCTACTCAAAAGCTTAGTTGAAAATTAAATGAAACCCAGGTGATTGTGGAAAACTGTGTATCCAGTCATTTCTGATTAAATCCAACCTCCTGCCATGAAATTATCAATTTTGTCTTGATTTCATGTTCGGAAATAGTGATTGCGTTGAATATTCAAACTTGCCATCACGCACAGGAGTGGCACAGTCACAAAAACAATCATGGCTGCAGACTCATCCATCAAATATCCTCACAGAGAGTCCAAAATGTTGCTTCCAGCTTAGTTTGTACGTACAGAGAACATCCTCTGGCTGTGCAGCCGCTTCAGGCAAAGTGTGTAACTGATAACATCACAAAGCCAAACACACTGGAGCTTTATTTTTTATGTCCAAGTAAGTAATAAAAAGGATATGTACATGCTCACCGGATCTTTTTTTTCCTGAATTGCTGCATAGAATACGATTTTTTAAACAGTTACAGTGTTTGATTTTAGCAAATATTTGGTAGTTTTGAACTCATATTGGTCAACTCCAATGTAAACAGCTTTTTTCAGTTTTTGTAGTGATGAATCCAAACTAAGGTGTGCAAGCTCCCAAATCAGCTAAATAAAATATTTCAATTCAAATATTGTTGTTATCCATGACTTCTCAAATGTAAAATTGGTATATAAACTTATTAACAAAAACAACAGTAGCAAAAAGATGAGTTACAGTTATTTTCTTGTGTTTCCAAACAGAAATTTATAAGAGCCCATTAGTCATAATTTTGAGATAAAAAAGTCAAAATTATGACATAAAAAAGAAAAAATTGTGAAATGATTAATTAGAAAATAAGATACACCGACTAAAATTTGTGACTTAGGTAGTCAGAATTATGATGAAAATGAAAATTATGAGATAAAAAGTCAAAATTATGAAAATGTTGAAAGCCGTGCTTCTCATAAATTATACATTTCCAGCAATGCATCACTTTCTTAGCCCTAGAAAAAACACTACTAATACTACTCATAACTATCGATAACAATCTTTTTAAAGTTTTCGTCAGCTGATGTTGAAATTACGTGAATAATTTTGTTCATTCCTAGGCCCAAATAGGATTCTGGCTGCAGGTTTCTGACAAGTCGTCCCTCAAAGTTCAAATATAGATGAAACAAGTTGTTTTCATCTCATTTTCACTAGTAAATTATATCCTGTGGGGATGCAGGTGCCACTGAGCATGACATTGACACCCTAAAAGGAAACAAGACTGAAACAAAGCAAACAAAACAAATCACTTTTAGTTTTAGGAAATTTGCTTGTTACCATTTAAGAAAATATGTCTGATGTTTGTTTGGATGTCTGTCGCCTGAACAACATCATCCAATGTCTTGAATGATAAACATGTCACACATAAGATATCGTCAACAAATTGGTGACGTTCGAGAGTATCTGCCGTTTGACTCAGTAATTGTGGAGAAAAACCAGCCCCATTGCAGATTGAGTGACATCGTTGACTATTTAGCCATGAATACATTAAACTTTTGTTTGCTTGACAACAGGTTGGCTAAAAATACCCCAAAATGCTGCTGCTACAGTAGAAGCTGGTGTTTTACACATTCAGCAGCTCTCTGCATCGCTCTCTTTACCTGCTGAACGTCTGCTGAGACTTTCAAAGAACTTAATCGAGCAGAGTGTCAGCGTGTGTGAGAGAACCTGGCATTGTTTATGCGCCGGGTGAAGTTTTAGTATTATTTTAGTAGTGGTTTATTCTGATTTGCATCTCCTTGTTCTTATTCACGGGCCTTGTGGGGCAGCTTAACTCAGTGCAGCGAGTGAGCTCAGGGCCTCTGACTGTTGTTTACCACACTCTGCTCTCTCCCACAGGACTCTGAGCTGCTGTAATGGAAAACATCAGATGACTACCAGACAAACATTCTTAGTTTAGATAGAGACGAAAAAGCCACTCAGGAAATAGGAAAGGCAGTGCAGCTTTTTATTTTTATTTTTAAAGAATGAGATGCATGTCTAAGAGTGAATGTGCTTAAAAAAACGGAGGCATATTGTGTGAGTGTTTGTGTGCATTTAGACTCAGCCGGAGCAGCAGAGATGTCAGACGGCAGCAACAAAGAGAGCAGGTTGTTACACATTTGAGGAGGGCAGTTCCTGTTATAAGATGTTGTGTTCTTTTTCAGACCTGTGATAGCAAAGCTTTCATCCACCTGCAATGACAATCTGATCATGTCAGCCACGTCGGCGTGCTTCTGTTATCCTTTTCAGACTGTGTTGGCCTCATTATGCATGCATCGGAGGTTTGTGCCCTTCAAATGATGCTCAGCGGAGTAACATATGTCAGGACCTTGATGTTGCATACACGCTTTGACTAAAGGTCAACATTTTACCTGCACCCAGGACATTTTCTGCCTGCTTTGTTTTTAATGAGACACTTTAGGCTAATTTTCTTTGCATCTAAAGCTGCTCTACACACCGGGGTGATCTGCCTTGTTTTCAGAAGAAGTTATCAAAGAGGTTATAGATCTGCACGAAACCTTAAGGACAGTTGAGGGTTTGCTCAATTAATGGAAATGTCAAACAAATGATGCAGTTATGATGCAAACTTGTCTTCTTGTCTTTGCTTAAATGCATTCATTAAGTCATCAAGTCTTCTTTCTGGATTTCCTTGTCAAGTTGACACAACAGACAATGTGGGACAGTTGGAAGGTCAAGGGTCTCTATAGAGAAAGCAAAATATAAATACAGTTCATTTATTAATCTGATGGACAGAGATGTTGAAGAATCCCCCTGAGGAATTATCGGTTTGTTTCGAAGCGGGGTTGTGCCAGGAACATATTTAGGATACTTACTTTTTCAACTTGTTTTGGCACAGAGGAACCAAGCTGCAGACCAAACCAGTACTTTTCAAATTGCAGGCAGAAATCCTGGATCCTTTAAAGTCTTGTTTACAGTTGTAAGAGATCTTAAATCTCACTCTGACCAAGATGTGTCTGGAATTTTTGTCAAACTCAAACAGTCCCAGTAATATTTCATAATTCATTCACATTGTTTGAGTAGTACAGCGGTGCCACAATCATTTTTTTTTTTTACCATTAAAAATGAATTGAAATGCCAGCTGTCTGTTCCACACCCCCCAAAAATACAGCAACATTTTTGGTTTGCATGTTTGTAAAGCAGTGGTGCTCTCTTCGGACGAGAGATCAGCAAAGATTGCGAGAAGAGATGACAGAAGTTTCTAGTCAAAATAGCCCAGGCAGTTTACACTCTAATGGAGAATGTGTTGTGATTGTGAAAAAACACAACAGAGCTTGTACAGAGGATCAAAGGATGGAGCTTCAGTAACATGTGCTAAAAACAACTCAAAGCTTTTTTTTCTCCGTTTATTGGTCAAAACAGGTGATTTTGTTGAAACTAGCCTGTGTTCAACTGCTGATTTCTAAAGAGTGGAAACAGGTAGAAACAAGAGTCTACTCTTTCTTCTCCAGTCATTCTGTTGTTTCCATTGCCATTGAACATAATGTTCTGTGAACCTTGAAGGATCAGTCTAATGATCTAAAACAGATGCCAGTGAGTTAATAGAGCTTTAAAAAATGGAATGTATGAACAAGTTCTTCACACCAGCATATAAAAATTACAAAAGGTCTTTTTTGTCTTTTTGGGTCCTTAAGGAATTTTTAAAAAGTGTTTGAGTTGATTTCAATACTTGTGCAGCAACCTTGTGAAGCAATTCCTATTAAAAGAAATTAGATTGATTTGAGTTTTATTGTGAGTATCTTCACTTTAATGTCAGATAATCCAAAGTCCTTGTGTTTTTCTATTAGTTTGTGAAGCTGGCAAAAATAGTGGAGCTCAATCAGACTTGACTTTATTTCAGTTCTTGAACAAAATTAAGTAATCAGTCATCATACAGGTTATTGGCTGAGTGTTGTGATTCACTGATGAAATTCACTGAGAACTATAGCTTGTACTCAGCCTCAATTAAATTCAGTATAACCAAGGCACAGCATGTCTCCATAGTTTCTTTAATGTCTAAAACAATCAATCCTTGGAGATAACAATGCTCTGTTCTTAACTTCTTCATTAATCACAGGAGTGTTTTTTTTGTTTGTTCTCTGTGTTTATTGTCAGAGAAGTCAGTAACTCCCAATCAATTCTCAGCAAATTAAGAGTTTGCAGCTAAATTCATGTTTTGTGTTGTTGTTGTTTCATTCTAAAATCCATCATTGGACCAAAAGCAAACTAATACAAATCTCAGATGAGTTTCTTCTTCTCTTTGTAGCTTTGTACTGTTTCAGTGTAGTCACACAGTGATGACAGCACATCCGACATTATCATCATATGTGACACAGTGTTGTATCATGTGATGTGATTTCACTGTGTGAGAGTTTCATTACAACCTCTGGATCACATTGAGCATCATGTATTTCTGTCCACGCTCTGAAAAGTAATAGGTCATCAATAAATGAATGGCACTGCACAATCCCTCATTTGTCTCAGATGTCAGCTGATGAGCAGACCGTTGGATGTGCATACTGATAACAAATGACTGCGCCCTTCACTGACCCTGCTGGTGGCTGAGGATGCCTGGCCGTGCGACACAAATTCACTAAATAATCATTATGCCAGGGCACCGCGGGGATTTAATAAACTGGCAAATTGACTGGCTCCAATCAGGTCACAGTGTACACACCCGTATCTCGTCTAAATCCTCTGTGACGGCCGCAGGATAATGCCGGCCTGTGTGGAGGGAGATGCTAAGGATGGAGCTTAACACTTTAAGTCAGTTTGTTTACCGCCTCGTTCGATACCTAAAGTTTGGATTAGATATTCATGAATGCATTTTAATTAGAACCATGATGTCCTTCAGAATTTAGGGATTTCATTTCACCTGTTTCTCGTTGATGTCCGACTCAGATCTAGAACAGAAAAAGGAAAACACACGTTTCTGTTTTCAAAGCAGGTAGTGAAATAAAGCAGCAGTTTCTCTCTTTCATCATTTGCTGAGGCGTGCCTGCAAACACCCGGCTCTTCTGTGAGTTAATATATCAGGAAACCATTCTGCTCAAAGCCAAATGCATCATAGATTGTAATTAATGCGGTGAAGCACCACTACTGTGGTCGATATTTATTTGTCAGCAGCAAAAACAAAGTGTGCAATGTGAGAGTAAAGTTTGTGGAAGCTTCTCTGACCCTGTTTGCTCCACAGCTACGTTACATTTGACACATTTGACTCGGTGCAACCCGAGTTATAATTTTCTGCAGGTGATTTGCGTTGCTAATATGTGGTCTAAGAGCATTAACATTTTCTTTCACACGTGTGTGGTCTGACATTGAAAATATATCTCAAAATGATTCATATTGCCCCATCCGGGCATCAGCTTGATGAATATTTAAAAAGGCCGCGGCCATTTCTCATAAATCCTGCTTTGACAATAAATAAATAACCAATAGGTGATAACCTTGCCTCAGGTTCGCAGAGTTGATATGAGAGAGAATAAATGAACGCTGACAGAATACATTCAAATAACACATTATCATAACACTGTACCGGAGGAATTCAGGAAGATGTTTGATATAATTTTCTATCATTTTAAATGATCACTCAAAAGCATAACTGAAATTATTTCTTTTTATTTGATACAAAACGACACAATAAAGCTTAATGCTCACAAAAAATCATCACATCCTTCCTATAAAGTATCTGAAATGATTTACAGCAAATATATTTCTTTCCTTTTCATAAGTAATGCTCATTGAATAGTCTTTTTCTGTGCTTGTGTACTACTTTGCCTGATGGCAGGTCGTACTAGAGGGGACGTCCGTGTGTCCTGCAGTTCAGGATCTAAGCTAGATAAACCTGGTGAGATGTGTTTTTTTGGGACATTGGGAGAGAACTGCTGTCCTTTTCTCTGAGAGGGAGACTTCTCGTCTTTCGCCACTTTGCACACTGTGCCAAACTGTCGACTGTCTGTGCCTGTGTCCCTCTTTTACTTCTCTCTCTCACACTTTCTGGCTACATCTGTCTCTCACTCTCTTTCTCATGAGTCTGGTTCTGCCTAAGGTTTCTGCCTGTTAAAAGGAAGCTTGTCCTTGCCGTTGGAACTTGCTAAATGCTGCAAAGTGCCAAACTCCTGGTGGGTTAGAATGAGATCACACTTCTTATCTTTTCTTGAAGTTGGGTCTCTGTCATTTTGATATTTTGCAGAGCAGGGGTAAAGAAATAAAGGCACATACAGCCAAGTTTAGCTCCCAAAAGAGCCATTTGTCATGTTTTAAACCAGCCAAAGGGATGGATTGGAAGGCACTTTAGCATGTGCTTTGGCTCCCAAGAAGGCACTTTAGCCCAAAGAGGGCACTTATGCAAGTGTTTTGTTACTGAGAGAGGGCTATTGCATGTTTTGGCTCCCAGGGAAGTTTATCATATTTGACCAGCCACAGGGGCAGATAAGTGTGGTTTACCTACCTAGACGGCACTTAAATATGTGTTTTTCAACAATTGCCCCCCATTGTACACACCACTGTTAATGTTAAGAGGTCTAGGCCTGTCAGTGTTTTGGGACATAGTCTTAAGATTGCGTTAGTTATGATTTGGCGCTCTACAAATAAAGATTTATTGAATGTGGTGTAGAACTGTGGTGGAGATCCTGGAAGTTTGAAGGGAAATTAGTACAAAGACACAATTCCTCTTCTCCTTCTATCATGAATTTGGAGATAGATCTCATCAGCATCCACCCCACTTCAATCAAAAAGATAAAAAAATTCCCCATGTGCAGGCGGTGTGTACAACTCATCTGCTTTTACCTCAATAATCATGTCTTTTACGTCATGCAAAAGAAGCCACAGACTCTGAAACAGAGGCTGCAACAAGGATGCAGACCAACATCACGCGTCATTGAGACTTAAAGGCAGACACTGTTTTTTAATACAATTCTGAACAGCTTCCTGTTTATCTGCACCACTGCAGGTGTGAAACTGTGATCTCACCTGTATGGCTGTCACTTGATTCGAGGTGCGTTCAGTGACGCTTTGTTTTAATGAATATGCTAAGGAAAGAGTCGAATGCAGTTGCACTTGATCTCCTTCTTTCACACAGTAGTTGATTTGTATGAACCTGAGATAAAACCCTGTTTCTCTTATGTTTCCTAATTTCCACTCTTATGTTTCGCTGACCCTCTGAATCATGGAATCAGAAGAAGTTTGTACTTTCGTAAAGACACACATAATGATATTTTTATGGCCTTATATGGACAAAATGAATATATTTAAGTTATTTTTATTACAAGTGATGTTGTTTTCGTTTACAGCCAGTATTCATTATATCACGTAGCACAGAAGTGGTTGCACCTTTGCAGCCCTTGGCTTGACCGAGCCAAAACGTAATCTTGTTTGATATTCAAGCCAAACATCCGGCACTGTGATTTGATTCGTCAAACTAGAATCCATTCCTCCGCCTGTCTCCTCTGTGTAATCCTTTCACTGTGACAAAGCGTATGTCGCTTGCTTAATATGCATTAGGCGTGTTGTGTGATTTATTTTGTCTTCATTAAAAAAGGATTCATAAGACAGTTTCATGAGGCCGTTTGCTGTGCCGCTGCCGCCGCTGCGCCTGTATTGTCGGAGCTTTCATTCATCAACTCTGAACTGTCTGTGTGTGGCGATGAGTACGTGCTACGTGCGAACACTACAGCTTTCAGAGCAGCCATTAAAACGCTCTTGCTCATGCGGTAAAAAGGGAAATGATGAGACATATATTTTTATTGTATCCCCATTACTTTGGTAGTTTTCTAAAGGACAGTACATGAACACTTATGAATGCAGTGACCTTTCACAAATAGAATAAGTGGTGGACAAACCTGTAATCATTTCCTGTTTAATCATTTCCAGCAGCGCTTTCTCTATAACTTTATATAACTCCGCAGCCTCGAGAGGATGATGGCTGCAAATGTTTTTATAATCATATCTACACTTATCATACAATTTTTCTTCAGCGCTATTTCAAAGGGCAATCTAAATGTGAGCAAGCCGAGGCTTGAAAGCCGATATATTTTATATAATATGGATCAGAGGTCACAGTACAGACTCATCATTGACCTGCCAAGAATCACAGATGTTCACATCTCGAAATCAGAAAAATCACTCTGATCACGTCTCGGAGGAGGTTATTATCCTGATACATCCAACGAATGAGGTCATCTTCATAGACACGCAGTGTTCATTTGTTCCTGTGTGTACATTTCCCCCTTTTTGCTGCTCCTCGTGCCTCTGTCTCCCGCCTCTTCCATACAATCTTCAGAGTTCAGGGTCTGCTGCAGAACCGCGCCCTGACAACTGAAGGCTGGGGATAAAAAACGTCTCGCTGAAGGACACTCTCTTTCTGTTTGATTCATCCTTTCCTTTCTTTTCAAACTCACAAACTCCTCAGTCCTTGGATGGGATAAATCGTCAGTCATGTGTCATGCCCTCTAATCACAAAGGTCATCTCCTTTGACCCTGTGTGGGTTGCTGGAAATCTGACAAAGACTTATCACTTAGACTAAGTAATGTTCATCAACAAACGTTTTTTCTCCATGACATAGAGTGGACAATGAGGAGCTCAAAAACACTTAATTGATGAAAAACATCTCAACATGCTTTGTTCTCATTAACAAGATGATGACGAGTTAAAAATGTTTGTGAGGGAGCGTTAAGTGTCAAAAATCCATATTTTTTCTCCCTGAATCAGCTGCAGCAGGTGTGCTTTGTGTACAAGTTCCCATCACCTCCATGCATCTTGCTAATTTTTACAGATGATTTCAACTTCCTGTGTGCTTTAGTAACAAAACCACAACCATCTACTTGGCTGATGTATTGCGTAATAGGGCTTTATTTCGCCACTGTTGCAATTCAAAGAGCATATATCCAACACTTCAACCTAGTTTTGTGATCTTTTAAACATACTTAGACTGTTCGCCCTTGAATAAAAGAACTAGAGATGAAAAATACTGCAATCTGTATTATACTTCAATGATAGGTAAATTAAAACAGACTATATAGTTCAGTGCAAGAACCAGTTACAGCTGAAACTTAGCTGAATGTTTTAATTGAATTGAATTTTATCTTAATACATAATTCAGTGATTCTAACGTGCACCACACTTTGCGAAAGGCTGCTTTACCAGATCAGCAGAGACAGCACAGCAGCTTTACATTGGTCAGAAAGTCAAGGTTTAATTATTTAACTGAGATATTACACAAGCAAAACTGTTGAGAGAGAAATGTTGCATTTTTAAACACATGGTGGTACCAATTCCTACATATACATATATTCAAAGAGCAAACATTTAGACTGAGAGAAAAGATTAATTGTTTATTGGCTATTGTGACCTTATCACAAGATGAAATGAAGAAACCCATGAATTCATTTAAAGACACAGACATTAGGATGTTCAAATGCAAAAATGCATTGAAATCTGCTCAAAAATTTACAGTTAGATGCATTGAAATACACATGCCCTCTTTTAACTTTTATTCATGCACCGTCTAACCTGCACCTGTCAAAACCACACCTTTGTCATGTAAAACTCTCTCGAACAGCAGTGCTGCTTTGTGGTGCACTTCAGACATGAAATCACATTGCTGATGGTTTTATTGCATTGAAAAAAAAGTGAACTATCTTTTCTTATGTGTCCTTTTCTCTTGTTTTTCACCTCTGCAGGCTTCATGGGACACACTGGCTTCCCAGGTCCGTGCGAACACAAGTACTGTGGCCTGGGGCGTCACTGTGTGGTCAACCATGACACCGACCAAGGCGAGTGCAAGTGTTTGGATCACTGCAAGCCACACTATAAGCCTGTGTGTGGCTCGGATGGGAAGTTGTACCAGAACCACTGCGAGCTCCACCGAGCCTCGTGTCTCAAAGGACACAGGATAACCATCATGCACAGCGAGGAGTGCTTCTACAAAGGTAGGAGGCGTGACCTTTCTCTACTGGAAGTTGTGTAGGGGATGCTATAAGTCAGGGTAGAGAGAACTGGAGAAGCAAACATCCAGAATTTGAAGTGTAATGTCTGATTAAGTGTTTGCATTTGAAGAATGTTCCTGCAGAAGAGTTACTGAACAGAAAGGTTATCACTTATCTGTGGTACAGTTTTAACTAGTACAAAAGGAAATGACCTAGAAAGAATACAGTATGCAGTTATCCAGCACATGCATATTGAGTATGGGTTCCCCAGTGGGACACAAATGCAGAGCCGTGGGCAATTTTCGAGCCACATTGACCAACTGAACCACACAAAGCTGCAGCAAGGTTAGTCATGACCCAAAGGAACAACGAAATGAAGGTGAATTAAAATGGCTTTTCAAAGCAGAAGGAAAGAAATAACTGAGTCATTAATGAGCAAGAGACTCAATCAGGCTGGAGAAATACAATCAGCCAAATGTTGGCCGGTTTACCCAAGATCCTCTCTGATATCTCACTGTGAGGTTGTAAAAGTCATCGTTTGGGAGATCAAGCATTAATAATGCTTCTCCAAATCTGTGAAGCAGATTCAAGTCTCTTTTCTCTGTTTTGCTCACCTCCGCAAGAGTAAAAGAAGTGATACACATTTTGAAGAATTAAAGGAACAGTTCACCATTACCAGAATTGGGGTTTTGTATTTGTTTGCTGTAAAACAGTACCCATGCCGTGAGTATCACAAGGAAAGAAACTGGAAATCAACTAGCTTTAATAAATGTGACGCCAAGAAAATCTACCTTCCAGCACACCTGGAGGTCACTAATCAAGTAGTTGCCAGGCAACAAGTGGAGACCCAAGAAAGTGACTGTGTGAAGCCAAGAAATAGTTTCAAACATAACCCACAGTGAATATGAAAAAGTGTTATTTTTACACTCTCGTCTGTGTGAACAGAGAATAAACAGCAGAATTGATAAAAAAAGTGAAAGTTAAGACGATCAACTCACTCAAATCAAGATGCGAGATCAGAAAATCTTGAGACAGGATAGAAGAAATCCATAAGAACATACGAGAATGGTTGTAAGACAAGAAATATTGACAAGAACTGTGATGCGGGACATAAAAAAACATACAGGGATCACAATCTGATCGCAGTCGTACAGCTCTGTGTGAAATGCTCGACTTGCTTAAGAGGCAGGAGCAGGTGGTGTAGCTGTAGTGTTCATATTTCCCCAGAGAAGGTTGACTGCTCTCCACCATTGATTGTATAAACACACCAATTATTCTTGGTCCCTGGAAACAAGGCTACTCTCCCTTTTGTAAAGCTAGACATCATTGAAGTAAGAGCTCCCGACTGTCTGCGGCCTTCTTCCATCCAGGCCAAAGGGGTAATAGTTCTCACAGACAGCACGCTCATGATATTCATACACGATTGACTGAGTCTGCATTGATTCGACAGGGTTGCTTAGCTTACTTGTTGAAAGGAAAATCAACTTCATACGACTCTGTGAGCAGCTTTGGAGCCATGTGCTGCAGCAGCTGATGAAACTCTCTGTGGTCCTCCTTACTGAGAGGTTTGGGTGCAGCATCCTCGGGTCGTAAAGCTGTAACACAGCAAAACAAAAAAACAAGGCATCAAGAAAACAACCTTTCACTGCCGAAATGTTCAATTTATAGTTGAACAAAGTCTCACGGCAAGAGGGGGAAAACATGTGCAACCTTTCCACAACAATTCTCTGTGAAATAGACAAGACACTATCAGGAAAACCAGGCCTCCTGCTTTGGCATCCGCTCACGGTATGTTCATGTTATAATTTAAAAGAATCTGTTTCATCCCCGCCACATTAAAAGACATTCAGATCAATGATACATTCTGGCTGCCTGACAGGCCTAATCAGCCTCTCGTATGTATCCTGTCCTGTCAGATTATTCCTCCTCCCACCCAACCCCCTGCACAAGCAATCAGCATCTATCTGCAATGCAGAGTGGGATATTTGACCAATGTCGAGCAATCAATATCAGATCAACAGGAGCTGAAGGGAGGAATAAAAAAACACAAAGACTCTTTTTTCCTCCTTATTTCATCCCCTGCTCGATCCAGACGTTTCTTCTTTTCACTGCGACTGACATGTAATCAATTTGTCATTGGATGAGAGCTTCAGGGAGTGGACACAGCAACCTGTTGAAGACATTAGTAATCTCCACTCAAAGCATACTCTTCTTATCTACAGATGAAACAGCATTAAGACAAATGTTCTGTTTTAAATTTTTTGCACTGGAAAACAGGAGGATTTCCTTAATATTACACTGCTGCAGAGAAGTTATCCTTTGTTGCAACTACAAAAGGCACCATGGCAATTAAGGGAAATGGATAATTGAGCAAATGTAATAGAGCTCACAACCAAATCTAGATGTAATTATGATTCGGGGGTAAATTAGTGGGTAAAATGGGATGTGCCTGCAATGGAACGTTAAATGTGTCACTTGATTATTTGTCCTCCAGGTAATGGGTTCAATTTACCTCGCAATATGGAGATATGTAGTCATTATCGCAGCATAATAATTAATTTCCTTCACTTCTATATTAGTGCCTCCACCAATGAGGTGATGTTTATGGTCCGTCTTGTGTCTCTCTCTGTTAGTCTGAGGATATCCACTCAATAGATTTCAATTAGGGTTGTTTGAAAGTCAAGCAATGGGTCAAGAAGCAGATGATTACCTTATTGTCCATGTGTGTCTGGGTGAATGGATCAGGATTACCATAACATCACCATGGTGATATCACTAGGGACCAACATGGATGCTGCAGCGTTGTTGCTGCTCATTACTGATGCCATGCACAAAGCTTTACTTCCTGTTTATTACCTGTTTACCAAAGCCATTAGGGCTTGTTAATGGCCGCAGGAATGACAGTGACACCCTGTCGAGTGCTTTGATCTTTGTTCAAGTATCATGACTTGATTGTACTGCCGTAAAGCTAACAAAAGCCTTTTACCATATTGTGGACAGTAACAGCACCTTGGGGCCAGATGACACCAGATCTATAATGCATAAATTCAGCGCAGGGAAGATCGAGCGGGACAGGAAGTGGTGCCTAGAAACCACCAAAAAAAGAGCCTGTGACTTTCAAAATTAAAAAAAAAAAAAAAAAGAGTCAAAACTAGATTGTATTTAGCTTGACTATGGTGATAAACCAACATAATGAGTGGGGACACGCTAGGAGTGAACAGGTTTAAGGTTTTATAGATCAACATGAAGGAAGAGAGACTTATCTATGGAGTAAGGAGCACGAGAACTCCTCGATCTTGAGATATCAACTGTCTGTCAGCCCAGCGGCTTGGAAGACGTAACACGCAGCTGGTGTGAGTTGACAAACGCAGTCAACATGCACTGCAGTGGAGATGCAGTGGAGATGCAGTGTATTTGCCCCAGTCAGTCCTTTGGGACTTTGCTTGACAACAGGGGGGTACGGACCTTCTGTAAAATTGGAAAAGTAGTTGTAGAAGTGCTAGAACATTTCCTGAACACTGCCAAGGTGCCACTGAGTAAAACACTGAACTCCCAACTACTTAGGAGCTCTTTCCATCTGCACTCTGAATTGGTGTATATCCTGTGTGGAGTGCAAAGTTCAGCTGGTGCAAATGTTTGTAGAAGAAATTGAGTGTTAACTCACACTGGCTGCAGGTAAGAGCTCTTCGGATCCAATACTCAAGGGATCTATTTTTACTGGATGATGGAGCAATGATGCATCAGTTTCTAAAGATGCACCTCTTCTCCCTGGGTTTTAATGGATTACTTTTGAATGGATAACTGGTGAAATTTTGATTACATTTTGATTTATTTTATTCTGTCTTATTTGAATGTATTTGATTTTCTTTTAGTATCTTCGCCTGTATCTCCTACATTGTTTGTTTTGAGTCGAGTTGGGACGCAAGATCAGTTTGCACAGAGCAGATCAAGCAGTGCAGGAAGTTAGGAACTGAAACAACATTGAAACATCTGGTTGACTTTCAAAATGAAATATTGCCTCAATTCTGGATTGAAGTGACTTTACCACAACAATAAAAAGTCGATGTAATGAGCAGGGCCAGTCTGGAGTTAATGTCAACAGGTTCAAGGTTTGGCCAAAGAGAAGCTCATCATCAGGGAAGTGCGAGAACTCCTTGGTCTCTTTGGAAAAGTGTTGGGAGTCTGGTTGTCTTTGAAAACTCCTGTTGGGCCACATGTTATGGAACTTTAGTGCATCTGTACTCTGCATTTAGCGAAGATATTCAGGGACTAGTCAAAACATGCCCCTGTCTTTTGTTAGTTTTATTGGTTTTTTTTCTTCTTGCAGTCTTACCTCCCTTTATCCAACATCATATAGCACTGAAATACATAAGAGAAAGCAAATCCATCAAAGCATTTTTGGGAGCCAAAGCCTTCATTTTGTTCCTTTTTTTCATGTGCATTGAAGAGTGTTGCTGACACAGCAAATATCTGATTAGTTAATCAGTCATTGTTGATCCATATAGTGCTGAATCTGAAGAATAGTGAGCCCATTTCACTTTACAGATAGAACAACTGACTCCTGCATGGTGCACCTTATAAATAAATACCATACATGCATGTTTTATTAAAATTTCTCGTACAACAGGCACAAAACCCCTACCCCTCATTATTAACACAGCTCTACTTATTACTGGAAATACTACATTTAAAGCTCATTACAGCAGCATAAGGTCTGTCCTTTGCCCAAGACATAAAACCGGTTGTAATCTATGATCATTGGCTGTAAAATTCAAAACACAATGCCATAAATGAACTGTCATTATCAGACGGATGACTTGCCAGCACTTCTAATGCTCTGCTGACTGCCACAAATTGGCTCATACTTCCTTTGTTGTTGAATATACAGAAGCTAATAAAAGCGGTGATCAGCGGTCACTGATGGTCTACTTGCATCATTTATCAGCTGCTTACATTCTATGGCCAAACATTCAGCTCAAATCTAGTTTTAATTATACATGTGCAGTTTATCTTTTGTTTTTTTTCATAGACTTGTGTTTGCTCAGCAGATCCTAAACCAAAGCCAAACCTCCTAGTCCTCCACAACACGACTGCTGAATACACACAGAACCACCTCCGGAGCTCATATTCACAAAACAATGTGTTAGTGATATGCCAAGACACATTCACATTGTTTAGATTGTAAATTTGCATATTTACACTTCTCTGGGGTGCTGTAGTTATTGCAAGCAATTTATAACTGAGAATTTGCTTCAACAGGCTTTTTGGAAAGCTGGAGTAAAAGTGCGACATTAGAATAAGATGCTGCCGTTCTAGTAAGAGCCGTGAGATTGTGTCGTATTAGAAAACGTGTCTGTGATGTCTTACTGTGGCCACATTTTGCAGCAGACAAGGCCAGGGCAGCTCATAATCAACCCAAAGATTCAGCTTCATATTAATTTGATGGACAGACAATTAGTCCCTTGTGCAAGCTTTAACTCAGGGCGGCTGGAAATGATTGCTTTAGAATTGACACCCATGTGCAAAGAAGTAGAGCCATTATTGGTTCTGGTCCCTGCTGAATAGGTCTTTGCTGGAAATGGACAGGCCTCGCCAGCCATACCTTCTCTGTGCCTCTCATCTGCAATGGAAGATGGGATAAAAAATGACAGCCATGTGTTGACTGAAGCTTCTCATTAGCACTGGAGAGAGCATATGACCCACCATTTACCCCATGCAAGGCCTGGCAACTTAGTCAGGATCGGATCTGATTGAAAATTAAGTGGTGCACAAAAGCCCGTCCAATCTGTGGGGGGAAATGTGTGCGTGAAGGCGAGCCATCTCTGCAGCAGGCAATTGCCAGGAGCAGAGACAATCAGGGCCAAGGTTGAGGCACATCAAGCAAGTGGTTTCATTGCATTCAGCACATCCAATTACCGTAGAGATCATACATTTAGAAACCTACAAGCATTCTGCTTCCAATAAACCAGCCGTGCAGATCCTCCAATTTTTTTTTTTACCGCTAACTTCCCGGTTTTACACTATCATTTACTCCCCCAGCACATCATGAGGCCAGAACAGAGTTAAAGTTTAACAAGCTCTTTGTTTCATCATGTTAGATGAGCTGGTTTACGTTTATTTCTTCACACTTCTACAAAGTAAACTGATCGACTGTGGAAGAAACCAAATCGAATGCAACTTATCTTCAAGGTGGAATTCATTCTCCACTCAAATACACTCAAGAATAAACAGCAACTGTGAAAATTGAGTCAATTAGTATGTTCCAGTTATTGTATGTTCCAAATTGTTTCCATCAGGGAATGTTTGGGTAACAATTAGGGCAAAGATAATGGAAGGTTTTGATTCTAAAGGTTTGATTGACAGTGTTGAGATTTAGTTAAAAAAGAAAACTTGAATGTCATTGCAATTATTAACCAAAAACAGCTTTTTAAATGTTTTTACGGACTTGATTTATTTTTTGAAAGAACGTACTGAGTTAAAATGTGGTTCAAACTTATATATGATTATTTTCTACATTCCTGACCCCTTTGTAACAGTACTCAAATCATGTTTTGGTTTTGTGCACTCAAGACATTTAAGGATGTCATCTGTTGTTGTTGACCAACGTCTTTTTTGGATAGATCACAGAAATAACAAGGGGGAACAAATCCATCAATGCCTGATACACACCGTTACCAATAAAGTTGGTGTATAATATTAATATGATAATGTAATAATATGCCCTCTCAAAACTGTAACTACAGTTAACCTTTGCAGATTATCATTTAGTGTGAAGAGGTAGAACATGTTTCATTCTAACGTTATGTGCAAAACTGTGCAGGGTGTCCACAAAGTCTCTTTGTGATTAGAAGAATAAATACATACACCAAAGCAAATCAACAAACAAATATGTGGATTTTGTTACAAAATGAAGAGTAGATATCAATTTTTGGAATTAATGTAATAGGAGAACTAATTCTGTTGAAGGGTTTTATTCAACAAAACTTTTTTTTTTATCAACAGGATACCTGAAACACACAAATGCAACGTGATTAAAAACTTTGACAACCACTGAAATAGAGAAAATCTGATCAAGATATCTCATTGATTGCCTTTGCTATTATGTTTTTTTAATCGTAAAGAGACTTGATGGACTCTGTCTATTGCCAATATCAAGATATTGTCATTGTAGTAGTTTTATTTTTGCATTCGATAAGTGTTTTGTGCCAGGGAAGTTTCAATCCTGTAAACAATAACCTTGTTCATGTAGTAACATTAACTTTGCAAATAGATTAACTAATAAAACAAGCAAGGTTTCAGAACGAGACTGATCTTTAGGTACAATGTAAAAATAAAAAAACTTGCACTTTAAAAGCACCACGTAGACTATACACTGCATTAAACACAAGCAAATAACTGTTGTAGAGTCGATGTGATGTCATTTAGGATTAAAAAAAACCTGTTATCAATCTGAGGGAGAGGAACAGTCAGTATTTGTTCCTTTTTAAAATCAGCTTCTTTGTTCAGGAATCAACTGACACCAAAACACTAGTCATGGGTCTGTATCTGATCATCTTTGGCTTCAAGAACCAATCACAACAAAAGCATAAATTAGCTCCCCTCCTAGCAAACAGTAATTCCGTGTTCTGCTGAAATATTCTCATTAACATGGATCCCTCTGGCCTTAAAAAAGGTCATTTGGCATCTTTTTACATATTTAATGTTAACAGTACATCACACGAGTACAGAAGAGGTAAATTATGAACAATAGTTCTTTTGATCGGAGTATCCTTCAGTATTATGCTTCTTATGCTCACAAAGGGTGAAAAGGGCAACGTTATATTATCTTTAATAGCTGTTAAATGTTCAATCAGGAATGAGTGGCTGAATGTGGCATAAGAAGTACTGCCAGCTGTGATGGATGATTAATATTTTAGAGCCAACAATAGCATTCTCGATTTCATAATTACAGTGCTGCTTCTCGACTACCTGCTCTGAAATCAAGGATCTCATCTGCATAAATGCCGCTCGTGTCCTTGAGCCTCTGCCCCCGAGCTTCATCCTGAGGAAAAATGTTGTTTGGCTGCTAATGTAAGGCTACATTTAACAACAATGATGTGAATAATTAATTACTCTACAGGTCATCTACACAATAAATGAATGAATGAATGATGTCTCAGTCAGGTCATTACTTATAGAAATCTCACATTCACTTATGTAGACTGAAAGACTGAAAAAGAAAATTCATAGCTTTCTTTATTTAAGACACAGAAACTGAGAATATTTGCACTGAAAAGCTTTTTCTGCTCTTTCATTTTGTTAATAAAAATAGTGACAGGACTCGGCTTGATCAGTGTTCACTGCTACTGTCAAACAATTCAGCCCTTATATCACACTTTATTTCACTTTTAATCACACGTTAAAAAAATTGTCATTCCAGTAACTTTGAAGCTGTGGTTAAGTCCACATTAATGATATAAATCAGCTCCTACTGTTGTCTCAAAAATCAAATTAAATGTTTTTAAAGGTGGCTCAAAGCAATTCATTTGCTTTCATTGAAATCCTTTTTACCAGGACAGAAAGAAAGAAAGATGGACAGTGTTTGTCATTCTGTGTCTACTACTGACTCAGTTCACGTCAACAGTAATGCAAATACCTGATGGTGTAGAAAGAACGATCTGACAGAGCTCTGAGGCCAAACCTGTGATTCAAAGTCTTATCTGTTTCTACTCACAGAGGTTTGCTTTAGCCTGCTATCTACAATGTTGCATCTCTTCTAGATTTCCCTAACTATTGGTCATGCAGAGGGTCATAATTAGTGGCGCAAAAAAGCTACATTCAGTGCACATTGAGGCTCCAAAAGGACACTTTATAGCACAATTTGTCTCCAAAAAGGGAACTTTGGCACACTTCTTTCAACAATTGGGCCACAATTTTGCACATCACTGGTTATAATTATGGGAGTGGTATTCATGTATTTAAAAAAAAGTGACAAGAAAGGAAATTTGTGTTTTTTGTATTTTTGTACATGCTTCCTGACTGTATATTGCCTCTTCTTAGGCCATAGACTGTATTATATTTTGAACATAATTTCCATGATGTCATCAACCTGTTTCTGAAGCAAATCGGACCTCTGGTTGGGAAAACTCAAGGTCTTAATATCTTCTAAACTGCTGAGTAAGAAAAAGTTTTGCCCCATGTACAGTGTGCACATTCACCATGCAGATAGATACCAGACTGTAAACCTGTTTATTTCTGCTGTGAAGATTTCTGTGTTTGTGGTTTCTGGTATTTCTGGTAAGTTAGTCCACAAATTGTAGTTTTTAACACTCACACATTGCCTAATAATCTTAGACTGGAGGATGGTAATTGCTAAGCTAGATCAGCTCATATCAAGCTTGAGCCCAATTACTCATCACCCAAGCGACTTCATTTGACTCACTGGAACAGTTCTACCTCACAGATGAACATTGATGTTTTTTATTATTACCCTGAGGTGCACTGAAGTACACCGAGGCTCAACGTAGATGGGATACAGTTTGTATATTTCATAGCAACTGACACCATAAATTAATTCAGGACTGAAAATAACCATCAATGATCCAGTTTCAAAAGCCTTCATTGAGTAGAGTTAAACATATGTAAAAAATTAATATAGAGTGGAAACAAAAACACATTTGGGAAAAGCAAACATATAAACAATCTTGTTACATTTTCATTTAAGCATCTGTGTTTCATAGGTAACAGTAACCTTCATGTATGGAGTTGAGTTGTGCAGCTGTTCCCCTGATGTGGTCAGACAGAGTGAAGGCTCGGAGTGAGTTACCCTGTTGTGGATGAATAATCAATGAAATATTTTCTAATTTGCATAATCAGTGAGGGAGGAAAAAGTCAATACACATTTAATATTGATGAAACCATGTCCTCACATTCCCCCTTGTGGTTGACATAGTCAAGCCAACCATGCTGCTGCTGCAGATTTATTTATGACCCTTCAGCAGAGAAGTCCAGCGCTCAATGATCATGTCTCTAATGTAATGAAAACAGCTTGTTTTTCTTAAAGTTATTCATACTACAGATACTTTATTGACACTTTCTGTTTAACAGCAGCTGTGATATCTCAAAGATGAATCCTCAAAGATGTTTATTTTCATATATTCTGCATAAGTAGGTAGAATGATTAGTGCTTTTGGCTTTTACTTTCCAGAAAACACAAACAAAAACACTTAGAGAACAGATTTTTCAGCTTTTCTGTTATCTTTGTACACTCTTGTTTTATTACCAGCATGCAGCAGAGGTGTGTTTTATTTCTTGAACAAAAACAGACACATATGCAGCATTGGGATAATGAACATCTGTAATTAGGCTGTCTATAAAAGTAGGGCTTGCTGAACCACGGAGCTTCTGTTGTTCGCTGCTTCCCTTGTGCTCAGCACAACAAACTCTTTGTGGGCGACTCCCCTGGGCTCTGCCAAGAAAAACATGCTCATGAAGCATCATATTTCCCAGCCTCCAGAGACCTGCTACCTTAGTGATGTGTTTGTGTCTCTCCCACCGGAGTGGCTCTCCAATGAGATCGGCATGTGTGTACAGTAAAGGGCGTCACGACCTCCTGTGCTTTTCCCTCTTTCTTTTAATGACTGCGTGGCGTCATTAATGCTGTGACCTCTGTACCAGACCTGGCATATTGTCATCGACAGCAGCGCCAAAGAACAAGCTCCTCATTAAAATCTAGACTTGTGGATCATTAAGTTTGCAAGGACGCCCAAACCATTGTCAGCTAAAAGGTCGATTGTGCCCGTCGACTCTGAAGTTAAATCTGTTTACAGCATTCCCTCTTTCTTGCTTAAAGAGGTTTTTCTGCAAAATTAGATTCACAGATTGCATCGTCTGGGATTTCTTCACAAAAGCAAAAACTTAAAACTCCTCTAGAATAATCAAGGTAAAACTTCGAGAAATGCACTTGAAATTATTCCCAACATGTTCTGAATTACAAACAATCTAAAGGCTGAACCAAGCAGCTAAATGTTTCTGTTAGCTCCAGCAGCACTCAGGGCAGAGGAGATTAATGTTCCAGTTCAATCTATCCAGATTATGAGCTCATCTGCTGTGTATCAGATCAGTTGATGCAGGATCAGATTGCTTTCTTTCCACTAAGAACACACACGCAGACACACATAAACGCTGCGACTATCATCAGTGTGTGTACAGCGACACCAGGACAAAAGAACTCGTTTGCTATCGTTCTTTTCAAGACGGTTTTATTTTGCTGGAAATGGATATTTATGACAACAGCCCCATCACAGTCAGGAAAAAAGGCAAAATAAGGGCAAAGAAACCATTACATGAAAGAGAGAGTAGCAAAGAGAGCAACACATCCTCAGCCTTGAAAACCCTGAGTGTGCATACACTCACTGTCTGTAGTCATCATCGTGCCATTTTTAATGGTCAGTAACAGAATTAATGTTTGATATAATGTGGAGAATAGAGAGCTACAAGGCCGGCTGCACGGGATAATACTCAAACAAATGCACTGAAATTACATTTAGAAAAAGGAATGAATGGTGTCTCCATGTCTCACTTTGACGCATTTAATAGGAAACTTTCTGTGTGGAGCAATGACAGAGAGTATTCATGTGTCTGAAAAAATCAATGATTCACAAACATGATCATTGGAAAGTGTCAGTTAACAGGATGTAGCTGCTAAATAAGCTCAAGGATCAGATATGCTGGGATTGATTTTTTTTTTCTGCTTTTCTCTCTGATACTTGCACCTGCTAATGATACTCATATCACTGAGAACACGGCAACAGTTGCCTCCCTTATTACAGGAGAATGAAGACAGATGCAGCAGAGAAACAGTGCAGATGTAGGACATAGCTGGAGGGAGGGATACTGGCCTGGATATGGTCAGGGAAGTTTCTCTTATCACTTTGTGTGTCTCCTGTTTAGAAAAATGCATAGAGAAATTAAGAAGTATGAAAAACTGCTGTCCGTATGAAATCTAGAGTTGATGAGGTAAAGACTGGAAAGAGGATTATAAGGAGAAATGAGATCAACTATCATGTATCACACATCTTCTTGTGAGAATTAATGCAGTTTTGGGGGTCTCAAACAGGAGACCATCTTAAATGATTGGATGATTCTTACAGCAAAACCAACCACATAAAAATAAATGCAGGATACTCAGGATAAGTTTTAGTTATCACTTTTGACAATCTGTTACTTTTAAAGCACAAAACAAAGAAAGATTGCAGCTCTACTCTCATACCCTTAAAGCACATTTTGGCAACAAGGCAATTCAAAGTATTTCACATGGACATTCAAATGATCATTGAGAAGGTCGGGGAAGAAACACATTAAAAGAACAAAAATCAAATAAAAAGGGAAAAAATGGTTCAAGCAAAGAATAGAACAAAATAAAGAAGTGGCAAAATGGAGAATTAAAGTATATCCAGACAGATATTAAGATGAACCATGTAAGTTGCAGTGCAGAGTTGTTCAGTAAAACTGATATAGAAATGTTTGTTGTTAAATCAGAATCAGAATCAGAATCAACTTTAATCGCCAAGTATGCTTGAACATACAAGGAATTTGTTATGGTATATTGTACTCTCTTGTACAAGGTAGTGGTAAGGCATAAAAGGCAAAATAGTAATAATAAAAATTTGCATGAAGCATGAAGAGTATTATCAACAACTAAAAAAATAGACAAGACTAGTATTTACAGGCTAAAACTATGATAACAGTGCAGTGGTGAGTGGTGCAAGGATGCAGATATTAAATGAGGTAGTTTAACAACTTGCAAAGTGGGTTAAATGAAACAATAAATAAATTATAAATAAATATAGCAGCTGTATATATTATAACAGCTGTAAAAAGGTTAGTCTTCAACCTGGATTCAAAAGATCTGAGAGTTTAAAGATGGAAAACCAATCTGCAGCAATGTGACGATGCTTTCAAGTACAAATAAAAACACGTATTAAACTGATTGTGGTGCAAACTGGCTGCAGTCATTGCAAAAAAAGTGACACCAACAAACTGCCAGACAGCAAAAGTCATCAGCTCTTCCTGGGAATTAATTTATGCGGTTTATCATCTGAAAGGAAAAATGCCAAAGTTTCACATTAAGAAACAAAAATACCTGCACAACAACCTCAAGTCTAACAAAGTTGACATGGTTTGGATCATGAAATGGATCAAAATTAGGAATTCAAGGACACTGCGTCCTCCGTGCACACTTCAAAAACAGGCAGTACAGGGGTGCATAAGTGATCATGGTATGAGTAGCTTACAGATTTAGGATTAGGTTTTGGAGCATCACATGCTGCTCTCCATACAAACTGACTTGTCACCCATTGAAACGTCTGGCACATCATGAAACAACAAAAGAGACCCCAAACTGTTGAGCAGCTGAAATCTTAAGTCAGGCAAAAATGGGACATTTCACTTTCAAAACTCTGGAAACTTGGTCTCCTGGGTTCTCAAACATTTACAGTGTTGTTAAAAGAAGATGTGATGCAACACAATGGTAAGCTTACTCCTGTTCTAACTTTATAAAATGTGTTGCTGGCATCAAATTCAAGATAAGAACAGTTTTCACAAAACAACCCAAAAGTTTGGCTGCAACGTGTGAAATGTTTTCTTTGAACTAGTTAAAATAAGCTTTTAATGATCTGCAAATGATGAAGTGAAAGTGAAAGCTTTGATTTAGTTTGACTGGACTTGTAAGGTTGATTCAAAGCTGCGGACTGTAAATGTGTAAATTCAGCTTCATGTCCACATTTCTCTGCTTCTTTTGACCAGTCCTGGTGTCACGACAGGTCATCAGTACGACTCAGATGTTTTTCTCCTGCTTGTGTTATTTATCAAAAAGCAACATTTCAGAAACTTGCAATCACGGCGCGGGTTGCAGAAGGTGTTGAAGACGTGCAAAAGTCACTGCAGATGGTGAGCACAGTAAATATTTACTGAAGGACGCGTCTCAGCGCTGCTGTCCTCTCTGCTGTTTGACAAGGATGAGCAGCTTCTCTGCTCTAATTTTAAAGGCTGAGGGTTCAGTTTGTTTATTCACAGCCCTGACTCCTGTCACAACACTGAACCTCCAACATGTCACCCAAATTAGTTGGTAAGTCACTGGTTGTAGATTTTTACAGCGCCTCCTGTCATGCATGGATTTGGTCACACACTGATGCAGCAGCTGAAGTTTCTTACTATCTTTTTGTTATGTTTTCTCAAAAGTCATAAGACCATTTTCCAAATGTGAAAGCACTGACCTACAACCAAAATCCAAATCACAGAGATGACATCTGCTGTCATTCCAGATCTGATTGATAGACCTTTTATCCCAAGATGCACTGTCTCAGTGGCCATCTCTGTCAACTCTTTGTTCTCAAATCTGAGAGAGATGTAGTCAGAAGGTGTGTGCAGTTCACATTTTAGTCGTGTATGTGCTTCTTCCTCCTCAGTAAAATCCCTCTCCACTTGTTGCATTTTTTGAAATATTTCCAAAAGACATCTACACCAACCCTGTTTTTAAAAACCACTCCAACAAAGAATGTAAAATAAGTGCCGCTTGCCTCCTCGTGAAAGGTTAAGAGCATTTCAAGAAGCAAAACATACAAGTACTTATTTTCTTTTTAGAAAAATATGTACTTTCAACATGACCGCTGATGCTTCAAGTGAAGAAAAGAAAGATGGCCTTTGGTGGAATGCATGAGCTAATACTTCAACATAGAACTCACGAAAAGCACCACCTATGGTTGTCTGAAGAGACGCGGATGGGGAGGAAAAGATTTATTTAAACGAGGGCCTTCACCGACGACATTTGATATTCAACAGAGATTCCTTTCCTCAATTTGCTCAGTTAGAGAAATTCTTGTTTTTTAAATTTTGTCATCCAACTTCAATGAACAAGGTCTAGTAGTAGAGCGTTGATTTGAAAAAGGTTAAATCACCGTTCACTGCTCACAAAGATTATTCTCATATACTTGAAAAACCACCACTTTGAGACTTGTTATCAGTTTGGTGTTTATTGCAACACGTACTTAGTAAAATCACACCACCCAACCACTCTGTTAACTTTAAAAAGTCCAATTTAGGAGCTGAAAGCCACATCATTTCAATTTCTATTGAGCCAAAAACACTGTAGGCTGTCTCTCTCTGTGCAGTAAATCAATCCATAAGCTCTGAGTCAGTCAGAGGCGTAAATATCAAGTATATAAGATCATGTCAGTTAGAGCATGAAGCTTGGTTTCTACTATAGAAACAAGTCATGCTTCTCCCTTGGAGCTCTGGAATATCTGACGTCTGCTACTTTTCTGCCTGTACTTGGTTGTGACAGTGTTGTGTACATGTGTGTGTGTGTGTGTGTGTGTGTGTGTGTGTGTACATGTGTGTGTGTGCTTCATCCAGCTGCCTGTAGTCCTTGACTCTGGTGCACCACTGAGCTCTGAGCTTTATCAATGTTGTAGCTGCCTCATCCCCCGCTGCGGACTGTATGCTAAAGCTGTTACGCCTTTCTTTGAATGTAATGTGGTATACTCACTGGATGACTGTTGTTTATATGACTCTTCTCTGCAATGGTTCTACCCATTTATGCACTTTTCTTCTGAGAACTTGAGGCTCTTATGACTTACAATCAAATGACATTTTGTACCTTTGTCAAGTTACTGTTCCCTAGCTTATGTATTGTTTATACCAATTGCTATATTGAAGGGGATTTTGTCGGATTATGGATGTTATATTCTCATTTTGGGTTAAAAAAAAAAAAGACAAACATGAGGGGGAAAATTTTGTTAAAACACAAAACAAAACAAAACAAAACAAAAATCCACAAAAGAAACTCTGTTTGCACATACAGGTACATCTCAAAATTTGATATATCTTGAAAAAGTTCAATCTTTATGGTCACACATTTCAGAGAGAGAAACCCAGATGTTATATAGACTAACCGTTCACAGAGTGAATTATTTCAGGCCTGTATTTCTTGAAATTTTGATGATTATTGCTTATAGATAATAAAAACCCAAAATTAAGTGTCTTGGAAAATTTTGACAATTTTCAAAGTTCCCTTTAAAAATGCCCATTTCATCGCAGCCCATTGCTGCTTTTTGACCATTTACACCACCTTAAACTTATTTTTGTTGCTACTTCTTGCCATTTTCTTGCCGCTTTTCACCACTTGTATTGTTACTCTTTCAAAGTCAGTTTTCAACAACTCAGCTCTTTGGTTGAGCAGAGTTGTGCAACACTGATGAGGAGCATAAAACATGTACAAAAAATGGTATTCTGACACATTTGAGGTTAAAGAACTATTGCATTGTCTCTTATTAGAATATTGCAGCAGGCCATTTCATTGAGATTTAATCTAATTTGCAATTAATTCCCCAGCCCTACTGGAAATGTGCTTTAATCTGAGCTGAAATTGTCAGAATCCATTTTCATTGGGAAAAAAAACAACATTAAAAATCAATCGAACAGTGCCTGTGTTCTTAAATTGTTACTGTAAAAATAACTCATGTACTTGATTCATGAAATTGCTTGTGTTTAACATTTTAAGTTTTGTTAGCTGTCAGTTTTGTTTCCCATGACGTGTGCTGCTTGGCCAGGTCCCCCTCGTCAAAGAGGTCTTGATCTTATTGGGTCTGTTGGTTAATTAAAGCTGAAGTAATAATAATAATAGTAATAATAAAAATAATAATAATGATAATAATAAAAATAATAATAATAATAATAAAAGTAAAAAGTTCTGTGTGTTTGGGTCAGAAGCTTGTTGTGTTAAGAGAAGCATTGCAGGATATTGGCTTCATTGCACCATCTCTCCATGTGAATTCATAAAGAAGTATGTTTTAGGGTAGTTTAAAAAAAAAAAAAAACAACGTAAAAAACAAAAGAACCCTGGAGAATTTTCCCACAAAAACATCTCATTTAAACCGTCTGCGTTCATCGTTTGTGTGCTTCCATATTCTGTATTTTTCCCCAGTGGAGCACAGCCTAAACGCTGGAGGCTTAATTTACCCTATCCATAAGAATAATTATCGCGAGCTGCCTCACAGCGTGCGTGTGTGCGTGTGTGTGTGTGTGTGTGTGTGTGTGTGTGTGTGTGTGTACATATACAGGAGCACCCTTTGGCAATTACATAAAAGTTTAACTTAGTTTGTTTGGTGACCTTTATAGCAATTATTGTAGGAGCTGACAGGGAGAATAACAGTTAGTGACTGAAAATGAAAGAAAAACCCACATTCCCAAGAAGAATATCCAACTTTTTTAATAAAGCACAAAGAAAGTCCAATAAAAGCTCGATATCCCAGGAGTTTGAAGGCTGTTGGTCCAAAGAGGATCCTTTTTCATGTGTCAATCATTGCTTAAATCATTAAAGGGAATATTATAAAAATGCATTCTGAACATCTTCTGGCCAAACACTTTATGTTGCATCATTTTAAAGATGGGTTTCCCAACATGGCCACAAGTGAGTCATAAATATTCCACCAAGAGTAAACTGATTTGAAGGACAACAAGTTTGGCTTTGATACTAAAACATGAACGTGTGTTTTTTGGAGGAAATGTTTGAATCAAAGATTTCTGATCCTCACAGCACCAGAGGAGAATCTGAGATGATATCTTAATCAAGTTGAAAGAATTTTTTTTAACGATTACATCTCCCTGCATCCAGCTGTAGGAGTGATAGTCTGATATTCATGATCATGTTTAGTTTATTTTTGGAGAGCGAATCTGCGACCACGCCAAACCTCTGCCGGTTCCCGCACACAAACACAAAGAGCTGATGTCTTTGATCGATAGTTTTATTTATAGCTCACTCAGCTTCAAAGCATCCTATCTTCATTTGCATGTTCATTTTGGGCCTAAAATGGCCAATTATTCCATCAGAGGTGTGTGCACAGGACTGGGCCACGGATCCCAAACAATCATTTGACAAATTAGCCAATTAAACATGTTTGATGTTCCTCCCCCCTGTGGTGCTGAAAAGGAGGTTGACAGAGCAGAATAATTTTATTGATGTTCAAAGAGGAGTTACTGAGAAAGAAAAGAGAAGTTACACAACCACTGTAATGGAAAATATTAGAAGTTCAGTGTGAAGAGGATGTTTAAAAGCTTGGTCTCTGAACTGGTGAGAACCATCAGGATGCAGTTAAAAGTTCATTCTCTTTTCTGTTTGTTGACGTCTTGCACTTTCAGGTAAGATGCAAACTCTTCAAAACTCTTCAGGCTCTGGATGAATGCTCTGAGTTTTAAGTGCGTTTACTATGAGTGCAGAGGTCCCAAAGCCATTTTTGCCGACTGTACGAGGTTAGCTGTCCATTAAAGAATTGGTTAGAAAAGCATTCTCCTCTGCAGGCCATTATCCTGAAAGAAACTCTTTTATTGCTCTCCCCTCGTTCTCTTTTGTTTCCTCCCGACTTTTTTCATCCTGGATATGAAGCCTTTGAACAATTTAGCAAAAATAAAAGTGAACAATAGCTGCCAAAGATGCTTGAAGCTGTGCATTTGTGAGTAAGTAGCGGATCCAGAGATGGAGAGAAGGAGGGAGTGGAGGGTGGGCTGACTGGGTTGCCGCGTCGTGGGCGTCTTCTGTTATCAAAGCATTGACTTCATTCTATGTATAGCACAACCTCTCCAACCTGATGACGTGACAAATGTGTTGGGTTGGAGTTTGTGCAAACTGCAGTGAAGTGAGCAATGAAGACAACGATGGCATGAAGAGGGAAATCTCAGGAAAACACAAGCTGATGGAAATGCAAAGTCTGTAGATGTGACTAACATGCAATTATAAAGAAACTTTATCATTTTCATCTTAATGAGTTGTTTGCTTTGATAAAAAATTTAGTTTTATAGATTCTCTGTAAATAACTGTAAATAATGTTAAGTGAGTCAACTACTCAGTGGCTTGGAACAACATTTTGAAGGGTGGGGAAAAAAAAAGCATGCATGCATTTTGGCTCATAAGAACAGGGCACTTACACATGTGTTTTGGACCCTAGGGGGGAATTTGTCTTGTTATAACCAGAAAAAGGGGCAGATTTGTGTGATCCTACAACCAGGAGGGCACTTAAGTGTGTGTTTTAGTTCCCAATAAGAGACTTTAGTGCAAGTTTGGCACCAAGAAGGGGAATTTGGCAAGCGTTTTGGCTTCTTAGAGGGCAATTAAGCTTATTTTGGCTTCCAGGAGGGTAGTTTATCATGTTTTAACCAGCCAAAGTAGTAGATCAGTGTGGTTTGCCAACCAGTAGGACAATCTAGCACGTTTTGGCTCCCAAGAAGGCATTTTAGCACAAGTGTGGTTCCAAGGAGGGCACTGCAGTCCACATTTTGTCTCCCAAGAATTCATTTTAGTTTGCATTTTTCATCAATTGGGCCACAAGCTCTCCCTCCTACACCACTGATGCTGCTTCTCTTCAACATGGTCAAAACAAATACAAACCCCCATAAATTCAACTTCTTCTTTTTTTTAACTTTCTTTTTATTATAGTTTCAGGTTTACAAAACATAAAATAAAATACAAAAAAACGAAATATAAGGGTGGTTGTTTTAGGCCAATCAATCGTACATTGCATTGTATATCATCTACACAGAAGAGGGGTTACAAGTGTTGATATAAGAGTTCAGTTTTTCCAGTATTTTGCACAATCTTCAGCTCGTAGTCCTATGAAGAAGGTGACTTTTTCAATAATGTATATTTCGTTTACAATTGCAGTCCAGTCTTGCTTTGTTGGTAGATTTGTCTGGATCCAATTGCGTGTGATGGCTTTTTTACTTGCAGCCAAGATGATTTTGTAAAGATATCTGTCCATATCCATAAACTCAACTTCATAATATCCCTTTGTGTATTTCTATACAAAAACAACTCAATATGGTTGAAACCTCAGAGCAAGTCACAGTGTTGCTCTTATAAGAGATGTTTTTGTTGTTGGGTAATCTTCTTGAGCTTTAAAATGCATGAAAAAAATGTCTGTACATATTGATATTAGCTTTAATAAGCTGTAACTTAACTCTCTCAAACCTTAAATGATAAATGAAGACAAAATGAGGCATTACATGACCTAGATTATGCCATCCAAAAGCTGAGCAGTTAAAGTCTTACATGATTGAACTCCTAAAATGTAGCCTTTAAACCCCATCTGACAGTTTGGTTTAATATTGAAGGGAAATTACTGTAGAGAATGATCAAGTACAGTTTAAAGAGAGAGTGTGCATAAGGACTCTGCTCGAGTAGTTGGAAAACTTCTTTTCCACTTGGCTCTGGTTTGAATGAGAGTCTGTCAGAAGCAGAAAACGAGCACATCGGCTGCCAATACCGCAGATTACTCCATACATCAGAAAAACAGTCTGTTTCCTGACAAACCATCAGCAAGACGGATGTATGTTGTAGCCACCGATCAAGTGCTGAACAACCCTGTTTGTTCCCTTTTACTGATGGTCTAGATGATCACAAAACACTTCGACAAAGACTAAAATATCTCCAAGAGAGGTGATAAACGTCCAAAAAGTGTTATTCTGCAATGCCAGGGTCACTTTATGGGGATGCTATTGGAAAAGCTCAGGAAATTAACATCCACCATAAGTGGCAGATGCTGCTGGATATTTGGCTGAAGTTCAATGGCTCTCAGATCCAAGCATTTTGGGATGGCATGAAAGAAAAAAGAAAAAAACGTCCATGTGGATGCTGAAATGGCATAAAGCAGGTGGATTTTCAGATAAAGCAGCCTTTTTTCCATCCCTGTTTGTGAAGTAGAGGGTTTTATAACTCAATCAATAGAGAGTATGGAGGATGCCATATCAGGTGCAGCAGATCTATGGGACTCAAGCGCTTTATGGTTCCCAGCTATGATTCGAGTAGCTGGATAGATGATAATAGAGTCCTTTAACCTAATGCTGACCCCACTGTGGAATCAAAGCGGGACTCTGGAGACATTGTGATAATCAGAGTTAATGCCGGTCAGTGAAGGGTCTGCTTTATAGACTGACTGAGAGAGACTCTAGGTGCATGTTTGTATCCATTAATGTCTGTAATATAATACGAGACGTTACATAAAAGCTGGATTGATTCTTGTAATCCTCTGGACCACAAAACAGACTTATAGCAGGCAGCAGATTTATCCATGCAGGACAAACATTTCTCAGAGGCTGAGCTCTCCGGGGACTGAAATACACTCAGTGGTAGAGTAAACACGGATATGCTGAGTCAAAGGAGCAAACATTTTCAGAGTTCAAATAAGCTAGCGGGGTAGCTAAAAGTCATTACTCACATCCCAGCGTTTTTGTGAGACTGTAATGTACGTTTCTTGGTGTGTTCAGTATCTTAAGTAAAACTTCAATCCCGTATGTAGCTGCTAACCGAAGCTAACCGAGGCACAACACAGGACTGACAGTCTGTCCGATGCAGTGTAAAGAATCGATAAGAGGAATCGTTAAGCAAGAACGCTAACGATATCTATGGATTGAACCATTTCTTATTGATTCCTAACAGGAACCAGTTCTTGATACCCATCCTTAGTCACAGCCATTAACCCTGTGGTGCATAGTGGTCACTACAGTGGACACCTATTTAAAAGTTATTTACTCCTAAACTCAATGGTTCATGTGGTGGAAATTCATATTAGCCTGTATCAGGATATTTTTATTCTTCTTAGGGCCAGAAAAATTGCTTTTAATTTTTTTTCCAAACATATTTATATTTTTAAAAAAGGTAATAGAAAAACATTTGAGGGTGAAAAGGCTTATAAACTATAAATTATTCAGTGTTAAAATGGATGAAAGAGAGTTAAAATGTTTCACAAAGCATTAAAAAAAGACTATCTATGAAATCACCAAAAGAGAAAAGAAAAGAAGTCAAACAAAAAAAAAAAGTCATATCTACATTAAGTTCACACTTTTTTGTGTTGAATGCTCAGTTACAAATATTTGAAAAAATTAAAAAAAAAAAAAGGGATACTTTTTTTCATGCCTTAAGATAAATAAAAACACTCAAGGGAAAAATCCTGACACTGACATAGAATTCATGCATCCGAGGGTTAAACAGTCAAAAACTGTATTCTAGCTTTTTTACATTTAACACAATGCCCCAACTTTTTTGGAACTGAGGAAGTAAAATCGCCTTCAACCATCAAATTTAGTTTTACATTCTTCTTGTTCTTGCTGAAGTAACTCAGAGTCTGTTTTGACCAACTGGTTGGACAAAATCCAAACCAAAGCATTTGTTCACAGTGTTTTTGACAATTTCACTTGTGGCGGAACAACCTTCAGTTAACTGATCACAGCAGCATCACTAACTCGAAGGTTTAAACCCTTTTTTCAAAACAAAAAAATTAACCAATGGTTTTGATCAACCATCAACTTCTGCAGCTTTGAAGTGAAGCTGAAGTGGAAGTGCATGAAAACTGCAGTTCTCAGTGTCCACTTGAGGATTTGAATGTCCATTTAGACTCTAGGAATTAACTTAACAACCTTATACCAAAACCGACTATGCTCATATTTTACACACTCTATGTTTCAAATCTCTATCCTAACTGTTGCTAAGGTTACGTGGCACAGTCCTAATTTGCATATCTTGGATCATTCTCAGCTGTGCAGAGGAACACATGGGTGAAAATGTGTCCCATTTTTCATTTCGAAGAAAAAATGGATTAACTTTTTCAGACATGTCGAAACACTAAGTGACCTCTGCTCCTGAAAGGTGCAAGTCGTGGTGTTTCATTAAAAATAGACCAGGTTTTTCTGCTGAAGCAACGTGATTTTTAATATCAGACTCCCTTTATGTCTTGGCTTTTCCTGCTGAACTTTGGTCCAATATATTAAGTCTCTAAATCACCTAGTGACACCTGAGAAATGTTTCCACCCTTAGTGGAAAACCACAGTCAGGCTTCGTAGAGCCAAACTGTGGAAAACAATATTCCCCAGTCTGTGTGCGGTAGTCCAAATATAGACGTGCAGCAGGGTGTTGATTTGATGCCTCAGCCTAGGTGTGCTGAGCCTCTGGGTCAATGTTTTCTATCATGACATCAACAAGACCTGCCACTGAAGGAGTCAGCTCTGTGTAATCATCTCTACCGGGATCAGCAGTGAGCAGTGAACAAAGCCTTCCTTCCTTCTCCTCGCCTTTCTCAGTCTGCGCTCGTCTTTGTGTGTGTGCGTGGAGGCAAAAAAACGAGTTTACATATTTGATCAAATCTGAGGATTGTCCCCCGAAAAAACTACCAAACAAAAACAGAGATGCTTATAAATAAGTTAAGTCTTTGAGAAGATTTAAAGTTCATTCTCATCCAGTCTCATTCACTTGCATAATGTATAAACTGTGATAATTAAAGTGTGCTCCAGCTAACAACGCTGCTATGCTGGGCTATTAAAATAATGTAGGAGGTAAGATGAGTCATTTGTTCCCCCGTAAACTAAAGAAGAAAGAGCTTGAACCATCAGAGCTTATCATATAACAGTTATTGTACGGGTCTAACAGAGCAGAGTAAAGCGGGATTGATCCAGTTTGGGAGTTCTGCTCTAAAAGTTAACAGAAAGCACAAGAGCTGACTATAAAAAGGAGATTTGGAGGCGACAGTCACCTCTGGAAGCTTCTGTGAGACATCAGCGGATGAGATGAAGGTGGGAGGGGAGGGGGGGTGAGTCTGAGTGTTGTGTTGAGGTTCAAGCAAAGCCTCCCCGATGATAATGATCTCCTTCAAGGTGAGAGAGGAGGGGAGGAGCGTAATACATCAAAGATTAAGACATGAAGAAGTGCAGCGCCCCTGATGAAAGATGGGAGGGAGAGAATTACACCTGCATCCAGGGGGGAAGCAGAAGTGACAGAGACTGAATGAAGGAGGGAATCTGTCTCCAGCTCTTACCAAACACCTGAGAAGTTGCAAAGTTGTCCTCAGAGAAAGTGTTAGGAGGAACTTTTTGAACACAACACTTCATAACAATGATGATGACCTTTACGGTTTTCTGAAAAATTATCTAGTCTGGCTGTGAAAAGAGGTTTTGTCACTAAATTGCATCCCTCATGGAGAAGGTCTAGGTGTTTTTGTAATGTGTGAAAGTTTAACAGTGTGATACAACATGCTACGGCTCAAATCCTTAAAAACTTGGCACATTCATTCTTACACTTCAGTTACCAAAACCTGAGCATCAAAGGCAACACAGCTACTAAGTTCTTTGTCTTTTTTGATGTTATATTTTTAGAAATTTTCACCTGTATCGGACAGAGCAGATAAAAAGAAGGAGGAAATATGGGCGGTAGAAAGTTGAGGAAGAAAAACAGCAAAAAGCAACCAAACAGACTCAGACTACTTAGTGAAATATCAATCAATAATGCAATGCAGTGTGCAATATTTATGTTTTATTTGTATGGTTCTCTCATGTGGGAGTTTACAGTTTATTATCTACTGGTTCAAATATGTGCAGCAGTTAATTTATGTGTTAGCTCAAACTTTGTTCTTCTGTTCACTCTCATTCTTTTTTTGTCATTTTAGGTGCTTTTATGCATTTGCATTCTCACTTGGGCACTTGTATATTGAATCCCATACCAACACTTTCTTACTATTTAATGGCACTACTATACTTGCGCTGTATTTTTGTATTTTGTATCATTGATCTTTAGTAACTAACACTGAATATACTTTTGTAAATTACCTCTCTTAACTTTTGTACTTTGCATTTCTCACTCTAGTGCCACGATTTCCTTTGAGATGAATAAAGTTGATCTGATCTTATCTTACCTTATTTTAAATGGTCAACATCATGAGTGAATTGATAACCGTTTTCTGAAATTGTAGTGGTGTGCACCAAAACTGGTATGCTAGTGTAAGAGAAAATAGATCAATAAACAGAAAAAGAGTTAGATTTTGAATGTCATGTATTAAACATGATTAACATATGCAGAGTTTGCATCTGCAGGTCAATGTCCACACACCTCATCAAGTTTTTATGTGCTAGTTTGGCCTTCATAGCACTTTATTTGCATTTTGTGAATCAAAATACTTCCATTCTTTGGTTTGCTATGATATTTTCAGTTATGCTTGCTTAGTGTTCAGGGTGTTGAGATAAGACAACATTTCAGCAGGCCATCATAAAACAATTACTAATATCTGAATCAACCGATGAGTCATTCTTGTGTTGATTAACAAGTAACAGATAAATATTTAAGCCAATAAACTGAGCATATTATGAAAACGAAACAGATAACTAAATTTAAAAAAAAAATACAGATTCTTGATTTTGAAAAGTGGAACTGTATTTGTCTACTTGTGGAGTGAAGTCTTGTTCATTTGGATTGGGTACCAATTTGCAGCAATATGACAATTTACACAAACGGCAATTTCTCAAACAGATACACTGATATCAGCTGATGGATTAACCTGTCTGAAACAAATCATAGTCTTTATCTTTGCCATGTTTTGTTCAGACAAACGACTTGATCATTCATTTTCATATTGACACTGACTTTATTACAAGAAAATGTGCTTCTTAAGTTCTGCTCAGATAAAGTTTCTTGCAGTTATAAATGCATCATTCATCAAAATGATACAAAAACTCTGATTTAGTTCGGAGCTACTTTGTATGTACTTGTTTGTGTGCATCAATCTGAAGTTAACAGACACACTGGACTACTTATGTAGTGACAGTGGATGAGAAAGTCGTGTGTAGACATTATGAGACTTGAGCTCAAAATGTGACATCAGTTTTATGGTCATGCAGACAAAGAAGCTTTGTTTGTTTCAGTGAAGAAAAATAAATCATGATAATAAAGATATAGATGAGGATTCTGCAGTACTCTTCTATCGTTGGAAACCAGAATAAGCTGTTTTGCATTGGCAGAGAAGATTTATTTTGTGGTAAGTTTAAAAGTTAGATCGACCTTTTGGTTCTGGTGGTCACCAGAAAATGTGAGATGTTAGATTGTTTCCCTTCCTGCTGTCTTTAGTGAATAGTGTCGCTTATTCATTCAGTGTGACAGTCAGCGAGAAAACTGAGAGTTTTATTCCAAACTCTGGAATAAAGAAGTCTGTTATCTGTGCCTGAGGTCTGCTCTGATGTTTTTTGCATCTGTATCATCCCTGGCAGAGTGGCTGCTCCGAGATTGCTGCCCTGCTGCCCAGATATCCATTTCAGATCCAGTCAGGTGTTGCCGCAGTGACACCTCTAGTTGCTCTTAAAGATTGCAATCAGTGACCTCTGATTTGGGTAACCCAGTTGTCACGCTGTGCTGTCTTGATGTATTGTGAGCTGTGGCAGTATCCAAGCCCGGGAGACGGAGATGGAAAAGCTGGAGGAGGAGGAGAAGGGGAGGAGGGGGGGGGGCAGACTCAGCGGTGCAAAGATGGGACAGTTTCGGCCGAGTTGACTCGGGCTGTTCTGCTGAGCCACCTTTTTCTTTAAATAAATAAAACAGTGATGCTTCTAAAAGAGCAGGTGGAGGAGGCGGGGGCAGAGGGTTCACTCGTGGTTATCGCCTCAGTATGGCATTCAGGAGGAAGCTTCCCTTTTATCTCGTTGCTTTTATTGTGTTCTGTTAGGGAGGTGTGTTTTTTCACTTAAGCATTCAAATGAAAACATCAGCTGGAAAAGTGAAATAAAACAAGCAGAAAATGCATCCTGAAGAGACTATCTAAGCAGTTTTTTTCACTCTTAAATGTACTTTGTGATTTCCATGAGTGCCATCTGTACAGATTGTTTCTCTGAGCTGCTTTGCATCAATAACTGTGGATTTCTGGCGCACAGTACTGATCTCAGGTATTTACAAAGTAGGTGTTCAAAATGTTGATGTGTCTTCACTTTCATTACTCCCATGACTTAAAAAAAGCCTTGTACAATAACAGAACCTTAGAAGCATAAAGTGTTGTTAACCTTCATGCTTCATGTAGTTTGTTCATCAGTATCCAGCTCTTCCCTGCAGATTGGTGTTATTGTGCTCCAGAGAATGTCATCATGTTTCCAGTTTGTGTGCCAAATGTAGTTTTTCTTGTGGAGAAATGTTCTTAATTTCCAGGTTCATTTAAGTCCAACATGCAGGACGTTGGATCTTTTCTCATGAGCGGAAAAAAGAAAACATGTTGTCATTGATGACAGAACAGAAAATTGGATGGGAATCATATCAAAAGAGATGAAGATGATAAATGAGATACACATTTTTTTTTGGTTCTGGATCAAGGAAATATCCTTCAAATGCTTTCTGATGATACTAACTGTGTTTCCTTAACACTTTTTTCCAAAATAAAAGTGATATTTCTGAAGTTTTGATGAAGCACAGTTGCCCCATGCTGGTGTCTCTATTATGACTACAATTGCGCAAAACTTGAGCAAAATCTGATCCTGTGAGATTCTATTTGTAGAAGAAGAAAGAAGGAAAGAGAACTGTAACTGACGGTAACTACAGATATCGTAAACATTTCAAGAACTCATAGGAATTTGGCCGAGGAATTCACAGAAGCTTTTGTTGTTCATGTCTGGTGACGTATTTTTGTGGTTAAGGTTTTTCCATTGTGCCAATGCGACAAACTTCAACATTGAAACTTCTGAAGAGCCACTTCATTCGAGCATAAAAACTTTGTATAAAGATTTGAGAGTTTTTTCTATTACTAATTTTGATTGTGATATTTAAGTTTTATGCCATTCTAGGTGTAATAGAAACAGAGCTAGTGTTTGTGCATTGTTTATGCTCATGGGATCAGGTCAATATTTGTTGTGGGAATTTAAAAATGTGTTTCCTAATGCATAGGTTTTTACTGACAGAGAGGCATTTTTAAACTCTCGAACAGAGACACTCTGCACCAGGAGTTCTGCTTGTTTTATGCCATTTTTCAAATCATGTTTTTTATGCAAAGGCTACGTTTCTGAAGTATTTCCTGAATTACTCACTTTCATTTGACATTGCTCAGTGAATTTAAAATACAGAGCGAGAGAGAGAGAGAGAGAGAGAGTGCTGTGGATGAAGCTGTTGAATTCAGAAATACCTGAAGAGATGAACTCAATGCCTCGTTCTCTCACAGTGGTTCCTCTTCAAAGCAGGTGTTAAGGTCTCTGTGAGCTGAAGACCCCAGATCTTATGGTTATTTGTTCTACAGCAGTGTGTTCAACCCTTGCAACCCTTATCTAGTCAATATTTAATAATTGCAGGGAGCTGATGAACTGAAGAGGAAGTTTTTTGTGCATTTGGAAGAAGGATGAGAGACATCTGTATGAGTCGACCATTAAATTATAGAGCAGTGCTGGCTGCTGTATTGATTTTAGGGTTCACATTATGGCCTTTTCTTCGCTTTGCTCGTTGTTTTTATCGGAGATAACTTATTTTTTTATTGCTGTGAATTTCTCAGAAACTTTTTAGTGAGTTGACAGAATGATGCAAATTATAAGCTAAAGGAAGAGATCTAAAGGCAGTCTTCTGTAATGTGTATAATTTGTGTTTGTGAACAGCTGTTGACACGATAAGATAATGAAATGCGAGCTGTTTAAAGCAGACATCTAAAGACGTATTGTTTGCACATTAAACACCATGATGGTGTTGATTGCTCGGGTCAGTCTCCATCCAGGAAAAAGCATCTCTGCTTAACTATGATGACAGACATGCAATCTGATAATCCATCTGCTTTGCAAAGTAAATCTGGATCGTTAAGTTTCAAGAAGTTCCTGCAACTGTTATCTTACTTAGAAACACTTGAAAATTCTCTTTTGTGGTGGTTATAGTTGGAGTAGCTGCCTTAAAGTTGCTGTGGTATTCAGTGTTTGTGAAAATTGTTTTTAAACTGCATTAGATAACAGAGGAAGAGGAATGCTGCCAGATCAGATCGCAAAAGAAAACAGCTGTGACTGTAGCTGGAGGTATGAGAGTATTGCTGTGAGTAGAATACAGTTCACATAACTGCAGAATGCAAACAAACACTACACTGGCATGAAGCTGGAGGTAAAAGGTAGGTGTGAAGTTGATGTTTGCCCCCCCTCTCAGCTCCACCTCACCCTGTAGCTGGCTGATGCTGCAGCCACACACTGGGACAGGTTAATGGGACAGGTGTCTCACAGAGTGTTTTCCTTAAGTGTCCTCACCTGCAGCGTCGGGTGAGTCACTGTTGTCTTTAGTTCTCCTGTGAAGGCTGCTGTCGTGGGGCAGGACTCAGCGAAAACACTTAAAGATCCTGGAGGGAGTCTGAAACTGTTCATGAAACAAAGTGGAAATTAGAAAAGGAGGATACTGTACAATCAATGTATCGTTCAACTGACTTTCAATTATGAATCAAAAACAAAACATTGAAAATAATTTTTTTTTTTCAGTTTTTCCCCTTTTGAGATCCTGTTTTGCCTTGTAAACCAATAAAAGTATGTTGAATAATGGTTCATGGGCTGTTTTTGATTTTATTATTTTAAATATCAGATCACTGTGACCCGGAAGTTGTAGACAGAGTAGCTTCTCTGTCCAAAGAGCGTAGATGAAGCAGTTTGCACTCACAGCAATACTCTCATACCTCCAGCTACAGTCACCGCTGTTTTCTTTTGCGATCTGATCTGGCAGCATTCCTCTTCTTCTGTTATCTAATGCAGTTTAAAAACAATTTTCACAAACACTGAATACTACAGCAACTTTAAGGCAGCTACTCCAACTATAACCACCACAAAAGAGAATTTTCAAGTGTTTCTAAGTAAGATAACAGTTGCAGGAACTTCTTGAAACTTAACGATCCACATTTACTTTGCAAAGCAGATGGATTATCAGATTGCATGTCTGTCATCATAGTTAAGCAGAGATGCTTTTTCCTGGATGGAGACTGACCCGAGCAATCAACACCATCATGGTATTTAATGTGCAAACAATAGCAGTGGTAGTTGAATTTGTCAGAATGGACGGCTATGTTTTATTTAAAGGAGCTAAACGAGTGACTCTTAAGGGTGACAATTGATTATGGCTAATTATAAAATAACACCTACATGTGCAACTTAACGTGAAATATATTAAAGAAGGACATTAACATACTTGAAAGATCCTGCTAATTTTTCCAGTTGTCATGTCATTTGAATAAAAAGTAGCTGTTAATCCTCCCATTCATCATATTAACAGAGAGTTACACCATCTACAACTTCTGTGACAAAATGATTTGATAAATTAAATAATACAGTAAAAATCAGCCCGTAATTCAACTTCCTTTCATTTGATCAATATTAAGAAATATTGGTTTTCATTTCAAAAAGGGGAAAAAATGGCAGTTTCACTTTTTGATTCATAATTGAGTATCAGTTGAAGAAATAGCATATGGATTCTGTGCAACCTGTGAAAACAAAACAAAGGAGATACCTGAAAACAAACTGAAGAGAAGGACTTTCTTTGCATTTCCTTCAACAAATCATCTCTCTGGCTGTAATTTCACTGAAAACCCCCCCCATAGGTCTGCAACCTCTTGTTGTTGTGATGCTTTTTTGACGGATAGTTTCAATCAACAAAATCATTTGGCCCCAATCAATAGAGTGCACAAGCTCTCTCTCCCTCTAACATGTATTTCCTTCCAGGTGGGAACTTGACCTCCACATTACTGGAGCTGTTCAAGGCGATTAATAAGAGGCAATGGCTTTTCATGGTGGAACCAGGCCAACCACTTGGCTCATATGGAGCCCATGTGACCAGAGACATTTGTCACAAGCAAGGTCATTGAGCAGTCAGAGCCCAACAGAACAGCAATTCAGACGGACTGCATCCTTTATGTGCTATTACTAACAGTGTTCAGGCATTAACATCTCCTCCCATCAAACTGAACTACCTTCTGACTAAAAAACACTTTGACAGATGCACAGCCAGTTTTCAAAGATGCCTTTTCGAAAGGTTTTATAAGTCCCACAAAATAGTGAAAGGTTCAGTGAAAAATGGAGTGTAAAAGCTCCCGTGAGAGTGTGAAAGTTTTCAAAGCCTGACTCTACACTGTCTAGTGTCAGCCTCTTTCTGCTGAACCTTTTAGTCCTGGAAAAGGTTTTGTGTTCTGTCCGTGAATTATGTGGACAAAAGCTGCATTGCACCAAAGCAATCCAGTGGAGATCTTAGGAGTTGATGCTACTGATACAACCTCTGAATAATGTTTACTCAGACTGTAACTGGCGAAGGGAACAAAAGCTCTTTGTCACATAAAGAACACTGTGTAAAAGAACCGACATCATAAGATTTCCAAGTCTCTTTATGAGCTTTACTTTCCAACTTACATGAAGGTCAAGCTGTTGTGCTAAATGCGTAAGAACAAAGACTTAACAAATACTTACATACAAGAATTTACTTTCATCTCTGTAAGAACCCACTTTGACATTGAGCGTGTTAAGTCCATGAGAAATTACATACCTTTATTCATTCTGCTCCTTTGTACTTAGCTGTTAGAACATATATATGTGTAGAGAATTTGATGTCTTCTTATACAATCAAGAACATATTTTATCTGAGTTGCAAACATCTTTTCTTGGTACTGATGCAACATCATAGGAAAAGCTTTGATAAAGAATAATAATTGAAGGTAACAGTGCAGTGTGATAGTAGCTATTAAAATGTCAATTTTTTTTTCCTCTTGAAGGAAGGAAAGAGGACATAAATGCACCAAAAGTACTCATCTGGGTTACAAGTGTGGTAGGGCAGCTTGAGCCAAGGTGAAAGCCACTAAAACGGTTTTTCATCAAGGTTTCCCAACAGCCATCAGGTTTTCCTGTTTCCTCTCTGAGCAGTGACACTGTAGATGAAACGTCGAGGCTTTGAATGACAACACCAGGTTTGAATCCAGGCGGCTTTGACAGATGATTCGAATCATCGGCACTGAGGGGGGCAGCCATACTCTGTCAAAACGCATCATGGATTGAAATCACTTCATTTGTTTTTCACTTGTTGATTGATCACCTCATGAGCAGTTTGCAGTCTAATATATTCCATGCAGCTCTGAGGCACATTCAGTGACCGTTAAACCAAAGAAGAGGATCCCACCAGAGTAAAGATTTCATAATAATGCTGTTCTTTGTTTGTACAGCTCTGCTCTTTTCACACAGAGCTGTTGATCAACCCTGAGAAAACCTGAGTTGCTGTAGTTAAAATGCGGGCGATCTCAGCAGCCGTTGTCAGATTTATGCTGTCACTTCTCTTTGTGGAGGTGCAGCCATATTTGGAAAAGGGTTTCTGTGTATGTGAGTCACACTTTTTGTGTGTTTGTGCACCTGTGTGCGTGTGTACATGCATGCACCAGCATGTGCTGCTCTGACGTTTCTGACCTTCATATCCCCTGGTTATGCCAGTAGCCATTTATCTTTTATTCATCCTGCCATTTGTGAGGACGGCAGCTCCTCTGGCTCTGACGGCTGTCATATCAGACCGTGTGTCCTGATATGTGGTACACAATGTGGACTCTAACCGCTACTGATGTTCACAAGGAAAGAATTAAACCTTGCAGGTTCCATTCTTCAGAATTCACCCCCAGGTTATTATTATTTTTATGGCCAAAGCGACTTATTATTCAAAGGATCATCCAGCTGTGTTGTTATCCACATATGCTGGAAGAAAAGACGGCTAATGCTGTGTTTGTTCACACCCTGGTGTTTGCAGGAAGCCTCAAACCGAATGTGCAGCTCCAACATCTGTCAACAACTCGGCTCTTCTCTCACTGACAGGTGTACCTGCAAAAACAAACTGGAGCATTGTTCCAGTTCCAGAGAACCTTGCTTATGTTTAATTCTCCCCACCTGGCTTTGTGAGCTTTCAATTATTTAGTTTCCCAAGTTGAAACAACAGAGACCTTGTTAAAACACAATGTACAGATGGGTGAGGAGTAAACTGAGATGAAAGATCTCAGTCAGGCTCTCCTGAGTCCAACAAACCTGCTTCAATAACCAACGAGTCCCTTTTGCTTTATTAGAAGAGAACAGTGTTTTTTTCATACGGTGTTCAGACAGCAGTGGTCGAGACGCTGTCTAACAAAAGGACACATTTCCCTCCTGTTTTACACTCATCGACTGTTCGTCTTGATTCATTGATGAGTCCTGCCTTTTGTTGCCTGGTAAATTACATCAGACTGCAACATTAACTTTTAATTCATGGTAAGTGCGACAGTTAAACTCAGCTGCTAAATCACACGACCCATATACAGAGGCTAAGCAGCAGCTCTGATGGATTCCCCTCCCTCTCTCTGCCCTGCTTCCTACTGTATCTACTGTCTGTTCTCTCATCACTGTACAAATCTCTAAAAATAATCTGGGAAAAAAAAAAAAAACTTCAAGGCTTCTTGTGGAGGACAATCACAGAAAAATCTGCTCATTTTTCTGAAATGTAATACCAGACATAACAGGAAAGTTTCTGCTTCAAATGCATTTTAGAAGCTTTACTTTAACTGTGAAGGATCCTGATCCAAGAGAAACATCCTCAAAATCAGAAAAGACTTTAAGTTCACATAAAACAAGGTCTGCAACGTGTTTCCAAAACCCTGGAACACTACTGCTACAAATTGTAATACCATCACTATCATCAGGTATATTTTATGTGATATAAAATACCCAATCATCAAAATATAGTTAAATACAACAATACACTGCGAAGGGGAGTACTCTTTTTTTCCTTTTACTTTTCCAAGTCTCATAAAAAGAAGAATGGTATCTTTCGCAGACCCAAAAGTAAGGCTCTAAAATTTGTGAAAAATCAGGAAGTTGTTGACGAAAAATCCCCCCAAAAATGCAAATAAATAAATAAATAAATAAGGGAGCTTGGAACATTTTCTTTGGTATACCAAGTGTGCATAAGCTCACATCTTTTCCCACTATATCACCAAATTTTGAACACAAGAAAATATTACTGTTTGCTAAAATGGATGAACACACTTCATCAGAGTTGTGATTTCCTTATGTTCGAAAAGAGCATTGTTAATTCAGAAATAAAAAAAGAGCTTTTTCCAAGTTGATTGAAGTTTCTCTTCTGTTAAAACTGTACTGAATAAAGTTTTTGTGCCTTTCATTAATCCTCAAGGTCCTTCTCAGTCTCAGTGCTGGAGTTACCAATGCCAGGAAATGACATTTTAATACCAGTGGACGGTTACAAGGTCACACACAGTTTTGAGGATAATAAGATGAGTCCAAGGCCTCTGGTGGAGTCCATTTATTTCACATTCTTTCAGCCTTTTAAGCCCAAATGAAGGATTGTGTCAGCATCTCATTTGAACATCATCTTATTGCTCATGTTGTTTCACTAAAGGAATGCTGCGAGACATTTTTAGACAAAAACAAGATCCAACGCAGCGTTAATGACATGTCATTGGTTTCTGGGGTTGCTCTGATTCCACTCTGATTTTAGTCATCAGCTCCCAGCGAGCACCCACTTCTACTGAGTGGAGATCTCATTACAGCTCTCTCTAAATCATCCTCGCCTGATCATCCCCAACAAAGTTCATTTATCTCTTCGACGACTCCATGAAGCAGCTTTTATTCTATACTTTTCCATGTTTGATCACACCACTCGAAGTGTCTGAGATGTCACCGTCTCCCAAGAGGTTTGAGTAACATCTCAAGGAACAACAAAGTTTTTTCCCCTGGGTCGTCTGACATCAGCTAATCTAAGTGTTATTAGAGGAGAGACACTTCCATATTCGACAATGAGGTGTTGATATGACATGTGTCAGCAGCTACTTCTACTCATTATTTTCTCTTTGCTGCGGATTTACTCTGCCGAGCCTTTCATGTAGTTGACTTCTTTGATCCGCGTGCCTTTGATGGCGCATTGTAAATACAACAGCATCATGTCTTCTGCTGCTGTCAGAGTCGGCTCTTGACACCTGTGTGATGGATTTGTGCGTCTGTTTCTTTGTGTTGTAGGCGGCGAAATGCTGCACAACTGTCGCTGTTTGTGCTCCCCTCAGGAAAGTAATCCTTAACATTTGTTACTCTGATGAAGACAATCAAAGAGATGCTCAGATTTGAGTTTCGCTGCATATAAACAGCATCTTATTGTTTGATAATGTGAGACGTCGGGGGATTATAGTCTTCACGTGAACTAATTGGCTAACATTCAAAAGCATTGCATATCATTTCAGGAATCTTAAGATCAGTGCTCACAATCGTGCATCTTTTCCAGCAGATGGGGTTTATCTAAGTGCACGAAAGATATCTAGTTTTAGATATTTGTTCAGTGTCTGTCCAACAGACTTTTTCACTTCCTGCCAGTTCATCTCAGATGAGCTCAGGCCGAAAGGAGCAGTGGCATTGTTTCTGGCTGTTGTTGATATACAGTACAGGCCAAAAGTTTGGACACACCTGCTCATTCAGTGTTTTCTTTATTTTCATGACTATTTAAATTGTAGATTCTCACTGAAGGCATCAAAACTATGAATGAACACGTGTTGAGTTATGCACTTAAAAAAAGGTGAAATAACTGAAAACGTGTTTTATATTCTAGATTCTTCAAAATAGCCTCCCTTTACTCTGATTACTGCTTTGTATACTTTTGGCATTCTTCAAGAGGTCGTCACCTGAAATGGTTTTCCCTTCACAGCCGAGCCTTATCAGGGTTAATTAGTGGAATTTCTGGCTTTATCAATGGGGTTTGGGCCATCGTTGTGTTGTGCAGAAGTCAGGTTAATACGCAACCAACAGCCCTGTTGAACAACTGTTAGAATTTATATTATGGCAAGAACCAATCAGCTAACTAAAGAAAAACGAGTGGCCAACATTACTTCACTTTAAGAAATGAAGGTCAGTCAGTCCAATAAATAGTCATGAAAATAAAGAAAACGCAAATTAAAAGAGAAGGTGTGTCCAAACTTTTGGCCTGTACTGTCTGGCTCTTGCTTTGCATGGTTGAACTGTCATATGTAGATGTAGTGATGAACTGTGTTTACTGACAGTGGTTTTCTGAGGTGTTAAGGTCACAGGCATTCAATTTTGGTTTTGGGCCTGGCTGCTTTTGTGAAGAGATTTCTCCAGATTATCTGAATCTTTTGATGATATAAAAGACTGTAAATGATGAAATCCCAACATTTCTTGCAATTGTACATTGAGAAACATTATTCTTAAACTGTTGGACTATTTGCTCACGCAGCTGTTCACCTTGCTTGTGAACAACTGAGCCTTTCGGGGATGCTCCTTTTATACCCTCACAGCACTCACTTGTTTCCATGAACCTGATGTGAATTGTTACTAACAGGTGTTTTTTCAGCATTCCTCAACTTTTTCAGTCTTTTGGTTCCCTTGTCCCAGCTTTTTAGACTCATGCTAGAGGCATCAAATTCGAAATAAGTGAATATTTTCCAAAGAAAAACAACAAAGTTATGTTTGAGCCATAAATATCTTATCTTTGTAGTGAATCTAATGAAATATGGGTTATACAGGATTTGAAAATCATTGTACTCTGTTTTTATTTATATTTAATACGACATCCCAGCTTTATTGGAATCAGGGTTGTATTACAAGAAAGTTTTTTCTGCTTCCTCTCTCCTAACCGCTCTGCCTCTCTGTCGTCTTTTTTATTCCCAGATGATAACTGCAGACTCAGTGACTACCGTCGTCTGAAAACCAAGATCCTGGATTTGCATGACAAACGCTACATGGGGTCTAAGATCCACGGGGCCCACAAGGATAACATGGCTGCCAGGAAGCAACTAGTCGATATGATGTTCAAACGTTTTGATGCGGACAGCAACGGTCAAATAGGCGCCAGCGAGCTCTCACAGGTAAGGAAAACAGATGAACGAAACAAAAAGGGAGTTAAAAATTTTTGGACGAATATCTCAGAGTATTATTAGCACACAGGTAAGTAACATTGACCTTGATGGTTGTGAATTTTGAGGATGTATTCAGGTGAAGGAGATCTCTAATTGTTAATTTTTTGCCTCATGAAAAGAATCTTTGAAGACAGCCCCCACAGCACCTCTCAAGTCTGTCAAAGCTGTCATTTTTATTCAAAAATCCACCAAAAGGAGACTACAAATGAACCAACCATCTGTGGACTCAGGTGTTCAAACTAGCCGCTTTGATGTCTGCCATAATTGTGTCCATTTTACTCCTCTTACCCTTCCCTCTGGTAGCTGCCGTACGAGGCTCTAGGTAAATCGTTTGAAAAGCAATGTGGACCAAAAGGAGCGCTGTGCTCATGGGAGGCTGCAGCCTTTGACCGGTGCTGCCAAGAGGGATGGTTGTATAAAAGAGCTTTTTGTGGCTGCTGTGAGGAAGGAGGATATTCTGTGCATAACAAATACCGTCTCCCAGTACCAGAGAACTGATTTAATAGAGAAAGTATTTAAATAATTGAAAGGGTAAGCAACCCGCAGCGTTCTCCGGAGCCTGCTACCAGTTGCTGTTCTTAGGTCAGTTTCCTGCTGATCCAGGAGGATCTCCCATCTGTACCGGGGTCACCTTGGCGAGCTTCGTCGATGCACTTTTGCCCGACAGGGGAGGTCTCATTAGACTGCATCCAATGTTTTAAAGTAGTTTGAGCTCAAAACATCTAAATATTGCCTCAAAACAGAGACTTTGTTGCCATATTTTCATATCATTATCATATTTTTACATGTTTTTACATTTACACGGCGCCCCCTGCCAGCATGAGAGGAATCAATGCTAAGTGAGTGAAACCCACCGCCAGTAAACCAGGTTGTGTTGTGTTTTTGAGAATAATATCTTCAGGATGCCCTTTAAACCCACTGACTATCACTCTGGGTCTACTTTGAAACCTCTCGGTGATGCCGTTTACTCTTTTTCAGGCCGAGCGGCTCCTCTGCCCCTCACCTCTCCTCAGGTGTATGAATGACACAAGCTCGTCCGTAATAATTAACATCCAGATGGAGAAGCTCTTCTCAGGGGTTCCTCAAGGGCTACTTTTAGCCTTTCTTACTTGGTTTTATCCTCAACACATATGGGAGTCTAGGCAGATTTTAATTCATTGTGAGCTTCTTAAGACAATTCCTCCCAGGTATGAAGAGCACTGAGCTTTTTTCTAGAATAGCAGATGTTAAAGTATCAGTGGTTTACAGGTGGCCTTGAAAAGGTGGAACTCAAAGTTTATCCTTGTCTTTTCTATGCCTTATGCATTTTCAGACCTTTGCAGCTCAACATATCTGTGTGGCCCCACAATTTCTTTTTGTCTGTAGCTTCAAAACCAAGATCATACAAGATACAAAGTTTGACTTGAAAACCTGGCACACATGGAAGATTTAGTCAAATGAACTGATTATAAAATGTGAGAGACCCCACATGCTGACTGATGGTTTAACATGTTTTATCAGTGGCAGGTGAAATCCCTCCAGTGTGGTGTTCATGTCTGGTGTTAGCTTCGTTAGCTACATCTCTGTGAAAAGCATGCTAATCTGTCTGTATTCCCTTTGTTGCCGGATTAGCACGGCAAGCTCGACCACCTTATTACAGACAAATCTTACTTTCCCCACAGTGACGGATAGAAAAGACATGTCGTTGTTGTCTCTTCTTAGCTCTCACAGTGCCAGCACTTCACCCTTACTGACTTTTCCTCAGCTAATAGGGAACATCAGGCCTAGCACCAGATAGCATCAACATGCTACAGGCTGCCAACAGCTGATCTTGTGTGTAAACAATGTGACAGTGGTTACACATAGGATCCCTGAACACACACAGGAACAAAAATAGTTGTAATGCCACTGCAGACATAACCATTTTGATTTCCATGGCTGATAAATGAGCCAAATGTGAAGATAATGTATAGATGAGAAAAAAAGTGGAAACAAAAGGCAACAGGAGAGAGCTTCAGCAAGGAGCATACCAAGAGTAAGATCTTTCCTGACACTCCCAAGCCAACCTTACTCTAAAAAAATAAGACAGGGTAACTTTTTGAACCATCTGACACTCAGGGCTGTGCTGGGTTTTTATTGTTAGAGGTGGAATGTAACCCAATTAGGTCACATTACATTACATTACATCCGTGTTTGATTGCATCAACAGGACATATTACAAATGTATGCAGAATCAGAACATTTAAATATGGTGTCAAATAGCATATTATACCCCCTTTCAAATATTTAATACTGTCCTTTGTTTGAAAATAAAATGCCTTCTCCATTTTTCAGGTATACATTTTAAACCAGCTTTCAACAGCCTTGACTGCAAACTGCCAGTTTTGGTGTGTGTCTCTTCAAATCCCAAAGAGATACTTCAAGTAAAAATACAGCAAAAAGATATTTTTTCATGATATATACACTTTAACATTAGAAAAATGATTTAAGATACCAGAGTGAAATAATTTCATCTGTCTGATGAAACACCTGATGAATAAAAGAAGATATGGGTTGATTTTGACTCACATTAAGGATGATTTCACTACAAAAATGCTCATAAATGAGCTTTATGATGCTGGTAGATTTAAGACTGCTCTTTAAAATGCTTTTCCTTCTTGGGTCTGGACTCTACATATCACCTTAAATTCTAAGGCTTCAAATTCTCCCACCCTGCAGGGTCAGGGGAGGTCATGTTTTAACCCTTTTTCTGAGCTGCCGTTAGACAAATCACCCTCCTATTAGGATTTAAAAGTATAAAACTATGCCTGCCGTTATCTTGCCCTGAAGCGCCCTTTATAATTGAAGCATTCTCTGATCTCATCTGAAATTCTGGGATGGTAATCGCTCACCCTGCCTTACTTGACTTGCTAGACTGTGCACATGAAGGGGCGCAGGGAAGCAATTGTCCCTGCCCTTTTGGTCCTGGCTGCCCTTTTTAAAATGGCAAATCAAAACTTCCCTTTTTCTTTATGCTTAGCTTGAATCTATCATTTGACCTGAGACAGAATGCCTGAAATCACTCGCTTTAGGAAAAAAAAAAAGAGGTTATGAAAAGAGACAGTTTCTTGTTCAGCATGGACCCAACTGCAGCTTTGTCTTCTCTTCACTACCATCAAAAAGCCTGTCATTAGCAAAGGTTATATTATTTTCATTCTATGTGCAGAGTTCTGGAAGTTTCGTTCTTTATTCATCTGATTTCACTCTACAAAAGAATTACAAGAATAGGAGAAAGTAAAACTACGGCTTAAGAGAATTTAGAATTTTACCCCTTTGGATAAAAATTCAAGGTCCAAGCTTTTGTGTCCCTTTATGGCCAGTTTGTTATTCAACTATGGAAATCCTTTTTTTAAAGAGCTTTTATTTTGATCAAAGAATAAGTTTAAAGCAGGTGAGTCATGCTAACTACAGTTTTGAGGATAATACTTGAAAAGAATTGAGAATCCAATCTAACAGAAGGAGAAAAGTTTTGTTGAGCTCTTAAAAACGATTCGTTTGTCCTCGGATGAAAAGCTTCTACTTCTCTCCTTCAAACTTCACGTTACTTTCTCACCTTTCTTACCTTTCTTCACCTTCTCTAATAAACAGGACATCTCCTGTGGAGCCGAAGTGCGCATTGTTGAGTTGTTAAGAATAGATTCAGAGTAGCTGTTGAAAGTATTGTTATGCTGTGATCAGAATCAGGTGTAACTGCTAAATGTAGGACATCTGTTCTGTCTGAGTGACCACATGATGCTCCAGCGCCCGTGGAGATTAAACTCTCATTGAAAACAGACAGAAGCTGCATTTTCTGTAAACATTAGCGCTTCATTGATGTTGCCCTTCAGCTCATTTACCTCACAAGGTCTCCTGAAAGCCAGGGGGACGTGTGTCTTCACCAGCTTTTACAGGAAAGTGAGCGCAGAAATGAATCAAGCAAAACTTTGTTTGTTTGGAGCAAGGCTGTGTCAAACAATATTTAACATATAGAGTGAAAGCATTCAAACCCACCACTGCAGCAGCACTTATAGAATAAATATGTATGCTCACTTTCACCTTTATCACTAAAGAAAGACGGCAACATGCAGCAGGAAGTCAAGCATGTTTTTTTAAGTTTACGTAAATTTTCTTCATGAGTTCCTTGCCTATTAAAGCATTTCTATAAAGACTACCTGCTGACGTGATGAAACAGAATTTCTGTTCAACATAAGTGTAGCCGGTTTAATTGGCTTTGAAAAATGACAGCAAGCAACTAAATGAAAGTAATGACCAAGGTGACACCATCTTTTTACCAGAAAAAAGGAGCAACATCAAAAACAAGTTGTTTTGGGTGGAAAAAATATATACATATAATTCACAAAAGAACTGAAAGTAGTGCATTAAAGAAACCAGGCAACTGAAAAGAGATGGTGAGTGCAGCTCAAAAGAATAAACAACATGAGAAAATAGAGGCCCTGTTTACATGACGGCATTTCACATAATTTCAGCTGCAAACAAAAAATGCAGTGCAAAAAAAATCTGTTTAGATGGAAATGATGAGGGACTGAAAACTCTGGTTTGATGTTTACATGGCAACAGTGGCCACCATGTTTCAGAAAAATTCAACTCTTGAGGCACTTTTAGAAAGTTTCTGTTTCAAAACCATTTCTGTGTAAACAGAAGATTGAAATGCAACAATGCCTTTGCGTTTCACCCTAAGACTGTTTCCATGTAGACGGACTCATAGTAAGACAGTTCTGTTTGATTTGTTTCGTCTTCAAAATTCCTCTACTTTTCCTCAGAAGAGTCACGTGTTGTTGGTGTCAGTGTCTCTTATCTGATTTGTAGAGGTTTGATTTTTCGAGCCAAAGCATTACAGAGAATATGCCGACAGTTACAGGACAGCAAAAAAGTCATAATATTGAATAACTGTTTTATGTTTTACTGTAGTCAGTTCGCTTTGAACTGCTGATACACACTCAACATGTGATAATATCTGCACCAATGTCACGATGGTATTAAGCCAAATTAAAATGCCACTGTGTTGTATTGTAAGCCAAGACCTTGGATGTTTTTGTAACTTTATTGTAAAAAGTTGAAAAATATTATTCAGCTTCTCAACAGCACAAATGTTGCAAGGAAGTCATCATAGTTTGGAAATTACTGATGCTTCAACTGAAAAATCAATTTACCAAACCAAGGTAATAGCAGCTGTCTGCATTGTATTTTAAGCCGCTGTTGTTTTGTTCTAGTTGAGTCTCATGTGTCACCGTTGGAAAATCAACAACAAAAAATAAGATTTTGGGTGAACTTTTTTAACTTATGAAATCAGATACATACAAAAGACACCAACCAGGTCTACATCAGGCAGACCTGTTGTTTGTTTTTGGGAATCTTTTTATGACTCTGAGGAGAAAGTATCTCAGGTTAATTTCAGACGGCGAGGAAAGGAAATGCACTGATCCGATAGGTGAGTCATGAAGAATAAAACTGCCTCATGTGATCAGCGCTCTGACAGCCGATCGAGTATGATGGATGTTATGCTAACGGGGCCATGCAGGAGGTGTTGAATGGGATCAAGACTTCGCAGGATAATCATAAAACCTGCACAGTGTTTGGGACAACTTTACCATCAACTGTGACACAATCTCAGAGAGTCTCCATCTTACTACGACAAACTGACAGCTCATAATCTTTGTGTTTCATCAATTCTGACGTTTAATACAGAGTTTAGATGGGACACATAACCATGGCTCATCGTGGAGATCAGAGATTGTATCCAAACTTTTCAAAGTTGGCAGAAGATTGAGGTCAAAAAAGTGAGCACAGTTAGGAGAAACCGTTGAGGATACTCAGACTTTTTGAGCATTCAAATTTTCATTTCTTTAAAAAAAAACATTTTGGATTAAACAAACTAAAACATCATATTTTAAAACCACACTTGAGACTTTTTTAATATGTGTTTTTCAATCAAGAGCTTCATCAGCGTCTCGATGAGTGGTTCTCAGATTGCAAGATCGGGCACCATGGGATGACTCTTAGATAGACTTGTTTTTTAACTACAGTTCAAGAATCTTCTTTCACAAAAAGAAGACTGGGTATTCTTTTTAACTCAGTGTGTAAGGAATAAGCAGACAACATTTAATTCAGCATTGATAAAATCCTATTATTCAGTGGAACCTGTTCCCATCACATGAAAGGTTTGACTGTTTTTTTCTAAGACAAGACAATCTTATATCAAACCTAAACTGCAAGCACTGAGCTTATAGGCAGAATTCATTTTGTGTGTTTTTATGCTGCAGAATCTACAGATGATCAAAATCATCTGTAAAGCACAATAAACTGAAAAAAATATTAATTTTTTTTGAAATATTCACCATGAAAAAGCAGTGATATGATTCACAGTTGAGAGGATAAAATAAAAAAAATATTTTTGATTTCTTCTTCTTCTTCTTCTTCTTCTTCTTCTTCTTCTTCTTCTTCTTCTTCTTCTTATTATTATTATTATTATTATTATTATTATTGTTATTATGTTTATTATTATTATTGTTATTATGTTTATTATTATTTTGACAAGGTGCACATCAAGTATTTGAGGTCAATATTAAGAGTGGTTTTATTTCTCTTTACTATGGGATAAGTAAGAACTTACAAGTTTAATACTTAAAATTGGTCTTTTTACAGGAAGTTATGGTATTATTTTGGATAAATTCACTGTTTTTTGTGTTTATTTTTTACTAAAAATGGTATAATATTGCAATATCACAAAGAGGTAATGCAGGTGGTGTTCTGTAATATGGCTTACAGGTCAAATGTGTAGAGAAAAAAGATGCATCATGTGTCTGTGAGGCAGAAATATAATTCCCACATATGTAAACAGTCAAAATAGAGCAATTTCATTTAACACAAACAAACAAACAGGTTTACAGAGTCTTTGGTTTCATGATGACCCACAGGTTTGAGAGTAGGATTAATGCGAGAAAATAATCATTTATTGAGTCTGAGCATGAATTCTTTCACTTAGACTCATGAGATATCTAACCAACTCATTTCCCTCACTGAACTGATAACAGACAAGTCCACAATAATAAGTGTGTCCTTCAAAGAGTTTCTAAAATATTTTCTGTATACATAGTATTTCCACCAGACTGTGGAGGTTTGAAAAAAACAAAAAACATCAGTCCATCAAAAGTGAACCTCCTTTAACCAAACAACAATTCTGTCTTTGAAGGTTATCAAGCAGGAGGGTCTGTCCAAGGATGTCTCTGAGTGCACGCTGTTCGACTTGCTCAAGTACAACGATGTCAATGACGACGAACATCTGACAAAAGAGGAGTTTTACACAGCATTTGGTGAGTTTGAAAGTTTAAAGAAATACATCTTTGTCCTTAAAGAAGAGAAAATTGTATAAATGTGCAAGTTTCACACATTACAACAAACAAAGAGGAGCTAGTTTTTGATGTTCTTGAGCACGTTTCTTCTCATGTTTTTGGGCCAATGAGAGTCCTTCGGTTCCTCTTTTTGCTTTTCTTATTTTCCCAACACATTCTTGGTGGGGTAGATGATCTCATTTGACAACAAGATTGATTTTAAGACATTTTTTCTTTAACTGAGATTGTAACGCAGCACAGAAAGAGAAATAGAAACAACATGAGTCTTTAGCAACTTGTAACAAGTTAATTTCACACGTATAAATCTTAAGATAGTGATGCCTACACCTGTTGCATCGCCTACAGCTTTTTATCTAATAGAACAAAGTCTGAGCCACCTGTCTGAGAATGTGTGAACTTTGTGCTCTTTACAAAGGAGGAGTCGAGCTGTGATTGTGTTTTCCAGCAAACTTTTGTAAGCAGCTGTTGCACTCGATGGGAACATGGCTCCTTACAAACTTACAACCTCAGCGAAACATGTCATTTGAGCTCCAGATTTATTCTCTAGTTTTGACCGAGCAGATGGTTCAGGAGTAAAAACAGTGAGTTTTTTATAAAGACATCATTCAAGACCTTTGAGAAACAACACTCCTTGTAACCCGTCTCTCATTAGACTGTATAATAGTGACAGATAATGTGCTGTATCAGTCACACGGGCACATGGATCTCTCCTTTTTGTTTTCTCCTCATGCTTCTATCACAATATTCCCTCTCTGACATTTTCAATCAGCTCAATATCCTCTGACAGAATATCCTCTGACATTTGGCTGGCTTGACACGTTTAAGGAGCCGGAGAGAATTCATAATCCAGCTTCATCACGTCGACCCCTTTTTATTCCGAGCATTTCTCGGAGCAGGCAAAGTCACAAGAGCAAACGGGGGAAGTGAAGAGTCTGATCTTATCTGCTATTCTACACATCATACGTGAATGCGAGGGAATGAACCCCTTCTGGCAAATCACGGAAGAGATAGTTACATCGCTTCAATTTTTTCAAGAGTTAAGTTCTCTAACTCTATCTACTTCCTCTCAGTTTGTCAGAAAGCTCCCAGCTCTACTCCTGGCATGGAAATAAGATATTTAATGATAATAAATCTTCCCCTCTGTGGCTAAATTTCTTTCTCCATCTTTTAGTTGCAGTCTCAATCTGTACTTGGGATACAAAAAATACCAAAGAATGATTGCAAAACCACTTTCCTCAGGTCTTTTGAATGTGATTGCTTGTATTTTTCTTAAACCGCTAAAAATGAAGGATTCAATCAAGCTGTAATATTCAAGGTAGACGTTTTTTGTCTTCATGGCTTCAGGATTTTATTCCCTTTCCGGGAGAGCTCTGAGCTATTCCACCTCTGTTCCACTGACACTGAATCCAGATGAGAGTTTTTACAGACTTAAGGGTTACTGTAGTTCACAGATGGTGCCCTCTTCACTCCATTCATCATTAGAGCCACTTCATGCCACTTAATGCAAAGCTGCTTCAAAAGATGTCTGTGAGACAGCTGAAAAAGAGTCTGGAAGGATAAGGTCACTGATTCAAATGTCTCAAAAGAGTTAAAATGATGCTGAACATGTGAAAATGCTCTTCTCACAACTGCAAAGAAAGATAACTCCTGCTGTATCACCACCAAGTCACAGCGCTTCACTGTTTACGCTGCCCAGAATCATCAAACACTCACCATATCATCACATAAGAACATAAATGCTAATTGGGGAATCATTACTTTTTATTTTGTTACTACATCAGATAATAAAAAAACAGCAGTCAGTCAAATTTACGGAGCTTGAGCATGTTGTTTACAGCTGTTTTATGTGAAAGCATGCAATAAACAGTTACATCTACATCTTTCTTTGAGTAGCAGGGGCCAGAGGTGTTCAGATGCTGCTGGTAAAGAGTTAAGTTGTTGCCTTAAATGTGTACGCGCCTCAGGCGAAGCTGAATTTCAAAGTTATGGTTTTTCACTTCATTGCCGACATAATCTGTGAGTGGCAGCTGTAAAAATCTATGCAAATACCTTAAGCGCTGTCATAAACTGAGCGCTGTCATAAAGTAAATCAGCTGATCCGCTGTGTCCGGAATTATGGTGCGGCTTGGAAAAACGAACAGCAGTAAATCCAGAATGACTCCCCATGAAAACGGCACCTGTCCCACTCCTCTGCTAATAAGGACCCTTCGCACACCTTTGTGGAATATTCAAAGCGTGGCAACATTGTTTGTCAGGACAGCAGATAAGACTTTAATGTGCATGCATTATTCATCCCTGCTTTGCATAGACTAGAGGGGGGCCGAGAATCAATTTGCCTCAGCTAGCAGTAAGGAAGCTGTCTGGCAGAAGTGATGTCTTTTAATTAGATGATGTTACAGATATGAATGATGTCTGCCACACAACTGATAGTCAGCCCCTTGTAATCGTTGAATAATTTAGTGAATGATGGCCTGGTGCATTCTGGGTAAACAGATAAGGTGTCATCTATCATAAAGTGTCATTAACTTTCGGTAGGAGGATGTTGGGATACATGAGGGCATCAGCTGTCAGATGTTAACTTTGGCAGCATGAAGACAAATGTGCCTCAGTCTACATGAACATACAAGAGGAGACTTCCAGAACCGAGACCCAAGATTCAAGGTTTAGTCTTAGACCACAGGGTAATGGACCCAGTAAGACCTTTATTATAAATCACATTGTGTTAATCAGTAAATGTCATTAATCCTCCAATCGTTATTATTATTTTTATACACAGACTCAGATACAAAAACTGTCTGATCTAGTTCCATGATATAGTGAGAGTAAAATGCTCTCAGCTTTGCAATTTACAACCTGACAGTTTTGCACTTGTTGCCCAGTTTGTTTACCTGTCAGGTTTTAGAAGCTGTTTTGCATGTTGGCGGCAAGATGTCTCACTCCTCAGCATTTCAACTCAAGGAAATGATTTTAATTCTGCATGCAAGGATAAAAATAAATAAAGAAAACTGCCTGTAAGATTTGCAAACTGGAAGTAGATTTTCACAGGAACATGTCAGCAGTACACAAAGGTTTGAGGAGAAGCTACACTGACCTTCAACTGTACGTACGCAGCCCCCTTTAGGCCCATTTATTCTCCCTTTAAAAAAATATACGTCCTTTTCAAACAATGTTACTGTCACTGCTCACAAACTTCCATGGGTCTTTTACGTTGGCGTTGTTGTTCACCAATGCGACCACTAGGGGGGCAGCCGAGAATCCAAAGTTTATGACAACAACAAACTCAAAAACAAACATGGGAAGAGCGAAGGAGGTATTGCTTGTAGTATTGTGAAGTTGAAATTCCTCAACAACATGCAAAGTTTTTCTCCAAAAAGTTCTGCCATTGTTGTTTCTTCTTCATGTTTCATTAGAGCTACATATCAAGTATTAACACCAACACTTCCCCCACAGTGGTTTGCTCTTTTTGGCCCACATCTGTAAACTTTATGGAAATGAGCAGAAATACAGAGGAAATTAACGCAGAGCACAGGCAGAACACTTCGTTTCTATATCCATATTTAACGTTGAACAGAAATGGGCCTCAGGGTCTCGGCGAGAGTTTTTTTTTAGGAAGACAACTATTGCATTCCCTTGTAAAAATCACCTAATGGTTCAGAAGGACCTTTGGATTTCAACAGTAATGATAAATTTAAAATTTCACTGCTATAGTTAACATTTGATTATGATGAATTTTATTATAAAACATGAGATCTGAGATAAGCTATCATTATGTTTTACACTGGAGGTTGGATAAAAATTTCAAAATTAAAGCTATTGCAAGAAAGATGAAGGTGATAAATAAGATAATGAAAGCTCTAAAAGATGATTGATTAAAATCAACTTGCAGGAGATGGAGGTTAGATAAATGAAACATATCCAAAACTCAGTGTATTAAAATGAAAACGGTAGAGTATGTGGGTTTTAAAAACAGAAACAAATTTCCGTTTCATAAGCATGTCAATAAATAAAAAGTCATAATAGCCAGCTATAATTTGAAATAACTTCACCACATGCAAAGATCTCATGTTTGAAAGTGCCAAATGTTGCATAAACAGCATTGAAAATTCCTTGTAATCTGAAAATATAAAGCCCAAGAGAATTGAATCACAAGGATAAGTGATACCCAATAAAAAAGCACTTCTCTCATTTATTTGATATGTGCTCCTGGTTTTCTCCTTCACTCTGCCAAGAGAAGTTAGCTGAGTCCATGTTTGTGCAGACAGTGCTGGGAGGGAGATCTGTCATCTGCAGCAGACCAGTCAACATCTGTGAAATAAACTCCAGGAAAGGTCATTTCCCAGCCTGAATGTGCAAACAGGAGCCTGTAATATTCTATTCCTCATTGCTGCATTATCAAAGTATGGGACATGTTTTAGTTAACATAATCTGACACTAAAAAGGAGTTGTGTCTTATGATTAGCTTTTAGAGCAGTATTTAGACAGAGGGTTTCTCTGCTTCTGCACACGATGCAGACTGTGACCGAGTTCTGAGCCATCAGGCTGTTTAAGCCCTTTGAAGTCGGCTGGACAATCACAGGGTGCTTTGCTTCTGCTCCACACAGCTTAATGTTATTAGTTTGGGTACACCTTCTAAATGCAGCCTCTAAGTGTCGAGGCACGCTGCTTCACAGACAACAATGGAAACCAAGTGCAAGTGCTTGGAAAGAATCCTCTGTCTGGATGCTCCCTCAGGCTGGTTTGCTGGCTTGACTCTCATCCTGAACAAAACCTCCGCTAAGGTCCCTGCACAGCAGACTTTAAGTGCACCTTGACACATGTGAAAAGGCCTCACGTCTCGAAGTGTCTGACTCTAAACACTCTGAAAAGAAGCAGAGAAAACAGTTTACCTGCTTGATGTACAGCACGGCTATGATTACAGTGTTAGAGCGTTTTAGCTCTCCTCTGAGGCCGTCTGTCAACCATGCAAAATGTTTTGGATCCAAAGTTTATGTCTCCATTAGCTGCCTCACAGTAATGACCTTAAATGTACTTTTCTATCGAGTAGAGTGTAAATGCTATCAGTGCTGCAATGTGGGACATTTCTCACGCTTGCTTGCTGTTTCTTGGGTGCCAAGATATTGATCTGCACCCTGACACCTCCTGACAGAACACACAGCCAGGAGATACAGCTCTTTGATTTCTGCTGAGGCTGGAAACCTTGTTATACAGTATACCTGGTACAGTCCGGTGAGGCTACTGGGGAAATAAGATGGCCATAATGTGATCCATCATACTGAAACATTGATGTGGACTTCAGATTACAGGAGTTAACCCGGGGACCAGTATTATCTTTCAAGGACACGTCAGCATGCGTACGCTGTGTTTAGACCAGGGAGGATTCCTCATTTCTATTTGAATTATATCAACCAACCAACATTATTCATGTTAGACATGTTAAAACCAGTTGAAGCAAATACAAACAAATAAGATAATTCAGTGGAGCTAAGTCTCGCTGATGTTAAGCCAAGGAGTAAAAATTGTTTTTTGAACAAGTTTTAAAACAACAAATTAACTAATTTGCATTTGTCTTACTTTACTTTAAAATGTTCAAGGTTCAAGAAAGCCAAAGCTTTTTAACCCCAAACTGTGTTGTGCATCTACAGCTCTGGAAAATAATTAAGAGACCACTCCAAATTTTTCAGTCAGTGCAGTTTAAGATAGTTAGTGACATGAAGAGAGGAAGATCTGAAACTGCAGAGCCTGTTTGTCTTCAAGTTCAAATAGAAACAAACTTGTCAACTTTTTTTACAGAGTGTCAGTGAAGGGACATAGCTGTTATGACTTCACAGTTAAGATTTTCTTCTTTTCTTTCTGGCATTTCTTTGCTTCTTTTATTGTTTCACTTCATTCTGTTGATTTTATCCTCCGTCTTATTGTCTTTTGCTGGAATCGGAGACAGATTTATTCATGTTTGCTTCCAAGTCTGTAGTAATCCCGACATTAGCAGAAAGTTTGCCAAGCTCCAAAAATGAGTTGACTTACACTCTCTACTTCTGTGAAGATTCTAATTAGACATCCAAACCAACAGTGCAGCCTCCTCCAGGGAAAGGCCCCTTCCTTTAAGACTGGCTGTTTGCAGTTACTCTGCACCAATGGCATCATAAAAAAATGAATGGATACTCGAGCTTCTACTTGTCAAACCCCCTGCTGAGTGTGCCTTTCAAAGCTGCAATAAGTGGTGTTAAAATTGTTTTATAATTCATGCTTCATTTTCCAACATGTGACTTTCCCATCTCTGGAATACATTAGAGAGATTTCAAAGAAGTTAAATTACTTCATTTTAATTTGAAGAGATCCTCGACTGAAGTACGAGTACAATTTTCTCAACAATTCTTGGAAGAAACTTGACATAAAAATGATGGGTTTGTGCATTTTGAACACTGGACACATACATGATAACAGATAATTATTTGGTGCTTATTTTGTCCCCTGTATTTTCATAAATAATCTGACGGTAGTTGGTTCTGAAAGAGCTGAGCTGACCCAGAGCTCCTTGTTTGTGATTATCAACACTAAACAGCTGTGATAACATGACCCTGACTGCTCTCTAATACACAAAAAAATCAAAAACTTAAAATCTGGCTAATTCACTTTTCAAAGTGTTGGATTTTAAAGAAGGTTACAAGTAGTTTCAAAATGCAAAAATTAAAAATAGAGGTGGGAGTTAGCAATTTGGAAAAAAAGAAAAAAACACTTGGAGTGAAATAGTCTGTTTTCGGGAGGCTCATGGGAATGTTGCTCCAAGTGGTGAAGCTGACTTCATATTTGGCATCCACTGTCTGGAGCTGACGTCCATTTTTGTAAACTTCCCTTCCCACCCATCCCACAATATTCTCGGCGTGATTTAGGTCAGGGGAACACGCAGGATGCTCCAAAAGAGTGAGATTATTCCTTGGAAAAAGAAGAAGAAGTCCTTTGTCAGGCGGCCATTGTGAACTGCAGCGATGTCCTGTTGAAAAACCCAGTCATTCGCACACAGACCAGGGCCCTCAGTCATTAAGGACACCCCCCGGCAACATCTCCACATAGCCAGCTGCTTTTTGACGCCCCTACACATCCTGAAACTCCATTTTTCAAATGAAGGAAAGCAGATCTTGATGGCGCCCCTACACTGTGGGATCTCCTTGTCATGTCAGTAACGTTGGACGCCATCAGGACCATCAAGGTTCATTTTTTACTCCTTCTACCTTTCAATGTCCCATGTTTGCTGCTCTTGCAAAATCAAAGTGGACAATTTTGTGGCATTCAAGGAGACAAGTTTTGAAGTTTTGTTCTTAAAGCTCTTCTCACTCAGACGCCATCTGATGGCCATTGGGCAATCGTCGTCACCAGGAACAGCCTTAATTTGGGTCGAGGACCATCCCATGTCTTGACTGACGGCAAATCAGATCCTCAGGCTCAAGCCTTGAGAATCTTTTGGGGTCTACCTTGACTTTTTTTTTAAAGAAATTCAGAGTGGCTGTCTTGCTGTGTCCAACCTCAGCAGTGATGGCGCTGAGTTGTGAGAGGCCTTGATTATGCAGCTCAACAATATGACCACGTTCAAGGAGAGAGAGAGCTTTTTAGCCTTTGCCATCAGGAGGTCATGACAGTGTGAATACCTGACAGAAAATAATATTGTCGTATCTAAGATCCAACAATGCAAAATGTAAAATTGTGCAATTTTTCAACTGGTCTTAAGGTTTTGATAAGGAGTTTATTATTCTGTATTATCAACGCATTTTTACTGCAGCTACATCATCAGAAGAGCTCTCCTGCTCCTCTGAACAAATGGATCCACCGATGTAAACCCTTTAAAACTCCAAATAAAGCAGCTCGCACACAAACAGGTCTTTTTGATGCTTCTTAACAATGTCAGGAGAGGAGAAGAACTTCAGGTCTTTTATCACAGATTCCTGTTTCACAAGTTTTGATGAATCCATATTGGAGAGAAAGGAAAAGTTTATTATACGCTTTTGATTTTACAGCATTCCCCTGCAGAGATTATTGTATCACCCAGTTCTACTTTTAAAGCGCATTACAGAATACACAGCTCATCAACAAACTCGGTGATGTGTTTTCTCACTTTCCAGGAGCAGCCACGGCGATATTACATCTCAAAGAAAGTGATAAATGATGACTATGTAACTGCTGGAATTAAAAATGTGACAGAGGATAAATCTAAATAAAGGAGGATTCACAACAGTGGAAGCCTTTCCCAAAAAAAAAATCACACACACACCCACACACACATTCCTTCACGATGCCATACCCCCTGCTGTGTTTAAAGCTCAAACTCTATGTGAAGTTTAATCTCCATAGGCAGCTGTTGGAATCCCATAAATCCAAATTCCTCTCCATATACGTCTTGAACCTAACTTTATTGATAAAGGTCAGTCACTCTGAAGTCGGAGATGCTGTTATAGAAGCTGGAGATTTTATTGATTCAGTGAATGATGTTTCAGCACAGCCCACACGTCACTGACAGCCTGCTCTGAATTCACAACTCGAAGAAAACGCTCTTTCTGAATATTTTCGTCGCCCTCCAACTGAGAGAGGTTGAATGTGCTTTTCTGGCTGTCAAGATTGTTTAGCAGTTCAGTGTAAACAGATTGCGACATTCCCGCTCTTCTCTCAACGTTTACCATCTTCCTGTCATCCGGTCCAAGGCGATGGCGTGCACTATTTGCAGCTGTGCGTCTATCTGAGTGTGTTATGGAGCTGATATTTGTGTAAAACAAGCAGAACATGCAGCAGTGGAGGAGAAGCTTACTGAAGTGTAATGTTTTCTGACTCTTTCATGGGTGAAGTTGTGTGCTAAATGAGCTGAACTTGTGAACTAGGACAGAACAAGCAGCACACAACATTAAACTCTGGATGAATCCTCGAAAAAGCTATCTGATACAGTCGTGAGAAAGAGCAGACTCATGTGGTTGAAATGTGATGGAGCCATTAAATCACTGCCTCTCCAATGCTGCAGCTTAAGTGCACTATGATTTACTTATTGCAGTAAGATAGGGGATTTTTCATTAGTTGTTTTCCACAAGGTAGCTGTGATAAAATTAATCCAATTAGAGCTCCTCTCCGGCTCTGTTGCATACTAATGCTGGCCCTCCCTCAGGATCGCTTCCCACAGCTGCTTTGGAAACCGACTGAAGGCTGATCAGCTGGAGGTAATGCACTCACTAAGGCCATTTGTTAGAGTTTTACTGCCGTCTTGATGTGTATAATGTTTGTGGGAGGAGAGAGGGAGAGTGTAATTATTACCCCTTTGCCCTTTACGTTCCACCTGCCGTCTTTGCATTTTTAAACATGTGATAGCAATAATCCTGCAGAAACATAACTATCTCCTCGGGTTTTCTCCACGCAGCAGTACGAGACAGGAGAGGATGATAGAGAGACTGGCCACTGTAGCCGAGCCTGGGGTCTTTTCCTCTGAGTGGAACTGTTGAGAGCATTTTAAAATAATCTCATTTAAGTGGAAAAGCTCAGAAACCACATCAAAGGTAGTTCTGCCTTTAAAATGTTGTCAAAGTTCTCTGACCTAAAGTTGAGCTGCCGACTCTTTTATATACACAAACATGAATGTATTTATTTTGATTAATCAGGGTGTGAACATGTGGAGGGCGACTGTCTCAGTCAGTGTTGTTGGCAATTGTTACCTTTAAATACACGCGAAAAAACAGCAAATACATGTCTGTGATGGTGAGATAACAAGTCTCAGGGGTTAACGTCTTTTTAATAATCTTAGTCTTTTTAATTATATATGATTCTTAAGCTCTTGATCTATTTTGAAGACATGACAGACCTCACAGGAGAACAAACAGTGACTTCTTTCATAAACATTTGCTTCACAAGACCTTCATAAAATTCTTACCAAACATTTCAAAGTTTAATGAGACTTTAGAGAAAACTAAAATCTACAACTGATCGCTGTCTGTTTGCCAAACACTTGTATCAAAAACTTGTGTTGTTGGCACCACAGAAACGATTCAATCTTTCATCCAAGTTTCAGCTTCATGTCGACAGTTCAAGCTGTGGCTGCCTTTGTCGTGAACCTTCCTTCAATCAGAATTGGGTTTTTGTCCAAGTACATACACACATACAAGGAATTTGACTTGGTGTATTGGTGCTAAACAATTGACCAGGAGATTATACAACAAGGAAAACTTATATAATACAGAATCAGAAGCTATACAACATATCGATGAAATATTTTTGAAAAGTTCAGATTTAAAACATAGGGGGAAAAAAGCAAAAAATGCAAAATGTTTGAGGATGTAAAGTAGGAGCTGTGGAATTTAAAGTCCAGAGGCATTGAACCTAACTTTGTGATTGGCTGTTGCTCTATTCCCGGCAACAACACTGAAAATTTTATGGTGGCAATCATTGAACATATTTGATATTTACAAAAAAACATAATTCAGGCCGGACACTGCACACTGAGGTTCCTCTTTTTTAAAAGAATAGCTCACTAATTGCCAATGTCTTGTCTCTTTAGACCACAATCATCCATACTACCAAACAAGAGTCAATGGCAGAGTATGCTGTTTAGCATTGGCAGAAAGATTTGGCAAATTTTTCATGGGCTCAACCCTCACACTAAGCTCTTCTGTTCATCTCAGAAATGCATGTTCATTACAGATGTGGCTACATCTTAGGGCAATAACCAGACTTGACAAATTATGAAGAAGTAATCAAGCAAACACAGATATGTGCTAAGTGTAGAAATGGTTCAGGCTCAAGTTTAACATACAGAATGTAAGATTTAAGGTTCAGCTCTTATATTGATCCCTGATGACGAGTCCATTTTTTAAATCTTGAGTTAAGGTTGGTGTTAGTACAAGTATCTTACCCAAAATCAGGTGGTTGAGTCAGGAGTAACTCTCAATTCTGGTGAATGATCGATCAAAGCTCACATGACGATGAGTCTTTGACCAAAAAATGAACCCCAAATTGCTCCAGGACTGTGTGAATGTGTGTACCTAATGAGACAACACTGATGGTGCTTTTCTGTAGCAGCCTCTGCCTTCAGTGTGTGAACGTGGTGTGAAGAGGTGAATAAGACTGGCAGCGTCAAAACCCTTCGAGTGGTTCAAGAAACCAGAGAAGTGCTTCGTAAGGAATAGTCATTTTGCTATTTACGTTGGCACTTTGGCCTGCAGGACCTGGGATTGAACCCCCAACCCTCAGACTGGGGCCACCACTGCTCCTTCAAAGGAAGAGCAACACATCAAAACTGTTCCTCAGAGTTAAATTGGCAAAAAAGCCAAAGGAATTCAAAAACATGCTGCTTAAAAAAAACACATCTGGCCTAAAAACTGGCTCCATCTCAGATATTGTTTGTCCTGATTTTCATTCACAGGGGGCCTTACAGTGTTCACTCTCTCTGTCTCTGAATACAAAGCAGCCATCCTGGTCCCTCCTTGAGTTTTTTCCCTCAGCATCTCAGTCTAGTTACATTTCTGCTCTTCTAAGCTGAGTTTTGTTCCACTTAGAGCTTGGAGGAATACACACAGCTTGGGATGGTTAGCAGATGTGGTCTCTCTCTGTCATCTCAAGTGTTCATCTTCATGAGCTCACAAATATCACCTGATTTGCGTTTTGTTATGTGGCCTCATTGTTCAGGGAACTGCTTTGTTTGTCAGTGCGACTGGTGGCGGCAGTTCAGCTTTAAAAGCAAAGAATCAGTATTTTCCTTGGGAAAACAAAAGGAGCGTGTGTGTTTCTGCGTTCAAACTGTTTTCTTCCTCTGTCAAACATTCAAGTCCACTGAGTCAGAATCAAAACAAGTAACTCTATTCTTCTTCTTTTGGGAGGAAGTTTGCACAAATCAACTCAACCATCCAAGATCAGAGACTTCTCACATGAATCTGTATTCCGGTTTTGGGGTGTTTTTCCCCCGTTTGGAGTCTGCATGCACGGGCTATGAATACTCAGCATCTGGAAACCACTTTTATCTCCACTTCAAAATGTCAAACTTTAAGCAATGGGGGTACACAAGCGTTCAGCCTTAGTAGTATCGAACATCATTGAGAGGGAGGAGAGTGTGCTGGAGGAATGAGAGAGCTGCCGAAGAGAGACAGAGCAAGAAAGTGTGAGTTGCAGAGCGGCGGAGCATGATAGAGGATGGAGTAAGAGGGTTGGCTAAGCAACCTCGGTGCAATTTGTCTTCATGCAGCCAGCCCCTCGCTACGTCCTGCAGGCCCATGCTATTTTCCCTGACAAGCTTGTTGCCTCCAGTGCAGTAGGTGATTTACCTCTCACCGTGGCACCAACCAACATCCCATTCTGGGAGCAGAGCGGAGTAAATCAAAAGTCTGGACTTCACAGTTAATCACTAATTACAGGTTTGGACAGAGAAGGTTGATCCTTCCCAGGAGGCTGAGTCCCCTCAGGCCTCAAATCAGACCAAAAAGAGGAGCCAAGGCCACTTCCTCCTCTGATAAATCTCTCACAGAGGAGGGGCTGCCGGACTCAAAGTGTTTGAGTCGGCTCCAGCAGCCGAGGCTCTCATCTCTCCGAGGAATTTCTCATTCAGGTCGGATACAAGCCCCCGCTTCCTCTTCCACTCCCCACCGTCCTCTATCAGCCGGCTAAAGCTACGATAGAGCCTGCCTTCTCGCCTGTTCCTCCGTCTGCACACTTTCTTCTTTAAATTCTCGCTGTAACTTCACACATTCCTATCCCCCGGGATCAACGGCAAATCGAGTTTGTTGCTAGCAGCGTATTCCAGAAGCATTAAGAGACAAGGGGAGTGTAATTGAATGGTTAGGGAGGACATTATAGAAGGAGATTTCTGTCAGCGTGTCTACCCACCATCATCTTCACCTCATGGAGGAACACCAAGTGGCTGCACGGCGGTCTGCCGACTCGAGCTTTAGGAGAGAAAGATGGTGGAGAGTCATAGATTAGCCACATATGACTCCATTTAATACCTCTATTTCATGTTCATACAGTCCTGACTGTGTTGGCTCTCTGATTTTAGACATGTTTCTATCGTTTTGTTCTTTAAAGAAATGGTCTTTTTTGTTTGTTTATTATTTTTTCCATTTTTTTAGTCAGCATTAATTCAGTACATCCACAAACATCCCAAGCTGCCTTGAAAACAGCATTTAACTGTTAATAATGGCTCTCACTTCGGCTTAACTCCCTTGAACAGTAAGATAAATGGGATGTTATCAGGCATGTAATTTTTTTTTGCCTCACATCCCTTTAAGTAAAAAAATGTTAAGGTGATAGAGTTTGGAATTAAAGCCCAGTGTTTGCATATACTCCTCTGAAATACAGGATAGTAGTGTGATCTATGTAACTCTCCGACCTCTTGTTTCCAATTCTGCTACATTTCTGTTTCAGTGAACACATCATACCTTTATATATGATAGGACATTTTATTAATATAAACATATATTAATACATGCATTATATTCAAATTTACAATCTACACTTGATGTAGCATTTACAAGAATATAAAGACACACAAAAAAATCATATAATTGTAAATTAATTCAGACAATAAGGGGTTAGTGAAGACTTCTGACTTAAATAAAAACCTGTCTGATCCAGTGCAATGGGAAAACGACCAGAGATGTATCTAGCGTATTTTTACCATTCGGCAAAGGCGTCAATTTAATGCAGAAGTATGAATCAAGCTTACGGCTGATTCTCTCAATCAAAGATCAGACTTATGGCTTGAACTGTTGTAAACAATTATCTGACCAAAAAAGTCTAAACACCTGATGTGGAAGAACTTTTTTGCTGCTTTATGTTAAAAATCAATGTGTGGTCCTTCATTCTGACAAGTTAATAAAGATGTGAATGTCTTCTAGTGTGTGGACAGTCAAATTTAACATTTTCCATCGCGGTTGAATGAGAGACAGAAGTCATCAGCAACAACAGTAGGCAACTTTTCTCTATAAACCCAACTCACAAGGTTTCAAGTTAAGCTCAAAGTGTGACAAACCTAGAAGGAAAAACAGTTCTTTGGTTTCTTCATTGAGTGAGATACAGTTCAAGGCAAGACCTTAATTAAAGCGTCATCTTTTTGCTTTGGTATTTTTCATTTTTCCAATTCACTTTCCAATCTGTCTTTAATGTTATCACCCTGCTGACTGCTGTTGTCAAGTCTTTATTACATACAAACAGCTCCTCACTGATCAAACGAGATACATCAAATGATTTCTGTCACATAATGATGTCCACACGGGAGATGTCTCAGTCTCTTTAAGATGGTTGTTATTGCTTTCATGTTCAATTTAAAACCTTTCCTTTTCTAGATCAATGTAAGTGACGGGTTATACTCATGACAGGAAGAATCTCCCTCTGTGCAGGACATCACAAGACATTTTTATCGCCAACCAATGAAAGAGACGCGCTAATGAATGAATATATTTTTGTTTGTGATGAAGAAATTAAAGGCTGATTGGCTCTCAATGAATGATTAAACCAAACCTCTTGTCCTGCGTGTGTGGAATGAAAACATTGATGAAATCTCAGTTTAAAAGACTCATATCTAAAGGTTTCTGCTGTGGAGTAACCAAACACACTCATGAGGCAGCTCAAAATGACTCACCAATCTAAAACTGCACAGCAGTGGACACTGTAACAGTATCACCACCTGTGTTATATAACACCATCTGTTGCAACATCTCTGCAATAAACACTGACTTTATGGAGCTGAAGGTGTTTCGTTTTTGCAAACTCTGTCACTGATATGTCTCAGTCTGCTGAGAGGAAGATTCTTGCAGTCAGCATGAGTGGTGTTGCATTGAATTACATTACACACACTATGTTTGTGAGACTTTGTCAACAAAGCTGAGCACACAGAGGAACTTTTTTCAGTTCTCTTAAAAAAGCATTGAGGTAAGAGGGACATTCATCTCCATTTTGGGTCTCTGTGGACTGGAAAGTTGTTTCCTGCAGAGCGAGGACGTCAGTTTATTGGAGTGATTCCATTAACGGAGGATAAAAGGGAAAAGAGTGTGCTGCTCAGTACCCTACTTTAGTGAATAATTGAAATTAGATTGTTGGGTTTTGTTTGTCATTTCTTCCCCTGATTTAACTTGAATGCACCAACATGAGGCACTTTTATGAATTGAATCAAATTAACACGTCAACCAGTGGCGGTCTGCTTTGACTTAGATTTGAATACAGAGCCATGAAGATTCTGTGAGGTATTTCAAATCCCAATATCACAGTTTTTTCAATATAATCTTTGTGATTAACATCTCATTGGACCAACGTGGTCGATGTATGGTCTCTGCAGAGCTATAAGCTCCTTCCATTTCACTTTTTCACAAAAAAGTAATATTTCTGAAGTTTTGAGAAGTACAATTGCACCTTATCTGTGTTTTTATTACGACTAGAATTGTGCCCAACTTCAGTAAAATCTCATCCCGGGAGGTTGAACTAGCAGAATGTGGAGGAATGACGTAGGACTGTAACAGGTGGTAACCATGGATACCACAAACATTTTAAGAGCTGAACTGTTGAAAATACTTATCAAGGCCATCTTGTTTTAGATGTATCTGTCTTATTTCAAGATTTCTAGTCAAGTGAAATTATCTTGCTGCATGGACAGATAATTTCACTAGTTTTAAGATATTTTTTCATCGAATTTAGTATTTTAATCTATATTCTATATATTTATATTTTATCTATATATTTTATCTATATTCTATTCTATATCTATCTATATTCAGACTCCCTTTTTTGCAGTGTACCTTACTTGTCTGTCTTTAAACCCAAATAGGACACTTCCAATGTGCTTGAAAACTCACCAAAGTTTACTCCCAAGTCAGTCATGATGAAAAAATGTATGATTCAAACGTTTCTGTGTCAACACATGCCTCATAGTGCTCCATAGTAAATAAAAACTGCAGCCCCCTGCCTCAAGCTGCTGTCTCTATCACTATTTTGGTTATAAAATAGTTAAATGTATTGTTCCTTAATGATGTTGACCTGCTCACCCTGCTGGAATCAGTTTATTTGTCAGTTTTAATACTTGGTAGGAGTTGGTCTTAAAAAGGAAGCATAATTGGGATTAAGAGTCTAAATTCAGTTCCAACAGAAACAGTTAAGCTCACAGATTTTAAGCCTTGGAAATCACCCCAGAGTTGGATAAAAGTCAGCATTGACAGTATAATCGCCCAAAACTTTGAGCTATACTCCACTTACAGGAAACGTCTGTTATTAATCCTGTAATTTTGATGGAGATTTGGCCGGGCTTAGGCTGGGTTTCAATGGGCCAAACGATAGATTACGCGCCTTAACTCTGAGCCTCCTGCTGTAAAAGAAGTTCTCTCACGGCTCTCGGGTCTGAACGGCTCGTCTCTGACAGGCTACAAGTTCACAGACCAAAGACACAACAAGTGGAGCAAACAAAGCCGAGGAGTGAGAAGGTTAGAAAAGCGTTCAGGAGCCATCGGTACGGGGCCATTGGAGTCGTGGTGTAATTGAAGGTGCTCTCATCCTTATTCTTCAGGCTGTGGCAACTGAACACTGTCTGCTGGACCTGCTCTTTCATTAGGTTTTGTATTTCATGCCCTTAGGAGCAGAACAAATTGAGTCTCTGTTTCCTTTTGCTCCGTTGCTCATTACCCAAGAGAAAGATTAAATCGCATTCTCTCACAGGCCACATTACATAACACAGCTGAAGAAAGGATGAGTGTATATTGTGCTCGTTGTCTCCACAAAACAGCCGATGCACAAAAAGGCGTTAACTAACCATAGCCATACTGACCTCCGAATCACCCCATCTCTCTTGGGATGAAGTATTTGCTTCCAGTGTTAGAGAAAAACAACCGTAAAGGATATAACAACATGTCATCATCACCAAAAGCATGCTCCAAAAACTTTCAGGTACTTCAGGATTACAGAATCAAGCAGAGCGCTGACTCGGGTCGGGCTGGGCTGCGTTTCCACAGGGAACCTCTGAGGCAGCGCTGGCTTATTTTTCCATGTCTCTTTCATCAGAAAAGGTGCACTCCTGGGCTTTAGCAACTACGTGAACAGCCTAGCATGCTTATTCAATACTCAAAATATTCTTGCTTCTCGTTACCAAGCAGCCGGCTTACACCAGCACAACCTCTGCCTCCCAGATGTGTCTGTTTTTGTGCTGTTAGCTAAAAAAAAAAGGTGCAGAGTGGTGGGATGAGGTCCTCTGAGAGATCAGCAGAGGAAGCAGGACTTTCATTATAGTATCATTACATAAATTATGCAAAAGATTTACACAACATTTAACCTAATCTATTCCCATTAGTCTGCAAATTGGAATAATTGTGCTGCCTCAGTGCATCTTTAACCAAAAAAAGCAGCTGCGTCTGTAGCACAGCACACAGCAGCTAATTGAGACACTTGTATTTCCTATTGTTGTTTTCAGGCTTCATTAAGTGAAAAATGTGGCCAAAAATGAAATTGTGAAGCAACTGTGAATTCATTCCTCTGAATTATGAGCTGTTGCATGAAGAGGAGTCTATCAATTCAAAGTTATTCAATGATAAGTTTCACAAAGAGCTCAAGCTGTCGTCACTTTCATAAAGTGTCTGAAAACTTAAACACAGTCGGCCTCCTGAGGACAGGGTGTCTAACACGATGTCATTGTTCGCTCTCCTCCACAGATGTGTACCTGCTCAGCCTCCCAGATGACCAGAAAGTGAGCATCACCACAGTAACGGTGGGCCAGAGCGCCGTGATGACATGTGCCATCAGCGGGGAGCGGCGGCCTCCTATACTGTGGAAGAGAAACCATCAATACCTGAACTCCTTGAACCTGGAAGACATCAATGTAAGAGGCGGCTGTCATCAGTCTCTCTGATGATAAATGGATGGGTTGATAGATGGTTAGATAAGTAGAAGTGGACACTTAAAGGTGAATAAAACTGTATTGTTGAATGGTTTTGACACATGCAGGGTGCAGATCTAGTTTCAAAAAGGAAGCATCATCAATTCTCCTGCGTTTTTCTGTGAGAGCTATAAATTCAGGATAATTTCCACCTGTATTTCTTTCATGTCGTATCCCAACTTTATGTTTTTTGGCAGCGCGTCAGAGTGTCAGCACATTTATTTGACTGTTGGCGCTGGCTTTGTGTTGTAGGTCTGACAGTAATCCAGGATGTCAGTTTGTGTTCCTGGTGTCTGTGTTCAGAGACTTGCTTAGAGGGACAGGGATTTCAGACCGAGAGAAAAAAAACATGAAGGGGGATACCAAAGGGGTTCGGCCCTAGAGGACGGACCTACTTTTACAGCTTGGTAAAAGACTGTATGTGTGTGTGCGTGTGTGTGAGTGTTAATCTGCAAGCGTCGCCCCAGAAAGTCCCCTGTGTCACTTTCATCCACATCAAAAAGAAAAAGGTCACTCAGGTGGCGAGGTACAGAGATGGAAGACTTTTTCCACTGTTCCTTCTTACTGTGTCAAAGCTGACCAAGATGGCTGTGATACTTCTGCGCATAATTAAGTCAACACTGTCGCAGTAGATAAAGGGAGACCCAGCGAAGCCACTAATGTAACATTAAATGTTGATGACCCTTAAAATGAGTAAGAGGCGCCCAGCTGTCGCCAGTCGTCCTTGGCACCATCAACAGCTCCAAACTGGCACGCTGGATCTGTCTCTGCGTGACGTGTGGTGCACATTAAAAGCCGCACCAGCATCATGAGGTGATTTTCACATGAGCGTTTCAGCTTCCCCACCTTTTTGCATGTTTTAGCTTTTTCTCTCTCTGCTTTTAAATCATCCAGGGCTAAAAAGATGCATGAAAGTGCTGCGAGTCGGAGAAAAAGAAATGTCAAGTCAGATTATTTCTCAAAAACTGCTCTGAATATCTTTTAGAGGATTGGTGAGAGAATAAAAAGAAAGGTGCGAGCTCCTGTAAGGTCAAAGCAGGCTTTGATCCTGCTTTCATATATTTTTCCTCGGAATTGTTTTCTCTTCTTTTCATTTCTTCTCCTCTTTTTGTGCAGATACAATAGACCCAGTTTTGTTTCATCTCATGATGCCTGAAGACACAGCAAAAGTTCAATGTCCTGACCAGGTGTGGTCTTTGTGTGCACTTCACACACTCATCAGTTTCCTGGTGACTAATATCAGATTGCTCACAGTTCTATTTTCAGTCTGCATATCAGAGCAGGGATGAAAGCTTTTGCTGCCAAATGCTTTTCAGTATCTCCTCTGTAGCAGAAAAACGCTTTGTGTGAAGTTCATCAATGGCTGGAATAATGACAGCAGATAGAGCAAGGACATGAAAATGACTCAATACCCTTTGAAACTGTTGCCACATTTATTCCAAACAACATTTTAAAACAAACATCCCCCTTCTTTTTTTCTACGGATCCCCACTATCTCTATTTTCAGCTCGTTTTGGGATTGGAAAGGAGAACACCCTGTCTTTGAAAGCCATTTTTGTGCTCTCCTGCAGAAATGTAAAACTAGTCTTCAGTCCAAAAAGCCCCAGAAAGGATGCAACAAAATGCATCTCAAATAAACCTTGAACCACTTGGTACTCCTAAAAAAGTAAAGGCATCAACAGATATTTTTTGGCAAAGCACTTTTTTGGCTACAGAGAGGACACTTTAACATGTTTTAGACCCCAAAATGGTATTTGAAAATGCGTTTTAGCACTCAAGTGGGCACTTAAGCATGTTTTGGCCCCCAAGAGAGCAGTTTATTATGTTTCAATCTGCCACCTAGAAGGTAGATTAGTGTGGTTTAGCCAGGAGGGCCCTTAAACACGTGTTTGGATCCTGAAGGGCACCTTGACATAATTTGGCTCCCAAGAGGGACCTGTAGTGCATGTTTTGGAGCCCAAGAGGGAACTCCAGCATATTTTAGCTTCCAAAAGAGCACTTCAGGTCATGTCTTGGCTCCAGGGATGGCTCTTTGGCTGTGTTTTGGCTCTCAGCCATCAGTTTATCATGTTTTAACCAGCTTAAGGGTCATATGAGTGCGGTTCACCAACCAGGGGGAACTTCAGCGCACATCGCACTTACGAGGACATTTTTTAACAATTGGGCAACTAGGGGGGTGACCTCCTCCTTGCCCCTCTCTGTCCACACCACTGCTCCCAGGCCCTCCAAGTTTATGTGCCGTTTGAAAACCTCTGTCTCAGCGTTCACACAGCATGTTAGAATGATGTGCGCTCAGCTTTATGAAAAGAGACTGAGTTGGGACCAAACTATCTCTCTGTTCTCTGAGAACTCACTATTCTTTGACCCTTGAGGTCTGCGATTGTCGGATGTGATTTTTTTTTTCTTGAAGTCTAACAGACCCAGAGTGTACAACCCTGCAGGTGCACAAAATACATCCTGAGCATCTGCAGCAACACAGCAAATGAATCAGCAGGGGTATTTACAGTCTCTAGTGACTCATCAGAAAATATGTGCAAACCACGCAGCACCACGAGAACCACCGGTGGGAACACACCAACTGCAGCTTAATCCAGATTTATTTTTGGCTCTCAGACATCCAGTCAATCATTGTTCCTTCCAGAGACGAGAATGGATTTTGTCTGCACCTGGCATCCTCCGACTCGCTCTAAATTGCCTTGCAGACAATTTCTGCATAATTGCTAGCTGTTAATATTTGTGAGTATCCACTGCCAGCCTTAATTAGAGTCATATTCCTGTGAGTACACATGGGAGCTTTATGCATTCTGATCTCGCAGGCCTTCCCACTTTGGAACGTGGATATTTTAGAAATTTTGCCGACGTTTAGACTTAGTGGATCGGCATTAATCCCGGTGGTGCGCTTGTATCCCGGAGTTCAATGGAGCCTCTCTAAATTTTGACAAAGCAGCTTACTGTAATTCCATGAAGTTGACAGTTTCTGGCTATTGCATCATCTTCCAAGGCTGTCAGTATTTCAATCCTCCCTGAGTGGCCAAGCCAAAGACACAGTCTGATATGTCTGGATGTGTGTGTGTGTATGTATGTGTGTATGTTTGCGTCCAGGGATGCTGATTCAGAGGTTTCAGAAAGTGCACAGAAAATGAAAAATGCAGTTTTATTCTGTGATGTTCTTTTTTTTAAGTTTGGATATCCACCCATGTGAACAGCTGTGAAATTTGTGAAAAGTATTTCTCAGCTCCTTTCCAGTGGAGCGTGTCCTAATTGCAAAGTCAACTTGCAAGGTCAAAGTTAAAGTTATCAGATCAAGCACCAAAATCTTGGAAAGACATGCAGCTAATAAAATGAGAAAGTGTGTGAGAGACAGACTCTGAACTGGCCTAAAAAGAAAGCAGGGAGCAGTGAAATCTATGCCTGTTCTGCTTTGATGCCTTCTGCCTCGTTTCACAGTATGTGGATTGTGGAGATGTACCTCATGTAACACTGAGTGTGTCTGATATTTTATAATACCTACATTCAGATTTGATCAGCGTGTGCCAAATGATGGAATCTGTATTCCTCCTTTGCTGCTCCCACAGGATAGATAAACGAAACGCTGCATCTTTATGAAGCAGATAACTCATAAATCTTACTAAGTTGCTGCGGTCAGTTTCAATATATCTCCACCTTTATCATGAGGGCATGTTTATTATAATACTCATGTGGTCTAAGAGTCCAGAAACACGCTCAAACTTGAAACTGAAAATATTATCTGACTGCTCTATTTGGTTACTGTCTCTTTTTGGGATTTGTGGGTCATGCAAACATCAAACCTGTCACTCAATTGTCTCATGTTATCAGATGATACTGGTCAGTTTTCTGAGGTGTCAACATCAGCGAACTCTGCTTCTGACCAAAGAAAATGTTCTCCATTAGGGAGCGACATGGGAAAAATATATCCGAAAATTTTAACTTTTTCTATGGCAGTATCAGATCTGTACTGAGCCCTTAAAGGGACATCGAGCCCTGGCAAATTTTTGTGTGATCTCGCAAATGTTTTCTCGCAATGGAAGCAGCATTTAGAATAATTCATTCAAATGAGTTAGTGTTCTTGAAACTCTAAACTTAAATTGTAAGCAACAAAAAAATATCTCATTGTCCCCCTATCAATTTAGAAAAAATGATATTATAACATGGAGTCAACTTCTTCTAGTTTTGTAAGAGTTCTACGAGATCTGGATTTGATCACTCAGACTATTTTGACTTCAAATAAACTTTTTAGCCCCAGATATTTCTTATTCTGAACTATTTTTTCTGTACCATTTCATGACTCAAATCTCATCTTGACTCCTATAATGTTTTTCCTCATGGTCACATTTTTACGTCATGATAAATACATTACTTTGAATACAAAACTGATGACACATTTATCACATGTATTCTTGACATGTTATTCTTCTGCCTTATTATTAAATGAAACTGATCAGTGTTTAACCTGTTTTCTCTCCAACAGATCCCATCTCAGGTAGGATATTTTTAACTCTTCGTTTCCTCAACAGATGGACATTCATGGTTCATTCACAACAAGCCCACAAAGCTAATGAGCTGCAAGACACAGATGTACACATGATTATTAATTAAGCCTGAGTAATGGTCATCACAGAGTTAGTGTTATGATTATATTGTCCTGCATATTGTAGAGAAACTAGGGTCTCCACAGGTTGATAATGTTGCAAACAGAACTCAAAACAACTCGTTACCGTCACGCTGCATGTTTATTAAATGCAGGGGAAGCTCAAACATTATTTAAATGTTGTTTCAGACTTAAAGAAATAAGAAATAAGAAATGCAGCATAAAAATGCTGCTCCAACCCAGGAAGAAAACTGGTCTGACTCAACTCTGATTATACGTTACCATGGAAACCAACAGAAACATGTATTTTAAAGAGACAGTACTCAGAAGGTGATCATACAATATGAAAAACTGAACGTATCCAGACAGATCTGCTTGTCCAAACTGAGCCTGAAGTGCAGTGTTGTCAGTCTTAATCGTTTATTGTCTATTTGTCTTCAAGTGCTTCGACTTCTTGTGCCTGTCTGTTGCTTTCTGCTTCTTCGTCTGTCATAAAAGTGAACTGTAAAGTCAAGTAAACACACCTAATTTAAAAAAACACATCGAACACTTTCCCCTAACAGCCGTGAGGAAAAATAAACAACAGTGGCTGCTTGGTGGTAATGAAGAAACGTGTCATACAGTGCAGCAGTGTGGCTCATTAAAGAGGTCTGTGATACAGAAAAACAAGGCTAATCATGCTTTTGAAACACAAACACAATGTTTTACCAGAATCAATGCGTGCTGCTGACTCTGATCTGACTGTTTCCTTTTTACTGGGAAAAATAGATGGCTCTGGATTTACAGCCCGACAGGTACGACCGTTACTGTAAACAAGGTGGTTCTTTGTTTGAGTGAAATGAAAACCTCACATAGTACTCGGCACAAGCTGGGAAGTACAAAAGCTAGCATTCCTGACACCCATTAAAGCATTTTGAAAGAAAAATGACATTGTGGAAGTTAAACACAGCATTTCTTCATGTTAGATACGTGACTTTGACAGCACTTAGAAGGAAACCCTGATTCTTCTTACCTTTCACTGATATTGAACAAAAAATGCTGATGTTGTGTTGTTCTATGAAATACTTCCTTTGGAAATATTGACCATACGCTGCATGTTACTGAAATGTTAGCAAAGACACAAGGTAATGTGAAATGGTTTGTCTAAATGTATACAAATAACTCTGGTGCATGAGGCAGAAAATTGCACAATCTTTTAATAAATCAAGCTCTGACATACTAAAGAGTTTGGGGGAAGTTTGCGTTTTGACTACAAACTTCAGTTTTAAACTGTAAACCCCTAGAGATCAGGATGACTCAGAGTAACTTGTGCAAGTTTTATCCCCTGTTACATTGGAAAAGGGTTAGAAATTTTTAGTAGGAGACATCACAAAGCTAGCTGTGTGACTATCATTTTGGGGATTTTGAAAACTTCCTGGTATTTTTAGTTGTGTGGATTCATAATAGTTTAATTCTAGAAGAACAGGTTTGTCCGTCAGTGTCCACACAGCAGGAGGATTTTCAGCCAGCACGTTGTGTTTCCCTTGCAAAGTTTCATGGAGCCTGACTGTTAAATTCTGCAGAAGCTGTTTTCTGAAAAGCCTCGTCACTTTCAGAGAGGTCAGCCGTCCAATGAGCTTGCTCTTTGCTGTCCTTTCAGAGGTGACCTGTCACTGACAGCTTTATTAATTATGGTTTCTTGAAGGCTACGGCCTATTTGTAAATTCACCTCTACCTGCCCTTGTCTCCCTTCCTGCGCCGGCTTGCTGTGTCTGCAGAGAGCTGGGCGCTGGGTGCTGCTGATAGCCAAGGAGAGGGTGTTGAGGTGAGGTGGAGGAATCATGTCGACAGCCTCCGCCGCGGCTCGTTCCACCCCCCTGGGTTTCATTTCTCCCCCCATTCATTTTTCATTTAAGAAGGTGACACAATATGCTCTCAGCCCAAGGGGCCAAAACGCACCATCGATTTCCCCTCATATTGTGAGGCTCTGATGCTTCACTCAGCTCGTGCCAGAGCTCTCAGGTTAGATCGGAGCACGTCAGATAAACACACCGTGTGCCTGTTAACACAATGGCTGACTCTCTCGCCCGTCTTTAGACGTTTAAAGTGAAGCGGGATGCCAAACAGCCTGCAAAGATGTGATTGAAATGTTAAAAGCTTTTTAATGAGAAAAAGCACTTTTGTCCATGAACTCTTGTAAAAGAAGTGCAGTAATTAGGGATGAATTTTTCAGAGAAAGAATGGTGCATTCAGTTTCCAAGAAAAAGGAGCATAAGGGCAGAAGCATGGACAATCTTAAGATCAGAAGTTCATTGTGCTTAAAGATACCTGAAGGGTTTTTCTAATGCATGGCAGCATCAGGGGTGAACTCGTTTTGACACATGGCCTCTATCAAATTAGTCAGCTCTGAAAATAAACTTAATGAAGGCTGTCATAGAAACTCTGTGCATCAGTAAGTTGAAAACCTGTATTTTTTTAGGTGCTCATGTTTTGAGGAATCTCTGGAGAGTTATAATATGACAGCTCTGTAGCTTATTTGCTTTAATGCCTAAGAAATCATTCTCAGGGTGCAGATGGTCTTGCAGTCTAGGTCATACCCCATGAGGTTGACTCTGGAGTGGGTGGTCCAGGTTTTGGTCCAGCTTGTGGCCTGTTTCCTGTGTGTCATTCCCTACTCTTGCAATGTTTCCCACTTTTTCCAATGTCTTGACGTCTCCAATGAAGTTTATCGAAGTTCCAGCGAGGGCACACTAGCGTATTTTTGCTCCCAAGAGGGCACTTCTGATCATGTTCTGGCTCCTGTGAGAGCAATTTAGTGCCTGTTTTTGCTCTTGAGAGGGCACTTCAGTGTATTTTGGCTACTAAGAGGACACTTACGCATGCGTTTTGGCCCCTAGGAGAGCAGTTAATTGTGTTTTAACCAGCTGAAAGGACATATTAGTGTGATTTGTCAACCAGGAGGGTTATTCAGCATTTGTTTTGGTTCCCAAGAAAGCAATTTAGCACAAGTGTGGCACCAAAGAGGGGACTTTAGGAAACGTTCAGCTCCTGAAAGAGCACTGTCGCATGATCTAGCTCCCAAGAGGACACTTTTGCCTATATCTTGGCTCTTAAGATGTAGGGCATGTTTCTGCTCTTGAGGTTGCATTTTAGTGCGCATTTGGCTCCTGAGAGGTCACTTAAGTACATTTTGGCTCCCAAGAGGACACTTTTGCTTGTCTTTTAGCTCCCAGAAGCCCAGTTTATCATGTTTCAGCCAGCCAAAGTGGCAGATTGGTGCTGTTCACCAACCAGGATGGCAATTTCGCCTTTGTTTTAGCTCCCAGGAGGGCAAGTGAGTACAAGTTTTTCAACCATGGGCCACATGGGTATGGAAAATGCCCCCTCTGCCCCCCTCTTTGCACTCCACTGTATACTTCAATAAGTGACATTAATATACAAGAAACACATTCCAGATGTCAAACAAGGTATAAAGATGTGTCTTGTACATCAAATTATACAATGTGCAACTTAAACATAAAATAGGACTGGCAAACGTCCAAGGACTACAGAAAAAAAAAATGGTTTGATGGAAAATTGTTCAACACAATAAGGAACAAAAATAGAGAAGGCCTAGAGAGGAGTGCAGGGAGATTGGCAGGTATAAATATCACAGTTGGCCAGTTAGCAATATTCATATCTTATTTTTCAAACTAAAAGTGCATAATGAAACCTGCAGCCTCTTTGACTCAAAGCATTCTCAGACATGCAGAAATGTGTTGTGTCTATGCAGACATGATGAAATGCCTGTAATAGAAAATCTTGAAACAATGGCCTGTCAACATGGCAGCCAGTGGCTCTTCACCTTGATGATATATCCCAGTGGCACACCGTCAATGAGCTCATTAGCTTTGGAGGCTCCTCTCTGTCTCACGGCTGAATAATTTATTCTTCTGTTTGCTCTCTCTCTTCTTGTCCAGCACCATTTCTTTTGTGTGTTCACTGGCTTAATTATCACAACACAGCATGAATTAATCATGTTTCAGTTGGCTCTACATAAGTTAACATCACAGATAGGTTTGGCGTAATTATATCTTTTGTTTTGTTTTGAATGGGTCACATCTGAGTTGAAATGCAACGTTTAGTGCTTTGGGACCTGCATGTCAACCACTAACTCACTTTATTTTTTCCTTTTAGGAATATTTATTTTAGAACTTAGCATTAGAGGGTTATTTTATGTTTGCATGCTATGATGTTAGCTGTTTCTTTTTGTATTATCTCATTTTTTCTTGTTCATTTACATGTTTACATACATTGCTTTTTTACCAGGAAACATTTTGTTTTCCCCTCCTGTGGCTGAGATATTCTAATTCTTTATTTGCTCATTTTCTTTTGGCTTCAAATGCCCTGAACTTTGACCAAATAATGAGGGAGATTGCATGAGTCTGTTGTTGTGGTTTTTGGTTTGCACACTGCAGCCTTGTCGTGTAATAATTGATTTTGTTCATTTGCAGCTTCACCTGCCTCACCATCACTACAAGAATATCCATCCTGACTCCAATTTATAGTTAAGACTTTTCTCTCTTCCTCTCTTTTAGGACTTTGGGGATGACGGCTCCCTTTACATCACCAAGGTCACCACAACTCACATGGGCAACTACACCTGTCACGCTGATGGATACGAGAAGCTTTTCCAGACCCACACTCTTCAAGTAAATGGTAAGAATCTGCCTCAGAACTAAAAAAAAGATCATTTTCTTGTTCAACTCATTTTAAAAAAACCTTTCCCTAAACTCCCCAGAGTGTCTGTGAGAGCACTCACAAACAATAAAAGAAATGGGTAAATTGCATGATGCTACGCTGCTTTAGGAAGTAGTTGGCACCTTTATTGTAGCACAACACGGCATATTTTGCTTCTGTGGTTTCTTATTACACTTATAGAGACTACTCTCATACTATAGCTTATGGAGGATATCTAATGGCCCTTTTCCACTGACCCGTCTTGGCCCTACTCTACTCGGTTTGTGTTGCGTTTCTACAGGCGCAGTACTACGCGTCAGACGCCAGTTTTTAGTACCTGCGCTACCCTGGTTCCAAGCGAGCTGAGCCGATACTAAAAGGTAGCGTCAACTGACTGCCGGCCACTCATTGGTCAGAGAATTTTGTTACCGAAGCTTCACTTTCTGACTCTGTACAAATCACTTACAAGAGGCAAACGAATAAGTCAGCGACGGGTTTTTAATGACATTTAAACCCGACGGCACAGAACCAGACTGAATGAAGACAAAATACAGCCCTAAAATGCTCCTTCATGATTCCTAAATAAGTTAAAAGTCTTTTATAAACGAAAAAGAAGTTAACAGCAAAGATAGTTCGGTTTAAAGATTCTTTTCGATTTAATCAAAGTTCGTTGGCGCAGGAGCGATCTGTCTCCCACGAGTCTTTAAGCACCAATCAGTCCATTAATCCACAGGGAACCAAAAAGGAAAACCAGTTCAAAGAAGAATGATTGATCAACAAAAAATCTCTGGTATACCAGGCCCAAAAATCAAAAATTAAAGCGACCTCACTGGATCCAGGGAAGAGTTGATGTCAGGAAGCAGCTCCTCTGTTTTCCTCCGTGTGCAGCAGCACAAGGCTGTTGTTTACCTCCGTTGTCATGACGCCCGACATTGAGCCACTGTATTACTTTAATGAAATCATTTGAAAGCTTTTTTTTTTCCTTTAAAGACCACGGTGGCACATATGTTAGTGAAAAATTATGTTTGTGTCACATTATAGATGAACATGCACGCACTCCTGCGCAGCATTTTAGCGCAGCTGTGTTATAAGATCCACGCCCACCGTGAGTCTGTAGTCGGGCTAGAGGAAAAGGTAACCAAAGTGAGTCGAGTTGAGTAGGGTAGAGCTGGAATTGTATAGTGGAAAAGGGCCATTAAACACAAACATTGAGTTAAAAGTTGGTTGTCAATTCTAAACATGGGCAGTTTGTCAGAGGAGACTGCAGGTTGCTCAAATCGTGACATCACCAGTTGATAGCCTTGTCTCAGGGCCTTGGCCTTCAAAGACTTTGTTTGAAGACCTTCACAGCGGTGCATTGAGGGCTGTCCTCCAAATATAGCGGGCAAATATGTCCCTCTTTCTTGCTTTGGAGGCTACAACAGGAACATCGCATAATTCCTAAAACAAGCTGTACAACCTTTGCAAAAACAAACACATTGATCCTTGAGATTGTTTCAGTAATTTTATGTTAACAAACAGCAGCAGGATGAGTCTAAAGCCAAATATTTCACAGATCATACTTTACCAGTCACTGTCAATCACTGTCTTCACTAAAAAAGCTCTGTCCTCTTTTCTTTCTGTCTCTCTTTCTCACATTGGGCCCCTGATGTCTGCCCTCTAATGGTGTCAGATAACATTAGATCTCTCCTCAAGAGATTGACAGCTACTTGGAAGTAGATGTGACCACCTGTGACTGTGAAAGCAGCAACAGTAATATTTATTTTCTCAGTTGGAATAATTCAGCTACAAATTGTTGACAAATTTAAAAAGAGCAGCTCCAACCGTTTCATTGTTCTGAGATAAACAGTTTCCAACAACATCTCCTGAGCTTATTGTAGTAATTATTCTGACAATACATCCTGCTTTGTTCGTCTCCACCCCACTCCACTGGATTTTGAAGTGTACTCTGGTCTGTTGTCCATGCCCTTCACCTTAAATAAGCCTCAACTTGAATCTAGTGATGAGTTTCAATTTCTACTTCAAGCTAATTGGTTCGGGAACACCATCAGTGTGTGATTGTGCCATGTGGAAGCAGAATAGAAAGCGTCTGCAGGGGGGCAAAGGTGCTGGTTGGCCCGAGATTGAGTTTGAGTAAAAGAGGCTGCTTCCTCCAACACGGAGATGAATGCGAATAAACCATCACATGAAGAAATAATAAGGCTTCACATATTCATTACATTTGACAGACAGTTGCTTTATTATCATTCCTCTGAAAGAACACTCCAAGGTTAATTACAATAATACACAGGTCTCATTATCCCAAGTATTGTGTTTATGGAAACAGAGTGAATCCCATGAGAGCGATTACGTTCGTCTGTAATTGATACTGAAACTTCCAGATGACCTTTTTCCCGCAGACAATGAATTCCACATCCTCGGTCTGGCTCGAGTCTCAGAGGAGCGGCTATTACTCCGCCGTGACTACAGAGATTTTCTAAAACTCAATTAAGAAAGAGACGAGAGAGAGAGAGAGGGTAACTCTGGGAAACTGGATTCAGAATGCTGTCCATCACTCTAAAGCCTCATGAGAACGTAGGATATACAGAAGTTTGAATTTTATCCAGAAGAGGTGATGCAATTCAGGCGGGAGGGAAGCACTTTTATAGAAACTTTTGATTTCCCTGTGAGGCAGACTCCTCCTGGATGATCCTCACACTGAACGACCTGCTTTTGAGGGTGCGGAGGATCGTTCAGGAGCTTTGATTTGTTCCTCCTGTCATGGATTTTACACACCCATTTTATTTTATTTTCCATGTGTTTATAAGACAGTTCCTTGTATTGACTGGCTTATCTTGATAAAGACACCGTAATGCTCTCCGCGTTGTACACTATTATCTTCAAGGTGCTCATTTTATTGTTTTTATTTGTTATCTGCAGTATCCTATGTCCTCGTGTTCTTCTTAAGCTCTTTCTTTGTTGCAGTGACCCAGCTCTACCCACAGAAATCAATAAAGTTGCATCTAATTTGTACTGCGGCTGCAAACTTTGTCCACTCTTCCAGCCACTTTAGCAGAAAACAAATTGTTTGGGGGGCTAAATTAATGAAAGTCTGTGTTGAATCATCAAATTCACCAGCCACCCCTGCTGCTGGGAAAATAAATTTAGTTTTCCACCCGGGGAAGGCTGCATTCATTTTGAAAACATAATTTGAAATGTAAGTATTTCTGATGGCTACAATGGAACAAAGCGAGCTCTAATGTTTGAGTTTACTTCTCTCTGGCAGCTTCATCTTTCTAAAGGTAGCTTAAGCTGTTTGCAGTTATCAATGTTTCATTACAGATGCATCACTGATGCTGCGTACATGCAGTGTTTTGTCACTGTCATTTTATTATTGCCCTCTAACTGTATTTGAGAAATAATCAGAGCATGTACTCCTCAGCTGTTCCACTTTATCCTTAAGGGGAGTTTTGTGCACCTGTTAACCTGTTGTTGTGGTTCATTGATCCCAATATGAACTGCCACATGGTTTAGTGTCCAAAGACTTATTGTGTCTGGTAGCTAATTCTAGACTAATAAGTAAAGTTAAAGTCAAAGTTCAGCCTAAAATAGTCAGCTGTGCACTGAGATCATGGGCTGTGTTTCCTAAGAGATTTGTGAAATCAAAGCCCACTGTCCTTCAATTGTCTGTTAATACCAGATGATTATTGGTCAGTTTTCCGCATTATTACGTGCTGTGTAAACAGATTCTGCTTCTTCTCAAGAAAAAATGTTCTCCATCAGAGGGAGATATGGGAAAAACATATCAGGATGTTTTAATAGCAGGGCAGGATTTGGATTTTATCATTCAGAGTCTTTGAACTGCAAACAACATTTTTAGCCCGAAATATTTTTAACCCTGCATTCTGGATCATTTTTCTGCACCACCTTTTAATTTTTTTCACCATTTCATAACTTAAGTCTCATCTTGTGTCCTCTCATTTGTTTTTTGAACCCTTACATTTCCACGTCATGGTAAAAACACTCATTTAAAGACGTCAGAGTTGTTGAGAAACTCAAAAAAGGCCACGTTTGATTTTGAGTAGATGACAAAGAGCCAGTAGCTCTTACTGACATATCTACTAGCGGTGAAAGTAACACATGAATGCTCTTTATAATACTTTTTAAAGTGGTTTCTGAAACATCCAGTCTCTAAGTTTTGGCTAAAATGACTGAGCCATCACTACAGAACTGTGAGGTAAAAACATCATCTGGGGGAAACATCATCATTTTTTACAGCAGGATCTGGAATTACATTTAATCATGACTGTTTTAAAGACCATAATAAAAACATTTTTGTCCCTTAAAACTTCTGATCCTGCATTTTCAACCATTTTTATACATCAACTTTTGTCTGCTCCTTACTATTTCATAACTGTAATTCAGTGTTGTTTCATCTTATACTTGTTTTGAACTCTCAACATTCATGAGGCATGTTTACATCATGCTAAATGCATTTCACTAAACGTCAGCTGAAAGAGTTTTTGAGTTTCTGTTAATTGTACAGAGCTTTATCTTTACACAAGTAGCCTATGTATAGTCTAAATTTTTGTAAAAGGTTTCAAGAAAAACTATAATTTTCTTCAAGCACCTGACATAACCTGTAAATGTACACATGATTTTGAATATGATTAATCTCTTTGGTTTTGTTTGTGCACTTAAAAAAATGTAAATGTTCAAATAATTTAGAACATGGTTATCAAGATGAAAGCTGGGAGCTGTACAAAAAAGGAGCAGGATTCAGTGTGTGGTCATGATCAGTGTCTGTGACCCTGTGTGCATGGCATGACGCTGGCAGCCTGTGTTTGTTAATCTAGGATCAGCATGAGATCTGCTGTCTATGAGTCAACCAGCAGTCACAGGCTGAAAATCAGCAGGTCACCAGCAGGTCAATCAATACTCATAGAGTCACAATCATGGTGTCAAAATGTGTATGTTTTAAAATAAATATTTAAAGGCCACAGTGTCTGGCATTTTGGATTTGACCAACTTATGTTTTGGAGACAGATTTGAGAAGGACTGTAAATGTGATCCTTGTTGACATACAGTCATGATAAGTCTGTGTAGAGGGTCATAAATGTCCTGAGAGGTGAGGTCTTAGACTAAGATTTTATATTAACTCCACTCCACAAACCAACAGGTCTTGTGCACTCCTCACACACTGTTACAGGCTGATCTCAGACAGTAAAGCTGCCCCCCCTGGGATGTGCAGTGCTGTATTCCCCGGTGAGAAGGGGCCAGGGTTACAGGTGAAGCCATTACCAGCAGATATATTCAAGTAGATAAATAGTATTTGAGCTCACTTTAGAGCACAGCAGCTCCTCTGGTGCACAATCCTCAAATGTAGGAGTCTTCCCCTGGGAGGGAGAGGTCTGCCTTCTTGTTACAGAGAGGATCGCTCTGACTGCTGCTGCACTCAGGTGCCCGAGAGAAATAATGAGTTTACTGTCTGCAGTTCTCAAGGGTCTGTGTCACCAGAGGGTCCTCACACTTTTATATGATTGATGCTTCAAAGGTGCTCTAGCGGCAGCATTTAATTTATCCATCAGCGGAGGATCAATCTGCAGCTATTTCAACGACTGTTTGTTGTTAAAATATCGACAAAAACGTCCGCCTACAAGTAAAATAGAAACAAGTTTCCATGTCAGTCCAAGTGATCATTATATAGTCCAAACTTGAGATGAAGGTCAGAGGTCAAGTCAATGAAAACAAGACTGAGCAAAGTCAAGAGAGAGTCAAGGCAAAGGGTCAAAGTGCCAGGATGTACTTAACCCGAAATACAGGAAGATACAAGACGGAACAATACAAGACAGTCCAGAGCAGGCACTTCTTTCTTTCCACAGATACTCGTAAAAAAGGTCCACACGCCTTAAGTAAATGAAAGTTAACTGTTGGAAAGTGATTACAGAGCAGCATTAGGTTTGTTTACTGTCACATCTCAGCACTACACATTAAACAGTTGAACTCTTCAAATCCAAACTCAAAACTCACCTGTCCAAACTGGAATATTCCCTCCAACTGGACATAGTCATGTTTTGTTTCAATGATGTTTCTGATTTATTCTGTTTTTAGTTTCTGTAAAATGACCTCGGGAGACTTATAAGGCATGTCCAAATAAAAAAAGTATCACTATTATAATTGTTATTATTATTAAAGCATTACTCACAAATGTACTGGAAGAACCAAAAAAAGATTTCAGAGCCACGGCAGAAATAGGAACTTTGTTTTTTAAGACAAGACATCACTAGCTGTGTCCTCGTTACACCTATAATTGTGCAATATCTAAAAATAGAAATAAAATAATGTTAGCGAAAAAAAAACATAGCCTCTAATTTCTAATTCATTGAAAATTTTTAGCACAAAGGCAACCAAACACAGTTCTTACAAGATATGACAACAAATGTTGCACAGTCTCACATGTGTTAGTCTCACATTTACATATTTGCCTTTTCACAACCATGAATTAAAATGAGATTATTTGCAGAAAAATCTGTTATTTCTAAATGCTATTTCTCAGTATCTTGGGTAAGGTTTGATTTTCTCTGGAGAGACCAAAAGTTCTTATGTTAACACCAGGCAAGCCAGAAAAGTTTAGCAGCGAAAATAATGATTTGTTTCTTTTCTTGAAGATAAGGTTTTCTTGTAATAATGGAGAGCACTGTAGCTGGAGAAGCTGGCAAAAAGAGAAAAGAAGTTTCAAACAACAGTGCTTTGTTACTACAAATAAATACATTACCTCATTGCTGCGCATCTTAGGAAAAGTGAATTAAGAAAAGTTGTGAAAAGATTTGCCCTCCAAACCAAAAGCATGCCAAGGCACGACCCATATCTTTACAACAGTACGTGATACTCAAATTTCTTTCAGTCAGTGACTATAATAAAGCACAAAAGTTACTGTCTTCCTGTTATGTGATTGTTTAGAGATCATGCCATTCCCTGTGACTTTTTCAGGCAACATCCCCACTAAGAACAAATAAATTACCTCTGTGTTAATTACAGAATAAACACATGACTCTGTGCTGTTGGTGGCTTCACTAAAAGTCATGAATATTTCATAAAATGATGCTATAAGTTTTTTGTTGCTCATTATTCTTAGAAAAAACAAGCCTCTAAAGACCACAGCGCTTTGATTTTAATTTTGGCGTTTAGATTCAAAATAAATGAGTGAAAACATATTAAAAGAAGAAAATGAGCTACGCCTGCGCAACACTTGAGAAAACTTGTCTTGTAAGGTGAAAGAAATAAAGACGGTGCAGCGGTATTCCCCAGAGAGCCATTATGCTTCTTCATTTTCATCCCAGATCTTTGCAAGAACAGCTCCTACTTTTTCTGCGCTTACTTTCTTGTGTTCAACTAAAAATGTCCTTTTCCCTGAGTCTGTGATGAACATGTGAAAGATAAGGGCGCAGGCTCAGGACTAAACAGCTGTCTGCTGGATTACTCATACCACTTCCTGTGGAGCATGAAGCTCAGGTGAGAGAGAGGCTTTCTGACAGTGCGTGTCTGTAAATGTCAGTGTTTGTGTCAGGCTAGTTTCTGAGTAAGTGCTCGCACATACATGACAGCCAGGGCAGAGGGATTATGCGTGTTATTTTGAGCCTGTGTGAAGTTCTCGGGCAGAAATCAGATGGTTACGGCCGTTATGTTTTCAGGTTACACCAATAAGTTCAGTTTGATTGAAGAGTTGAAACAAGTGTGCCAGGCTTAGTTGGGAATATCCCAGCGGTGTGATGGCGAAGTGGTCTCTTGCCATGTTGTTGGTGTACTGGTGTTTGTGTGTCTGCGCGCCTGCTCATCTTCTGCACCGCCATGGCCAACAGGAGCCTTGCTGAGTGATTGACGACTGGCTGGGGAGCTTTATGATGGAGCTGTCAGGCCTGCTGCGATACATTCTCCTGGCAGAGGCTCTCCTGACACTCTCAGAAACACATCAGAATGCCACTTCTCTTACATCTCGTCTGAATTGAGTTTGAGTAGAAAAATCCCACTGACCGGCTTGCTCCTTTCATTTTAGCGACTGTCCAGGAAGGAGAAAATTGTGATTTGCAAGCAGTTTACGCACGCCCATCTGTGGAGTGGGTAAGTGGGACAGTTTTGAAAAGGCAGATCACACTTTTTCATGGTTTGGAGGGAAACAAGGCGTGCATAGACTTTTGGGATGCTACTGAAAGATGCAGATTAAATTTGAGAGAAAGGAAACATACATCCAGTTTTCACACAAAAAAACGACACCTGTGCTTTTTCAAATGCCCTTTAGAGGCAATCAGAACCAACCTTCCTAGCAGAATATGTATAAACGTTCAAGGAACTGTTTTTGTTTTCCATGTACAAGACTTACTCATCAAACCTTCCAACATTAGACTTTGGCAAAGAGGGAGATCCCCCGACTAGTGCTAGGTATCGTTGATATCTGCATGGTTTGCAGAAAAGGAAGTAAATGACTCGCACCAACTTGAAATTGGAGGTGTTTCTCTTCTTCTTTTGACCTGATTCTGACATCTTTGACAGCAACCTTGATAGAGTGACATTGAGTGATGCTGAATAGAGAGACACTGCAGGAGGAAGGCATTTGTGTGCGCCAGGTAGTGATTTGCGCATGCTTGTCACTGTCAAGTTGGGTTGCCAGGTCTGATGATACTGTGACAACATATCCTTCATAGTAGTTATGAAAGAGCCTATCATTGGTATCAAAATGTTAAATCAGGAGAAATTACGAATCGGGTGTACAGTAGGAGATTCCCACCTACAGCAGGAGTATTGGCAGGTCTGACTCATGGATGAAGGACTAAACATAATAAATGGTGTTATTAAATATGGGCAGTATCATTAGGGTCAATGTTTGTTGTTTTATAAATATTAACATAACGAAGTGTATGGATACATATGAATGAATTCAACTTTTTAGAGAGTTTTCTAACAATCTTTGGGACTGAGAATCAAAAAGTTTAGTGATGTAGAAAACACCAAAAGCAACTTTTTCTAACAACTGAGGTTATTTTGTAATGGGTTAGTGACATAACCAGGCTTAAAAATCACAATCTACAGAGGCTGAATCTCTCAGATAACTTGAAAAGGTTGGAAATAGTGTCCCTCAGCATAAAACTGAAAGTAATTTGGCCACCATGAGAGAAAAAAGAAAACATGGCTGTAGTGGAAATCACTGCATTCGCTCCAAATCACAGTTTCTTGCCACAAATAAGAAGACTGATAAAACCTATATTGTGCATAAAGGTGTTAGCGACGAATGGTGAAAAATGGTGTGATGAGAAATATTCTGCACTCATTTTGGAAATCATGGATACTGAGTATGGCGTTGTAGAGTTTAATGTCAAAAAAGAAAGTTTGGTCCATTTCTGTTTCTTTTTCTGTCACTGCTTGACAAACTTATTTCATTTTTATGGTAAATTTATTTCTGGTATTAAACTGTTTTCAAATTACATACAAATTACAGTAATTTACTAATTACAAAGTGGGTGGTTTGATTAGGTATAGAATTCAAAACACAGGGCATAAAGATTGTGTTTATAGCCATAATTGAAAGCAGTCTCTAGTGATTAATTCAATGATTTTCTCGAGTTTCAATAATAAAATAGTTTCTTTACATGAAGTAAATTTTGGTTAACAGAGTTATTTTTGTGGAGATTGGTCTTGAAAAGAAGGGAGTCGTCTTGTAACCTGAGTGATCCTATATTCAGGTCAGTGCAGTGGTACAACGTGATTAAGGGTTTCAATGATGAAAAAATATATATATTTTTATTGACCCTAAACCTTCTTCTATTTGAGTAACCAGGATGTGGCCGTCTACACTTATTACAATTGGCCACTTCTCTGCGATCCAATCAGGAATATTCTTCTACAACTTTCCACTCTCAGGTGTTTTTATATCACCCACAAATCATTAATAGAGGAAAACAGGTTTCAGTTTTAAATAATTTTACGTCCAGATACTTTTATCTGTCAGTTAATGTGATGTGGGCACTTTTCAAATGTTCAAAGATAAAAAAAAAAAAAGAAAAAAAAAAAGATGCTTGGAAGTTGTTTTCTTTTTCTTTTTTGTTTCTTCTCATATGTGTTTATCTTACTTTTTTCCTGGTTTAAGTAAAACGTACATAATAATTATGTTTACTAATTGATCAAGTAAAACTCCATTTTACAAATATCTTATTCATTTTGCTAAATAGATTCATTCATTTATGTATCTCACAATAAAACCACTTATATTGTAGTTAATTAACGTGAGCAGCAAACAGAGCTCATCCTAAACTAACAGCAATTATCCTAATCCTCTTGATAATATCAGCCCAGTTTGTTTTGAACTGAATTGTGTACAATGAATGTAACTTTTAATCATGTATAATGCAACATTTTTATTTGCAGTCATCCAAAGCTTTCAGAATCCAAATAGTCTTTTTCTAAATATATTTCTCTATTTGTTCGCTGCGGTTGATTGTTTCATGCTACCTTAGGGGGTGAATTAGATCATTTACGACTCATTTTAGCCTCTTTATCTCTGACCAGCAGGAACTCAGCAACGGGAATGGATCTCTGCAGCAGCACAAGATGTTCTTTCTCTTCCACATTCACTGTCACAGAGGGAATTCACCAACATGAGCTTCTCACTAAGGAAAAAAAATTAATAAAATAGGGCTTCTGAATAAGGAGTGACCTTTATTGAGCTGTATGGGCATCAGCAGAGGTTTTCAGGAACGCTGATGAAAAAAAAAAAACGAAAAAAAAAATCCCACCCCTCCCACACATGAGCCTCACACACCTCCTTTTCCCCACGGGAACGTCCATGGAGGTTAAGTGATGGACAGCAGTCACAGTTTCAGAGTGGAGATAAATAAGCTTGATATTCAGGGTGAATACTTGACAGGAAAATCTATACCAGCTAATACAATGCAAACTGTGGAGGATGTGGTGTTAAAATAGCCTCTCAGGATAAACAGAGAGGTCAGATGAGATGAGCTCCACTGATAAATGGTTAACCGTTAAGTGGGCAGAGCTTTAACCCTTATTGATTTTTTAATGTTATCAATAATAACACCTCACTCCTACCGAAAATTATCTAAATCTTTTCACCGTTATGTTGGATTGCATTGTCTCTTTGGTGACTTCATCCTCCCAAAACTGGGGACGAGTCACTAATTTCCAAGCTTCAAATATTCACTTTGACAAAAATCGAAGTGTTATAACAACTATTATCTGACTGAAAAATTACAATTTCTCATCATTTTTACCATTGCAACTTGTAATTAGTTTTTCCCCTTTACATTGGTTGTAAAACTAATCGTGTTTGCCAATCTTATTATAGGAGAATAAGAATTGTAACTGCATCAAATATCAAAAATAGAAGCAAAGATTAGTGACAGTTTCTGGAATTACGGGTGTTTAGACTTGACGTGGGCGGCTGTAGCTCAGTGGTGGGGTCGGTCATCTCCCAATTGGAAGGTCAGGGATTCGATCCAACCTCCTGCAGTCACATGTCTCATGTCCTTGAGCAGGACACTGCTTCACAAATTGCTCCCAGCAGTGTGTGAATGGGTATGGATGAGGTAGCTAATTACTTAGTTTACTCTGCTATCAGTGTGGGAATAAGGTGTGAATGAGTGAATGTGAATAAAATACCGTAAAAGTACTTAAAGTGGTCAGAAAGATTACTAAAGAGCTTTAGAAGCCCAAGTACATTCACCATTCAACCCGTCAAGAACTGTCCAGAAGATGCAAATACCATCCTCACTCAAAACTTGACTTAATACTATTGATGCTTATTTAAGCTCTAAACCTTTTTGGAGTTTTCCCATTAAATAATCACAGCCCATTGTTTAAAAACTGGTTAAAGTAACAATAACAGAAAAAATAATCAGTACGAATGATGACATTTTTTGGTCAACGTTGAAAAGAAGTCCTCAAAAAGTGATGAAATAAAGGCCAATTTGAGCTTTTTGGTATCATTAATTATGAGTGTTTTCTGTTGGTTTGTTTCATAGTTGTATTGATACCTGGCTAAAATACAGCATTTCCAAAAGACAGTGGCTTTCGCTCACCCTAGAGATGTTTGTTCGCCTGATTATTCAAAGGAAGACGAATGGCATCTATGAGAACTGTTGGAAGTACCAGTGTGTTGCTGCGAGATCCAGACTAATGCACAAAAGTTAAACACGAGCCTTTTTAGAAACTGTTGAAATCACCGCAGCACATTGTTTTGAAGGGTCAATTAATAATAATAGTTAATATTAAATGTTTATGTCAATTATGGTTCAACAAAGCTGATTGAATCCTGCAATCTCATTAGTCTGATAGATTTATCATGACAATAACAACAGTTCTGTGACAGAAAATAGCTGACTGTCTACTTTTTCTACTGCTCTAACCTGGACTGTAAATGGGAACTGTCCTGTCTTTAAATTGGAGAGAACAACATTTGATGTAGTATAAAGACATCAACAACTCATGCTTTTGAAAGGGAGGTGTATTTTAGCAGAGTGAATGAACATCAGCACAAAATCTAGGGAAAAAAATGTTAAAAGCCATAAATTAGTTTGTATTTAACTGAGTGAAACACGTAATTCATCCTCAACCAGCCAGTAAGAATTCCGATCCCTACAGTCCAGTTATGTGCCCATTAGACACACAAATTAGTCTTCTTCCTTTGGGCAAGTACGCCTAATCTCAACTGTATTAAAGACACATGTCGCCCAATCAACCTCTGAGCAAGACCAAAGAGCTGACAAATGACGTCAGGGACAAGTTGTAAAGCTGTACAAGGCAGAAATGGGTTACTTGGTGAGAAAGCGACCACTGTTGTTATGCTGGTTTGAAAACCTGAAGAATTACAAGATATCAGTGAGTCGCCCTTGCTCTGGAGCGCCATGTAAGATCTCACCTGGTGTGGCATGGATGATTGTGAGAAAGGTGACATATCAGCCCAGAGGAGCTTGATAATGACTATGATGGAAATCCTGCAGTTTCTGAAAGCAACAGCCTTGAAACCTTTAGGATCTGAAGAGTGAAATCCCCCTGGAAATGCGCGCAAATGTGTGTTTCTCCACCAAGTCATGTTCTGTCTGAGAATCCAATACTAATTTTACTCAATTGAATCCAACTTAGAACTTTAATTTAATGCTATTTATTGTGTTTTCTGACCACTTAGTTTCTTTAGCATTACATGCCATGTTGGTGCAGCAACCATGGGTCAGTTTTGGAGTTACATGTCTTGCCTAAGAACACTTACACTTGCGGATGCACAAGGATCAAACCCAACTCTACCACTGAGTCAGTGTCTCCAATGTGTATGATTAGAAGCAGCCTATTTTCAGCAGGCTTTTAGAGGAAAAAGGTTTGAAGTGACCACTCACTTCTTTGAGTGTCATCTCCTGTACATGAGGCAGCTTATTTCTCAGAAAGCAAAAAATAAATAAATATCAAGATGCTCCACATTACCCAGTGTTGAGAATCTTTGTTGTTTTGCCGTTCTTGCTTTGTAAAAAGATGATATCCTCATTCCCAACCCTGATATAACAAATCTGATTGATGAATATCATCTCGATCAATGGGAAGCAACAGCTCTCGTCTTAATATAAACATAATGAATCGTGTTTTTGCTTTTATGGTTCTCTCTAAATATCAGAAACTTTCGTGAATTTCTTCAAAGTTCTCTTTGTTTGCTCGGTTATCATACAAATATTAAACAATGCTTTTTCTCTGTTATGTATGGAATGATGCCAAGCTGAACTGAGGTGAAAACCTTTGTAGAAATCTCTCCAGATGTTTGCCAAGAACACCGCTGCTTACTTGTGTCTTGGCGAGCCCTCCCATCCCAGATGTTAGGTTGAACTTGGCCCATGAATCCCACAGTGGACTCAAACTTCTGCTCCACCCTGCCAACCTCTATAAAAACCCACTATTCAATAATCACACCTCTGCACACTGCACAAACACTTCTCCTGTAACCTCACTCTTCTCTGCCGTGTCGTGATTGGATCATCGGCAGACATCTGCTCAAAGTACCAACCAGTTCCATCTTCTCCAATCACACAGGCAATTTGCCCACAAAAGGTGTGAGATGAGTTGTGAGCTGGACATCATGCAATCTCTTTTTCTATCAGTCTCAATAGCATGAAAAGATAGCTCCATATACTGTATTGGCTGCAACAAAAGACCATCCTGATCATAAGATCTCTGCCCTCCTTCCTCCCCTCTGCACTTGTGTCTGGATAGAATTTGAAGGTTGAAATGAGCATGTGGAAATGTCGGAATCTCTGTGAAAACTGGTGACCAACTGTAAACACCTTCATGAACCAAATTCCTCTGGAAAAATGGTGTGATTTATATTCCAGATTTAAAAGAAAATGAACACATTTTGAGATTAAAACCATGTGGCACAGTTATATATAACCCTTTTTCAAAGAGAGACTGTTTAATTCAGAGATAAGAAGCAAAAAATTACCCCCTGAACCTTCTGGGACACCTTTGGTTAAATTATATCCACAGCAGTTTTCTTTCTCCTTTCTTTTTCTTCCATATTATTCAACACTTGAGCTTTCCCCAGAGACCAAACACTGAGGGCCTGATCTGCTCAAGGTTTGCATGCGTAAAAACTCCTGTAAACATGTTAGCACAAATATAGCTCAGGTACTAATGGGGTGCATCTGTCAAATAAGCAAAACAGCATGTGCAATCCATTTAGTGCAATGGGATTTATCAATCCTGAAACTATTTGTGGTCAGTGTTTTTGCGTCTATATTAAGCACTTTTGAAAGGCAGGGGGAGAGCGAATCTTCTGCACATGTGACAACACATTTTGACTGTCGGAAATTGAAACAGGAGAGACATATTGTCTATCCAACAATGCCAATTTTTGAGCTGCTGGATGAGCTAAGGGCTGATTTAGAGCCAGTCATAAAAAGGAGCTATGTCATATCTCCTCCGGAACAAAAAACTCCTTGCGTTTGGATCATTCCAGCACACCAGCACAGTTAGTGCCAGCATCTACCAGGGTACTTTTTCTGGTGTGTCCAAAGTGTTAATTGCTATGTCACACAGGATGGGCTAGTTTATCCAGTCCCCACACATTTGGAACACAGTAAATGACACAAACCACAGCTTTTTCAATGTGATGAAACTAAAACGCAAAACACCATAAGTGAACATAAATATAGAACAGAAAACTGCAGACAATAATTATGATTTTTATTTACATCCCCCACCAATGCCTCCAACTCTAGAGCTGTCATTTTTCATTTACACCCACTCTGCTCCCCCAAACTCTCTAAGTAGATGGCCCGTAGCACACGCCAAATCCTCATTTTATTGGGGTGGTCCGCACTACTTTTACACCTGTTATCAACTCTGCATGCAAACATAGCAGATTACGTGTGACATACCCAGCACGTGCAGTTTCTTCAGTTCTCATATGCAATTAAGCACTTGCTATTTGGTATTTTAGTAGATCGGGCCCTGAATGTAAGAGTACAGTTACATAAAGCTCTTGATATGAACATCTTCTTTTAGTGAAGCTTCTGGAAAGTAAGATTAATATGGCACATAATACCAAGCATTCAACAGACAGGACGCATTAACATCTCCCCCTCAGTACCTTTCCATCAACTGTACTCTGTGCCACATTATGTTTAATGAAGTGAAGATTTCTTAAGTGTCTTCCTCCCACAAACCAATCTTAGTTTAACTCTTACTCATCACTGTAGCACTTAAATTATTGCATTAAAAAGTTTGTTGATCTATTTTATTTAATTCCAGCACACTAATTAAATCAGTTTTGCAAGATCGCCGGAGAGGTTTTATTAAAGATGTGCACATGGGAACGTGGTTGATCTATGCTTCCTGTTTACTGCATGGTTAATTAATAAATTGTAGTGGTTTTTTGGGTTAGCATCAAAGGTACGTAAAGTGTGGCATGACCCCGGAATCCAACCCTCCTGTTCAGACCTTACAAAGTGGATTATGAGCAACAAATCTCTCCTTTCCCATCTTAGATGTTCAAATTTATCTTTTCACTAAACAAGGATTGAGTAAATTTATACAGGAGCTGACATAAATTCATTCATCTCGCTCCAGCCTGAGAGGAGAGTGACTCTCTGCCTTGCTGTAGCCTTCATTATTAGTTTATGAACATGCACTCTGGTGAACTAGATTTGATCATACTTTGGATATTAAGTTTACATAAAGCACAGAGGAACCCGGTTATGAGCTCCCTTTGTACCTGAATCTAATTACTTAGGTCTCTGATCGTCTGCTTCACTGCAGGTCAGCCTTTAATCCCTCCATGAAAAAAAAACTCCTCCTTCAAATCTGTCATTCCTGCTCCAACTGAGTTACTTGAAGAATTTGAGCAGAGTTCAGTCTGGTTTCTGGCTGCAGAGACTTTCTGCCTTTGACACTAAAAAGAAATAAGCCTCTCTGTCTCCAGTCACAAAGACTAAAGTACTCTCGGTGAGACTCTAGTAAATGATGGTCCACACGTGGAAGAGAGTACAAAATACCTTGTTTTTGAAACAAACAAAACCTAAAAGAACATCTTTTACTGCTGCGTTTCCAATTTGTCAAGCAACTTAAGAAGTTTTCAATCTGTATATTTGTCATTTTCACATGGAGTTGATCTGAATTAATAATGGGAAGTACATACCCTTAGTTATTGACTTGTTTATAAGTTCTCCCTCTTTTACATTAATTGTGAATGATTATTCAATGAAAGCATGAAAACAGTCTTCTTATCACCCCATTGTTCTCCACAAAGGATATACTATAACAGTCTGGAGCTGGAAGAGTGCCCTAAACAACAGAAAATAGTGGCCAGAAACTAGCTGGTTAGTTAACTGAGCTTTTCTTTCCCTCTGTCCTTGAAACGCCTCTTTCCTCCTCCTTTTCGCTATCTTGGCTCACCCCAAAACTGGCCCATCACCAACATTTCTAGAAACAATTTATTATGATTTGGCGCTAGAGAAATAAAGATTGATTGACTGAGAAATATTTAATTTTAACTCAATGCAACGTTCATACACCAATACTTTCAAGCCTTGATGTAATATGTAGATCACAAAAGACATTTTCAAGACATGTAACCAATGAGATGCACTGTGATTCACTATTAGACACGTGGAGGAAGTGGAAAGTTTGTGTTCGTTTCTGTTGCTTTTAACAACCAGCTTTTCATCTGTGAAGAAGGGTGACGCTGTCTGAACTACTTTGCTTGATACCATCAGGGCTGCAGCTGGAATATTACAACTAGACTTGCCAAACACACCACAAAAATAAATCAGAGTGACTTAGTCATTTAAAGGGAATAGATTGGGGTTACTGAAGTCAGATCCATTGTATAAGCGTTTATTTGTGCATTCATGCAGCAATTTATTTTCTGCCGGTTCATCCTTTATTTTGTAAACCAAGCAGCAGTAGTGATAATCTGGATTAGATTCATTAGATATTTCATTTATTAAAATCTGATGATAGCGCACTTGCTCATTTTTGTAATTATTTATATGTTGCAAACCTGAGTCAGCTTACAGAAGTTTTGAGTGGACTTATCAGGCTGAAAACTAGCTTTGTGCGAGTGATCACAGTTGGCATGGTCAGATTACGTGAGTGACTGCAAGAGGGCAAAATTTGAAATAGTCCTCCTAGTTCAGGCACCAGGCATCTTAAAAATCAACCCACACTTTTCCAATAATCTGATTATAAACAATAACCTTGCAAGCATGTAAACACCCAGTCACAAGGTGTTCAGTGTATAGAAAACAAGTTTTTATTGCTGTTTACTGGGATCAGACACACTTGGCATCTCATCTTGTTTAAGTGTATATTGAAGAAATGCAAATGAGAAAATTTGCATACTACTTTGAATGTATATACCTTGAAAATAAACAAAATACTTGAACTCCTGCCCTGAATGTTTTTTGCAAATAGCTGTGACAGAGTTATAAACATAAATAAATAAAAAACAAGAATAAGAAAGAAAAGGAATTAAACCAAGAGGAGCAGCATGATCACCCCACACAAGGAGAATTTCGCTTTTATGGGCATTCAAGATGGTATTGGGTGTGAGTCATCGCCTTCGTAGTTTTATTCGTCTCCATGGGTTGTGTTCTGTGAACCCTGTCGCTGCTAAAGGCCGCGTGTAGACCTGGGGTGTCTCTGGTTGGTCAAAGAACCGAGGGCCGATAGAGCTCCAGGGGCCCCGCTGCGGATGGCGACACTGGCACAGAGTTTGACGTTAGCTCCAAAGCCCGGGAGCTCCACGGTTACCAGATGGCCATGGCAACAATCTGCAGTCCTTTCACTCACCTGGCTGAGTAAAGACTTCCTCTAACCCAGTGCCCAAAGGAAACAGTCTCCACTGCATGTCTGCCTTCTTTGCTTCTGCCAAGACTCTCTCTTCCATCCTCTGCTTCAGTCTCTGAAGTCGGTTTCATAAAAAAAAGTGTAAAAAAGGAGGACACTGATTTGGGCCACGGAGGCTATGAGGGATTTCTCAAAACAAGATGGCAGGATAGAGAAATTTCATGTCCCTACATAAACCGCTGCCAGGTTGTCATCTTTCAGTGTGACAGGCTGTTGTGGAATGACTCATGCTGCTTTTTTTCTTGGTCTCTCTGTAAACAGTTCATTGTAACTGTCCAAGTTTGAGTCACCATTTGAGCGGGAGAGTCTCCTCAGATAGACGACGATCCCTTTGAAAGCTTTTATCATTGTTATGCTTTTATGCACAGACGGCTCCTTCTCTTTAAGGATTATTCAAATTCATTCTTTTGATATTTTTCATGTTTCATGGAGCAAGACTCTAACAAGTTAGCCCTCGGGTCCAGGAAGAAAAAGTGGAGGCATATTCTCAGCCAATGCATAAATGCATATCATAAATATATCTGTGTGTTGTATTGATTTATGTTGATTTATCATTCCTGGAAATACAGTAAGTTAGTGACTTTTCCTCTCTGTTTCATTTGCTGTTGTTTGTTTTTGCTTGAGGGTGGAGTGAAGAAGTGGAACTCCAGCATGGCAATGACATTATGTACAGAAATGTGTGATTCAGCTTTTGGAACAGTTCGCTGACAAGAGTGACATTTAGTTTGTCTCTTTTTCTTTCTTCACACTTTTTGTTTTCTCTGCCTCTATCCCCTCATCTCCTTCCCGACGAAAGGTTACATAAAATCAATGGGAAGCAAGCAGAATCAATGACGTCTGAACAGAGGTTCTCTGCCTTATTTATCTATCTGATTCGTTTGGCTTCGCCGAGCGTGTTTACCTTATCTAAAGACATTTGGCTATGCTGAAAATACACTCTGTCTTATTGAAAGTGTATGTTAATCATTCAGCATAAATCCAGGACTTGGTGCTTTTTTAAACTTTCTTTGTAATAAGGTTGACCCACTCCTCAAGTAGTGCTAATGTAAATAATGTATTACATTAAGTAATCTCTTTATCTAATCCATTTCTCTACGTCTCTCTCTGTCTCATTTCCAGTTCCTCCGGTCATCCGAGTTTATCCAGAGAGTCAAGCCAGAGAGCCGGGCGTCACTGCCAGCCTGCGCTGCCACGCTGAGGGCATCCCCAGCCCCCAGCTGGCCTGGCTGAAGAACGGCATGGACATCACGACCAAGCTGTCCAAGCAACTCACCCTGCAAGGTACAGAGGAGTCAGAAGTTTACAGCTTTCTCTCTCTCTCTCTCTCTCCATGCACACTTCTCTTCTGTTTTTATTTGCCTCTTATGCTTCTGCTATAATTGGTCTTTAGCTGCAACTTCCACTGAGACAAGACTTGCATTGCAGAGTTTTGACGTCACGTTTTGTTGCACTTCTGACCTTTTTTTCTTTATAAGCTATGAAAACTGCAGAGAGATAAAATTCATAGATTTGAGTATTAACAACGTGGGTGATTTTATAAAAACTGTCTCGCTCCCACTATCAAAAATTCAAGATTTAAGACTCTTTGCTTCAGTTTGTAGAAAAAGAAACCATAAAGTGCTTTTCCTGTGAAATTGTGCACAAACTACTTAACCTGAAATCAATCCCAGTGCTCAGAGAAACACAGCATGTGGTATACCTGTGCCAAATTCTTGCTTTGAACTCCTACCTATTTTGAATTCTCTCCAAAAACAAACCTCTCACCTTCCTTCAGAACATACCACAGAACTGTTATGCAAGAGAGTAAATGTAGGAGAGGCTGGAAGCATGGAAGCATAGAAATTTCCTTTTATCTTTTCCTGTCTCTTTTTCTCTGTTCCCTCCTTTGTTCCCTAAAAGCTAATGGCAGCGAGGTACACATCAGCAACGTGCACTTTGAGGACACTGGCGCCTATACCTGCATCGCCAAGAACGAAGCCGGCGTGGACGAGGACATCTCTTCTCTATTTGTGGAGGACTCTGCACGCAAAACTTGTATGTATAAGTCATGATGTTGGTCTCTGTTTTTAGTTGAGAGATAATGGAGCAATGCAAATGGCGCTCTCAATAATTTATCCTGACGGTTATTACTGCAGCTTCAGAGCCTCTGCGAGGAAAGTAATGTTGATACTGTCTGTACTCTTAGTTTCCTGGTTTGGAGGCAGCAACAAAAGTCTAAAATAAACAAAAGAAAAGTAAATACTTGCGAATGAGACAGTATTCATGATTTCTACATTCTAGAGTCTCAAAAAGAGCCACAGCTAGTTGAAAAAAAGATCTGAAGTCATGTTTTCAAAATGTGAACAGCATTGAATGAAGAAGTTGTGAGAGTTTTTGTTGACAAACCAATTAACAAATTTGCCATCCCATGCAAATGTTTCAGATTTTGTTTGATTATGTGCATTTGAGTGAAACCTTGCATGTTTGTCTGTGCACTCTTTGACACTCAGATTAACAACCAACGTGATTGTACCATTTTGTCGATTCTCTCTGCGACTCTTTAGAACAGTGAAACATTAGAGTTTATGTCTGATGGAGGCAGAGGAACGAGACAGCCGTGTCACATGGTCCATTTATGTTTCCTATTAGACCAGACATGCAGACTGTTTGCTGTGAGCTTCACGCCTCTGCACAATGATTGACACCTTAAAAGGTCCAGAAATGAGAAACTTAGAAAAATGCAGTGAGAAGGCAGACTCTCTTCACTGCTCCTGGATTATGAATAAAAACGTAGGACGAGACCTCTACACATTAAAACTGAATTTGGTGTACTTTTCTTCTCCGGGAGCAGTAGGTCAAATGTTGATCTGGTTTCTCTGCACCAGCAGTGTTTGAAGTGTGGTACTTAAAGAGAAATAACTCAACGTGGATACCCAGGAGTTCACGTTATGTAGCTGAGGTACTGAAACATGTTCAGATAAGATTTTGGTTTTTACCAGTATTGTATCTAGTGCTGTTGCTTTACTACAAGAAGGTTCCTGTTTGATACATGCTGGGTTGGAGCCTCTTTGTGTGGAGTTTTCATGTGTGGGTTATATCTTTCCAAGTCCTTCCAACTCTTAAGTTTCACCTTTCAGACACGGAAAGCTTCAAATTCGAAATTCTAACTACTGTTCTCTACAATTTTCTGACATTTTACCTCAAAAGAATGGGTTGACTGATCATGAACTCTGCCTCTTTTTATTTTTATTTGAATAGTAATTAGTTGGTAAAATGTTAACACCATTGTTAAAAGCCTGTTTATTCATAAATGTTGAACCACTTCCATCTCCAGTCATGCCTCGTTTTAGTTAATCCTGGCAGGAATATGATATGCAAATTGGTATTTGGAGTTAGTTGTTGACTGTCAATATGTTACATGACACAAGTAGCCTTCTTATTCAAATTTGGCATTAATTTCCTCCTCTTGTTCCCTCTCCGTACGCAGTAATTATCTCTGACCTTCTCACAAATGTCAGATTCTGTTCTGAGAGTTTAAGTCCAGTTGTTAGTTTGTTGTTCTTTCCGGCGGCTAATTAAACTTCCCAAACAACACGTTTAAGCACTTTGCAGCCGAGTTACACATCTCACCTGCACACAAACCTTTGTAAGTCTTCCCTGCAAAATGACAATTCCCCAACCTGTGACACCCAGACTGTCACGCACCACAGGATCACGCTCACAGAGGTCAGAAGTCACTTGTGGGTTTTGAAGTCTTTGAAGGTCTTCCGATGGCCAAAATGCTACGAGGAGTTGGATATTGCAGCCCCTTTTCAGAGCGAGCGGCCCCACGGGGGAGGAGTTCAAAGGGAAGAGAGCAGACAGCTGGACGTGGCTGCATGAGCAGGTTATGGAAAGCAGACAGAATAAAAACAGACTTTACTTCACTTTGTGACATGAATGTACATGACCCACTCCAGATTTCCTTTGAGAATGAAACCTTTATTCAGAAACAAGTTAAGTGAGCAAACTCAATGTCTATTTTCCATTGGATGGGAGTCTCTGTGAGCCCGAGGCTAATGCCAACTGCAGCCATCAAACTCTGACACCTTCACCTCTCCTCCTCAAAATGTACATCCTCACAGGAGATTTATGCAAGAAAGAGACATGTTAAAACATTTTATCAGAGCTTACAACTGTGAGGCTTTTCCCTTGTAACAGTGTTTAAATTATCTAACATCTTGTTATCATAAATTAAAGCTATTAACCTATTTATTTCAGAACATTGTCAGACTGTCCCAGAAACTTCTTTGATTTTAGAGGCAATGAAAAAATCTTGTGAAAGGAAAGCAAGTTAGAGCCAAATCAGTCAAACAGTGAAGAAAAAAACTCAAATCAATTCACAGCTCAATAATTGAATGAAGTGAAAAACTGAACGTATATAGCTACGTGGAGCGATGAGCTACACGTCTACACAAATCTGCACATTGATGAATGCAATAAGTTTTCAGGCAAGAAATCTCTCTGAGCCCCTTAACAAAATAGAACAAGTCTAAGTTATTGATTGTACAGTATTTGGTTTATTACTCCATGAAGTTTTCTAATTTGTCTGTTGTGTAATTTCAAGAACTCACTTTTTAATGTCAATCGATCTTATCCCACAGCTTCTATTTGTCGTTCTGCTGCAGATTCTTTCTTGTTACATATGTTCTCCTAATTTTCAGAGCCCTATCTCTCAACTAATAACACAAAATTATTTAGTAGTTTTTGGACTGGTGCAGCTGTGTTTTTGATCACAGGTGATTTACTCTCTTTGAAATCCATTAGTTGTCTCATGTTGCTCAGAAATCCTGCATATCAAAGGTAGAGAAAGTGAAGTATCAGTTTCAAGCTTCTTTCAAAACTCGTCCAGCTAATTGGCATTGAATCAAATGTAACTGAGCTCTGTAGCAGCGGTTCAAGTTATACTCGACTCATTTCAAGATTCTTCCTTTCTGAGGTTTTTATGTGACATATGGTACATGTGGTAATGTGTCTACAATGAAAATGTTCCAAATCTGTGTCCTTGAGACAGAAATCAAGAGAATCTTTTTCTGCCTGTGAGCTTTTATCTTTTAGTGAAGTGTTTTCCAGCAAACAATTGTGGGAAAAGATGAGTGGCAAGTAACCAAGGAAGAAGATTAGAGACTACAAATGAAGAGTAGTTTCAGGACACAAACAGCAATATCTTTGCAAAGAACCTATCATGACTCAAATATAATAACACCAATAAGAAAAAGAATAATAATACGGGATGAATGAAGTGTATGAATTTGTGAAAAATCAAACTCTTATTTTTTTTTTCCTCAACATTTTCTACATAGCGTCAAATAAAGCTTCACATTTGGAATAAAAACGAATATTTGACTGCAGTATTGTGTCTGGCGTTGCCGCTGAAACAAACATACACAAAACTTAATAAATCTGGCAGAAGAGCTGCAGGCTGGAGCGTTGACCCTTCTTGTCATTTGCATTATCTAAGCATTTGATTAGCCGGCGGAGATGGACAGATATTTTTATTGGTTTCTCCAATAAAGGGCGGCTGGCTGATATTTTCCAGGAGAGCTGCCAGCTGCCGTCAAAACGTCAGCGTTTAGAGCCAAAATAGAGAAATTGAGGCAGTTTGTGTTTATTTATTGTGATGTTTGTTGTTAACACAGCAAGTTTCATTAAGCGCAACGTTTGCAACGATCAGTCAGATCCCACCTGAATGATTCTTGTCAGGAAAGTTTAATATGATAAACATGTCACTCCACTAGGTGCAATGAGTGAGGGGCAGCATGTTTTGTAATGTAGGGTTGTTTCTTAGTCTTGGCTTCTTCTTTCATGACATAAACACTGTGAAATTCACACTTAAATAACATGTTTATACCTCCTAAGTCTTACTGTAATAATAATTAAAAAAAGTGAACTGCATTTTACACACTGGTGCGACAAGCACTGAGTATAATGTTTGAAAAGAAAGTTAAGACCCACTGACTGAAGCACAGACATTTTTATTAATTTGTTGACAATTATGATTTCATTTGCATTGTCCTAAACTTCGATTTTTTTGTTTTGAGTATCTCTGCTGCTATTAAGACAAGAACTGACTGTCTCAGCACCAAACTTAGTTGGAAACACATTGCTTTGTCTCCAAAAAAAATATGAGAAAAAAAGCGTGGAATTAGTGAAACTTCTTTGAGTTTTTGGCTTAAAAACAAGTAAGAAATGAAAACAAAAGACTTCATGGCTCAGAGAATGTCAGTAACCATTTATCCAGGCCACATTTCTTTTACTTTGATAAATAACATTTGACACCTCAAAATATCACAGTTAAAGTAACTTTTTTTGAACCTTTTATAAACTTATAACATTAGGCAGCCCTGCTCTGACAAATGTAAGACCTTTGGGAAATATTTAAAACCAGGAAATAACATTGTTAAGACATTTAAAAGCCTTAATTTTAGAAACGTGAATTAAAGACTTTTAAAGATGGGGGGAAACATTAGTTTAGCCACAGATTTGGTGATGATGCTTGGGTCTGGACCTGATTAGGGGATTGGAAGACGTCACGACACACATCAACTCAGCAGACTGCAAAATGAAGTTCACCCCAGAAGAAATTGGAGGGAACAGCCTGGACTTTCTTGGACTGTGCAGTAAACACTGAAGAAGACAGAAGTCTCAACATCGTGGTCTACAGGGAACCAACTCACACAGACCAGAACCTTCTTTTTTAACCCACACAGGCTGGGGTTAATAAGAACTCTACACTACAGGGCCGGGGGAAGGAAGAAGGAACGGCAACACGTCAGGGAAGCACTTAAAAACCTGCTGCTACCCCAACTGGGCTTTCATCAAGACCTCAAAGAAGCTCAGTTCCAGCAGAGAGGAGAAGAGCAACAAAAGACAGAGAGTTGTTATCCCTTACACATCCAGAGTTTCAAGAGAATTTTCAACAAATGGCTGCAGAGAATTGTATGTCGGTGAAACTAAGGAACCGCTTTGAATTATTTAATTATACTGAGAAAATGAGTTAAAAGAGCCATAGTGATGTAAACAAAGATGAAGAGAAAATAAAGCAAGTTAGAGATGATAACAGGAAAGCATGAGTAATACAGAAACTTTGACTTTCATCCATTAACTCAATGGCTGCCATTGACGTCATTTATGACATCAGTTATTTTTGCAACAAGCCCATGTTTGACTGCTTATTACTAAAAAATGGATAAAGGCAGAATCAAACTTTTTCCGATAAAAGAAGAGAATCTACTCATTCTTTTGGTAGTTCAGTGTTTGCATAGTCATACACACAATACTCTATGTATTCTCCTGGCTGATGACCACACTTATCGGCTACTTTGGCTGTTTAAAACGTGATAAACTGCCCTCCTAGGACACAAAACATGTACTTACAACGTACTTACTAAAGTGCCCTCCTGGTTGGTGAACTACACTTATCTGTCCCTTTGGTTGGTTAAAACATGATAAACAACCCTCATGAGTGCCAAAACACATGCATTAGTGCTCTCTTGGGAGCCAAAATATGCAAAAGTGCCCTTTCAGAAGTCAAAACTCTTGCTGAATGTGCATTTTTATTCTATCTCCCCTGCTCTTCAAAATGCCCATGTGGTAGAGCACAAGATCAGTCAAAATGCTCTACAATGACTGGTATTATGAGGCTCTATGCTCTGAAAATGGCTGGCAGCCAATGAGCTAATAGAAAAAGAATAATAATGACGTGTTTTCTGTTGTTGTGCCTTCTTTGTCAAGGTAACCTGACCAAAGCACAGAGGAGCTTTTTGTTCCAGGTCAGCATTTAATCAATCCCTATCTGTGTCTCAGATTTACTCTCACTTGTAGTTAATTCAGTATCAGTGCACGTTTTTTCCAGCTCAAAGAAAACGTGGAACAGGCAGATCTTTACATATATGCTCCTCTTGAAACATTTAACTCTATGAATATTTTAGACTGTATAACTTTGTCTATCCCGTGCGACAACGCTGCTCCTTAATTCAAATGAGCTACCGTGCTGTAAATGGCATTCAGCCATGATAGGAAACCTGCATCTGTAAAGCCTCTGTGGAGCAGCACATGCCAAACTCAGCCAAAAGCACTTTAAATCACATTAGAATCAACTTATGTGTTTGTAATGCTGTTCTCTGTCAGAGCCAGGCACATTAGCGGTTGGGCAGACTGGCCAGCCTTCACCAGGTCTGCGTATCATCCTGCTGTCTCATTACCATAAACCTCATTTCCCTCCCTGTGTTTACATGCACAGAGGTGTTTCTTAAACATGAAGCCTGGTTTGTGTAATCGGGGAAAGAGGATTACAGAAACATGATTTCCCCAGCTACGAGTTTCAGAGAGAATTTTTCGTCGTGTATTGGAGAATGGGTTTCTATGAAAGTATAACGGAGTCCTTGTTAGAGGAGTGATTATGTCATAAACGTCGCTTCATGCAGAGTCAGATTAAAGACTGAACAAGTCTTCTGATGGAGTTAGAACAAGAAAGTAGCTCCCAGATGAGGCCTGAGGGTCTAAGTTGGAGAGAAACCTGAGTACAGTGCAAGAGAGCACATCCTCCAGTTAGCCTTCACTCATACATGAAACCAGGGACTAACTTTCATCTTAGAGTTTTTCACCTGAACCACTACAAAGCCCGGCCCATGTGAACTCCCTTCCTCTCCCGGCAGCTACTGTCAAACGGCAGGAAGAGCGATTGTGAGTCAGACGATAGCAGAAGTCACTGACATGCTCTCAGTGAGTTCATTCCCCTCTTCTGCCAAGTTGAGATAAGGAATTCTGTCAGAAGTAATGTTCACATAATGATGGTATCGCTTTAAATTTTTTGGATACAGTGCCAGTACAGTGGCAGAGTATCAGCTCCGTGGTCTCCTAAAAAGAAGTTTTTCAACTCATTTCAAACTTCTTGATGTGTTGAAAACCTGTCACACGTGGCGAGTATGCAAAAGCGACCTTATGAAGCCATGACGCCTCTGTAGATGGTGTGATATTAGTGTCGCGGTGTGCCGTTTTACATTTCAGGGATGAAGAAACCTGGGAGGAAAACGAACAGCAGGAGCCACAAAACCAGGCATAGGTTTGGAAGATAACTGGAGGAAATCTGTGCATGATTGTACATTTAAAGCGAATTCTCTGACCAAGACGACAGCAAAATCTTAATTATTCTCAAAAACAGCTGTGAAACCAATACCACAGCAACGTCAGTCGTCATTTCATCTCAAACGCTAGAGCACATCTGGAGAATGAATCAAGATTAGCTCCATATGGCGTCACGTTTAGAGAAGCTCAGTAAAGTGTTTGGACCAGTCCATGTTCAGCATCTGGGGCTTCAGGGAAATATCACAGGAAAGGAAGAAATGTTATCAACATATACACACCTGGTAAAATCTTCGGACCAGTTTAAAAAAAATTGCACAAATTTACATTTTTCACTGCTGGATCTTAAAAAGGTTCAGAATGGAGTTTCAAAACACAGGAAGAGGAAATGGGAATAATTGAGTAAGTAATTTATTGAAAAGTGAAATAGACCGCAGCTCAAAAACCCCCCAAATCCCTTAAAATAGAAATAAAAGTTCGAAAATAGGACTCAGTAATGATGTGAGTGTTTCGAGGAGGTTAGTGGGAACGTTGCTCCAAGTGGTGAAGATGCTTTATGTTTGGTATCCTTGTTCTGGAACTGTCGTCCAGTGAGATTTTTCCTCTAGGGGAAGAAGTCCTTGGTCAGGCGGCTATTGTAAACCGCAGCATTGTCCTGTTGAAAAACCAGTCATTAGCACACACACCTGGGCCCTCAGTCATGAAGGACGCCCCCTGCACATCCTGAAGTTCCTTTGTTCCATTGAAGGAAAAAGCAGAAAGTGATGGCGCCCCCTCCACTGTACCGCGAAGAAAACATCTCAGACTTAAACTTAGACTAAAACTTCCTTTATTGTTATTGCACAAGATTTGGCAACGAAATGTCGTTGCTTGGCTTCGAGAAACAGTGACAGAGCTAAAGAGCTAACTTAAATCATAGTAAAAATAAAGTGCAATGGAGAATGAATAAATAAAACAGAATGTGAACAGCACAATACATTGTAAAAACGGAGACATCATAGCAGCTGGGGGAGGGGGGTATTGCACGGAAATATTGTCCATGTGAGAAAATAATAATAGGGTTATTTGGCATTGAGCAGTCTGATGGCCAGGGGGAAGAAACTTGAATGGCCCAGTGATGTTAGAAGCCATCATGACCATCAAAGTTCAAGTTTCCTCCTCAAAGAATCAAACTTTATTCCATTTTTCAATGTCCCACGTTTGCTGCTCTCTGTTTAAGTCCAAACGGGCAATTTAGTCGGAGAAGGAGACAAGGACTTTGAAGAGGTTTTTTTGTTTCTAAAGCTCTTCTCTCTCAGACACTATCTCATGGTTATTGGGCTGCAGTCGGCTCCAGTAACGACCTTAATTTGGGTCGAGGATCATCCCATGTCTTGACGGACAGCCAATGAGATCCTCAGGCTCAGCGCTAGGGAATTTTTTTTGGTGTACCACTTGACTTTTTTGTTCCATAACCCTCTTTGAAGAAACTCAAACTGGCTCTCTTACTGCCTCCAACTTTAGCAGCGATACCGTTGCGTTCTGAGAGGCCTTACTTATGCAGCACAACAATCCAACCAGGTTCAAAGAGTGAAAACCTTTTAGCATTTTTAGCTGATGACTATTTTCACTTCAATAATCGTTGTCAATAAATTACCATCACCTTCAGAGTCTTAAAAGACATATCTGGGTAAAATTTAGAGAGGACAAAGAGAGTCAAAGTTATTTAATGATACATTTTTGCATCATAAACTTCTTCACTAAAGTTGCATTAACGTCAGCAAACCTATCACTTATCAGTCCTTAAAAATGTTCTGGCAGCAAAGAGAGCTGTTAATTGACAGTATTAGCCCTGAAAACATGACTAATAGGATTTGGGGAAGTTTTCAGAGCTTATATTGCTTATTAACAACATTAAATATCCGGGCATGAGGGTTCAAGGGTAACTGCTACGGCACACTGACCACAAATAAAACACCAGTGCTGCAGCAGCATTGTGTCCTCTGTGCTAATTACTTTTGTAATGAGGACTTAACAAGAATAAAGAGGCAGCACAGGGAAACTTTGGTCTTAGGTTAAATTGGAAATAACTTTCACTGCTTGGTGCATCACCCATATAATAAGAACAGATAAACTTACATGTACATAGATATAATTTGTATTCATTGCAAATTGTTAGAGAGTTGGACGGCGATACCACTCTCCCCCTGAGCTGGCAGATTTCCTGTCACAATAAAAGTTTGGAGAATAAATCAATAATAACTATGTCTTTATTTGCTCCACAATGGCCCTTCAGTTGCAGGGGCCAAAGGAGCATCTGTGTAAGCCTTTATACGCTCTATAGAGTACTCTGTAGCTCCCTGATATGAAGTGTGAGCATAATGTAGAGGCATTAAGTGGAGAGACGAAAGCCACAAATGCTCGTTCTGAGCCTCGCGGATCCTCTGACATTGCAGAAATAATTGGCACGTTGTGAAGGGCAGATATTTATGCCAGTTTAGCAGCAGACTGTCAGAGATGGATGGTGCACAGCCTGCTGGTGACAGACTCCGTTAAAGAGATCTCACAATAGTGACTGCTCAGGTTTTCCAAACAACGCAGCGCCTCGGTAAATTTCAGAGAAAAAAACAATTCACTTTAGCTCGGCGGAGAGGTTCTGACCTTCAGGCTCCTCTGTGGTGAATTCATCTAAAGAGGATCATTCATGCCTCACTCATAAAATCATGTTTTTTAGCTCATCTCTTTCTTAATACTTTATCCAGGCCTTTGACAAGTGCCTTAGTTAGTTATTCAGCTCTCTTTCTCTGGTACTCGAGTGTCTGAATGAGAAGCCTGAGGCAGGTCATAAACACAATGCTTTCACCGAATGAGATCCACAAAGTCAGATTTCTCAAACATTTCCAAGTATAATCACGATGTGTCACTTGAATCTGGGTCTTTTGCAGATCAACGGGATTAGATCAAGGGTAGTCTGGCGCTACAACATGCCCACCAGCGTGTCATCTTCCGTGGGATCAGACGGAGCACGAGAACTGAGAAGTTGAGGTTGAAAGTGTCCTTGATGCTCGTACTTAAAGGCAAAAGCCAGACATTTTAATAACCTGAGTATCTCTTCTTTGAGCCCGATGACAATTAGGTGGGTACTTGGGAACAGCAGATGCTTATGGCAAAAGCCGAAGGAACAGAAGGCTTGATACTTGAAAAGGAAACAGGGATAAAGAAGTTCTAATTAATGAGCAAGAAGAAAATCATCTGCGGTTAAAAGTAGTGAGGAGGGTGTTTTAGAGGACATTGTTTGTTGAATCTTACGGTGAGAACGTGCCAATAATTTAAATGTCAAGAAGGAACAACAGGAGATTAATGATAGACAAACAGAGAGGGTTTTCTGTTCTTTTCACACTTGCATGTGGTCACATCAACCAAGCAGAAGAAGCGTCTTGGCTGAATGCCCACAGTAGCTTGCCTGAGTCTGCCTTTACTGCATAATGTGCACACTTCCTCTCCTTCTTTTCTTAACTTTTGACATGTTTTCCTCTGTGAATAGTTGTCAGAATACACAGTTGATCTTTTGACCCCTCTTTTCCTATATAGGAAACTCTACCAAAGTCTCTTGGACTCAAATAGACTGCAAGAATGTACAAAATAATCTGTTACGTGCACAGATTCAACTACCACAGAGAACAGTAGTTACAAAATAAGCTCAAAATTCCACTCATGTTTGTTTATGGGCTACTTTATTTGATTCCATTAGAGATGAACAATTTGTTTACTCTTTAGCATCTGATCTATGAGTTGTGTTTAAATATGAAGTGTGTAGAAATTGGAATTTTAGCAACATCTAGCATTTATATTTCATAATAGTAACATCAAGTGATGATGAGGTGAGGTTTTATTTATCAATTTCTGTAAACATTAATTTTCAAAGGTTATAGATCAGTTGTAAGCTGGCGATCATAGATGTTGAAATGTTTTGTCAACGCTATAGAGAAGAAATAGTAATCAAAACTAACATCCATAATGTTAATAACTATGTGCTACAGATTAAAACGAGCTTGGTGGGGTCAATCACTGTTTACTGTTTGCAGGTTGAAGTACAAGAGGTTAAAGGAAAAAGACAAGATACATCTCTCACAGCTGAAGAAACAACAGACAAAAAGCTCCATGACAGCAGCAAAACCCTCGAATAGCACGTTAGCTTTTACAGTGCTAGCCTTTCACAATAAAAGACCTTTGACTGTCAAAGATCAAAGTAAGCTCTCAAACATAGAAATACATTTTTAGACCTACCAGAAAAAAAACAATAAAACAGCAAGCCAATAAAATTGCTACTTTACAACCTTACCTGTTAAGTAGAAAACAGTCGATGTTTGCTCTGATTTTAGCTTCTTTTCTACCCCAATTTCACATCTTTTTTGTGAAATCTTTGTGAATTTCTCAAACAAAAATGCAATGGATTCACAGTCATGTGGCACATTTGTGATAATCCATCATAAAATACTAGAAGCACAAATTCTTTGATGCAAAACAACAAAAAAACACTCTCTTCTTCTTTTTCTTTTCCACAAAAACCACTGTCCCCTTCTTCCACTGTAAAAACAACAACCCTCCTTTCTTTTCTTCTCCACCTGTCTCCAACAGATTTCAGCTTGTACTGAAAACTGTGATTCACTTTCAGTCCCTCAAAATGTGATATAGACAAACTTGACAGTTCATTATGTCTCCCGTGTGAAGAGGACCCCCCGGTCATGTCAATATTAAAGCTTTTTCTAACTTAATAAAAAGAAAACAAAAGTTTTATGGGGATTATTGTGCACTTATAGTAACATACTTTACATACATATAAATGCAACCAACTTTTACCTTTAAAGGCCAACATAAGTGAAGGAGGAACTCGATGGTTGAAAGTGCGCGGTACAAAGCTCCCATATAAGGACATAAATTGAGTCTACGCGTCTCCCCGCTTCATATCCCACTCTGGTCTCCACTCACGACTCCTGTATGTGCTCTGAGCTTTGTATTTACTCACTTCTTGATGACTCAGTGATATATGACCTTTACATACCCCAGCAGGAGCAGCACAGTAAGTCTTCAAACTGTAGTGGGCTCCAGAGTGTGTTTGAATGTTGGGCACCGAGACCTCTTCACTCAGTTGTTATTGAATCTGAAAGTCACTGTTTCTCTTCATCTTGAATTAACATTTTTTCTTTGTCACAATTTAATTCAAGACATTTCTTGAATCAAAGGAAACATTTTGGCTTAATATCATCTGGAAGTCTCCAAACTTGTGGAATGAATACTGGATGAGTTTGACTGATGGGTGACCTTCCCGTCTCCTCTAATGACAAACCCTGACATTTCTCGCGGTATTAAGTAGAAGTGACGACGAAACAATAGGAGTAAAGTGGTTGAGATGATAGAAGAAGAAAGGTTTCACGTCGGAAAGTGTACTAGGTGATAGAAATAAGGTGTGAGAGACGTCTCACATATTTGTAAAAACTAGGGAACGTCATCGATACGAAAACAAGGTTAGTGTGTGTCGTAACAACTAAAGTCTCTAACAGGCAGGGTTGAAGATCTAATCAGTGAAATCTGCCAGTGAAGTGATTGGTTGGAACAAAGCCTCTGCAATCTCTCAGGCCTGGATGGTGAAGGAATGAGGACCTCTGCTCCATACCAAAGACTTCACAAAGCTGTTTTTATTCTGCGCGGGTCGGCCATGCTGTCTGCTCCACATCCTCTGAATAGAGAAGACCAGCTACGTGCCAAAAGAGCGCCCATGTTTCCATCAGCGGTGTCCCTCCCCATCACAGCGGGCTTTCACACAGAGTTGGACACGCTGTCAGCAACAAGGAGCTCAAACCAGGCAGTGACGCGATCCTCAGTGTCAGCAGCCTACTGCCTGTCGACTGAGTTTCATGCTAAAGCTTTTTGAGATGAATATTTTAAATCCAGTGGAAAGTTTAAACGCCTTTAAGCCCTGGTTACAACATGACAGCTTATGAATATTTTCTATGATGCTCCCTGTCGAAGGGTGATGTAATAATTATACTTATGAAGGAGAAAGCAGTCTTTTTAAATAAGTTATCGATGCATTGAGAGGAGATGCAGAAAGAACAGAAATCTAACCTAAGAGAGCGTGTCATCAACTCATTCACTGCAATTATCTCAATTATGTTAATCACACTAAAAGGTCACTGAGTTTCAGTCATCCTTAGATAACTTACAAACTTTTACAAGTCTAAAAGAGCAATGAAAGCCCAACTTCCCCCATTGCTTTCTGCATATTCATTGCAGATATATTTATCTCTCAGTGTCTGTTTTTGTTTACACAGAGCACTAACAGATTTTCAAGTCCTCAACACTTCACGTCCTTGTCAGTAACCTGTATTTTTTTCAAACTCTGATGTACATTTCTCCAAGGATTGAGTCTTTCAAAGTTTCCCCCTTAAAGAGATAATGCAGCCTTCACGCCTCCACAGGCGTCCAGCTCTAATTCTAGTGCCGTCAGTCCTGTTATTTTTGAAGACTTCCTCTCTCTACTTGACTGTAAATAGTACTGCAGGGAGTCGGCCCTCAATCTCTAAGCACTCTCAAATATATGCAGCACAGACTTGCTAAAAGCTGTGCGGGAAAAAAGGCTGTTAAAAAGTCCCACTGAAGAATTGATGGGTGAAATGTAAACGCTGAGACTTTTTGCTCCATCAGAAATAGGATTTGATCGCTGAGTGAATCACGGCTGGGTGCAGTGCTGAGCCAGAACGCAGAGTGAAAAGTAATGAAACAGATCATTTTTCATCATGGTGTCTTTGAACTTTGAAGAAGTCATGTTAATAACAATCAGAGGCAGCTTTAAGATGAACAGATAAACATTTGATTTAAAAAAACCCAAACTGCTCCGAACTCTTTCAATAACCATTTCTAAATGTCTAAATATGACAAAAATGACCCAATAACTTTGCTATGAAGTATACTAACAATACAATGCTTTATTTTGTGTTTCATAACCTTGTTAAAGTAGCTTTGCCTGAGCTGTGAAGCTGTGGATTGATTGACAGTAACGTGGCATCACATGAAAACATCCCAGCAGCTGTTGTCATGTTTAGATGTATGTGACAGTGTGTTGCAGGACAAAATGTCCTATTTCCTGAGGGAGAAACATGCACTAAAAACCAGAAAGGAAAGAAAACATTCTGAACAAATTGTATTTGTATTATAAAATAGCATAAAGTGTTCAGGGTTGGTCTCATTTCGAGTGGTTGTGCAGTGAAATGCTGTTCATAATGTACAGCCTCTTAGGAGAGTGAGTTTGATTGAGATTGCAAATACTGAAATATCCATGAACGTACCAACGTTTTCACAGAGAAAGGATGAACAGATTTAAAACCAATCAATTTTCTTTTTGCATAAAAAAAAAAATAGTGGCTTGATAATCATGAAAACATATTTTTATGGAAAAATATTAAAATCCAAAGACAACATTTCAAAAGATTTGAAGGTTACCAATGCCCTATGCACCTCACCATCCTTACATTGTAGATCCTGGCGAGCAAGCTACAGGTTTTATTTTCTGATCATGTTGAGAGGTTTTCTTCTTGGAGTAGTTGTGTCCTTCATTTTTAGAGCGGGTCACTAAGTTTTTATTTCATTTCATTTTGTTTTTTCATGAAATAAACAAAGTAGATGCCATACGAATAGCATGTTTTCAGGCAAGGAAGTACATTCACACTCCACACAGAAAAGCTCACCTTGGCCAAACTGGGATTCACACTGGTGACCTTCGGTGAGACAATAGCACTAGCCACTGTACCACCCTGTGTAAGATACTGAACCATTAAGAATAAACAAAACGGTAAACATATGCATTAAAAAGTAGAAAAATAGAATTTCATTAACAGTAAGCAGCTTTTGGATTAAATTTTGGTCCCATGCGGTCAGTTCCACTACAGATTCATTCATGTTTTTAACAAATGGTCATCTCAGTGCTTTGAATATGTCTCCAAATTCTCTGCATCTTTTGTTGCTAATATATAGTGTAGGTGAAAAATTCAGCTGATAACTCTTTACAACTTTCTCCTGAGGGTTATTATTTAGAAACCATCACTGTACTTGCCCACACAGTCTCTTAAAGAGTCGTTTACATCTTCTCATCTTTCCTCATCAGGTTTGGTTAAAGGTTCACCAAAAATCTGTTTCCTCTCGCCCCTGGATATGTGGTGAAACAGCTCTGCATGTTGGCACTAAGGGGAAATTAGTTTAGTGTGAATGTAGATGAAGGAAAGAGAAACAATTCGTTGAATGTCTCCTCTGCTTCCTCTTTGCCTTCAGCGATGAACAGACATTCAGATTTTCACAGCACAGTAAAATCATTAGTTAAATATTCATGTGTTACTTACAATTAAAGCAGAACTGACTGCAGGGGTCAAGGTCCAAAAACTTAAGGCGTGATCTTTAGAGAGATGCAAAACCCCTGAAACCCCGAGGCAGCCATTCAGAGTTACACTTTGTATTTCCATCCTCTGTGAACCAATTACTCCACCTTTTTCATACATTTGCTGTCTTCTGTTATGCCACTATTCGAACACCACAGGCTGTTTGGTCTGCTGTCGCAGTAGCTTGCTCTTGTAAACAAATTGAATTTATGTAACCTTGCTGACGGGTAGGAACTGCAGAGTCCAGGCTGGCTGGCGAGCACGGTGCTCTCGATGTTTGGAGCCCAGTGGAAACACAGTTATTACCAGCAGAAAGAGTGAACTCACCGCCTACAGTGGCAGCCAGCTTGTTTTGTTATATGGATGATGAAGTTGATGTATGGGTCCCTTGTATGCGCTGAACAGCCACAGTCTTTCTGCCAAGTGATGAATAGCACCAATACTGTGGGCTATTGGAAAAGACCGAGGCGCACAAGATCTCATCTCTGTTCTTCTTTCCCATTTTCTCTTTTCCATTTTTGGCACAACTCAAATAAATTGTATTGTTTTCCTTTTTATTTTGCCCTTCCCTTCTTGTCCCTCCATCTATAGACTCCTTTTGTGCAGCTTTAATGAGGTAAAAGGTATGCGAGACTGCACAGGAAACCCTTGACAAAGCACTTTTGAAAGATTAAGGCTGACTAACGGCACGGTGGTGTCTGGTCGCCTTTGTCTCCCCCTCCTTTTCTTTCCCTGCATCTGTCCGGCCGAGCAAGAGGCTGCGGGAATGAGCATTGCAATAGAGGCAAGATTAGAATCGGATGTGAATTGGCTTTGAGATTGGTTTGTAGACTGAAAATAGAAGACGGGGTGGAAGCCGAGGGAAGACCGGGGGACAGATGAACAATGAGAGAGAAGGTCACAAATAAAACGCTGGTGTGAGAGGATTGTAGTGCTGCGAAGGTTTTAGAGAAAAGGAAGGACAGAGCAGGATTTTTCTCATATTTGCATGGAAAAAAGCTCAAAGATTCCTCCTCACTCCATCCTTCTTTGGTCATGTAACTCTAAGTAATGGCATTTTTATCTCAGACTGCCCAGTGGCTGCTTTGAAAGCCGGCAGCTGGTCTGAGTTTTAGGTTACCCATTAAAGCACTCAGGTTGTTATGCGCCTTTCATTTAACAATTCATGTCATTAGTCACCGCTAAATGAATTTAATGAGAAATTACCTATTATAAAAGCCCCCAAACATTTCTTTTCCTAAAGAAGGCGCACACTAATCCCTCTCTGATGACTTATGATTATCTTCTGAGCCTAAAACCTGCGACTACTCATGGGCGTCTAAGACGGCTTATCCATAAAACTTATATTGATGGATGATAATCTGATGTGTAGGGTTTTAAACTGTGTAACAGTACTTGTGGTTTGTTGACTGCACTCCATTTTCCAGTGTTTGGTATCATATTATTTCCAAGCAGAGGGCTCTATCGATTATTTGTTGCACTAGGTGTCGGAGAGACGGTTTCCATAAAAGTTTCATGCGGTCTGCTTTCCTCTTTGCCTCAATAGGAGTTAGTGTTTGGGTGTTAACTCTCACAAAGGGACTCCATTGATTCCTGCATCGATTCCTAACCCTGCTTTCCTCTTTTTCTCACTCACAGTGGCAAACATTCTGTGGCGAGAAGAAGGTACGTCTAGACTGCTCCTGCCCCGCTATAGCATTCATTAAACTGAGTTAATTGAATTTTTGTAATAGGGTTACTGAACTGTGATGAGAGGGATTAAATGATTTGATGCTTTCAAAGCAGATAGCTGTGTTGTAGGCTTATTTCTGTTGCAGATATCCACTCAGCAGTCCTCTAAGCTATTTTAGGGATGATATGTAACGCTGCTTTCTCTCTCCAGGTCTCGGCATTGGCAACATGTTCTATGTGTTTTATGAAGATGGAATTAAAGTCATCCAGCCCGTAGCGTGTGAGATACAGCGGCACATTAAGCCCAGTGAGAAGCTGCTGGCTTTGCAGGTGAGTTCCCAAAACATTTAGCAGCTAGTTGCAGTGATTCATCCTTAATGTGATCCATTGTATGCCGTACCGAATCGCAGGAGTCATCAGTGTGAGTTGAAGCTCTTAGGAGAAGCACTTAAACCTGAGTGTAAGAACAGATCGCACTTTCCAAAAACATTTTCACCCTGATGCTAATGAGTCTGATCAAACACTTTGTGTCACTCAACTAAAGGAGCAAGTTCCTTAATAAACTGCTTTTCATATATTTCTGAAGAATGTTATAAAAGAATGTTTTGAATGAGTGAAATGCATGATCTAAAATGTGAGAAATGCTTGAGCTCATGTCATACACACATTTACACAGCTCATTATTCAGGTAAACAGCAGTTTGAAGGTCACGGTTACACACAACAATACAGGAGAGGAAGTTTCGATTTTGATTGCTTAAGCTTATAATTCTAAGAATGTGAAATCACTTATTGCTCAGAGTTACAATTTCACAAAAAGCCCGTCTTATGCTTTGCCTCAAGCAGTGGAGGCTGAGATTTTCAAACTTTTCTGAACGGCCACTGAAGTAGCTCCAACTCCATTTTCTAGTTTTTCATTGAAATAAAAATAAATGATGCGGTAAAACCTGGTCTGTATGTACATAGAGTTTGTAAATTTAGTGGTTTGATTAGCTATATGTAACGTATTTGATTTGGCAGCAAATTATGGGGAACAATATCTGAAATTTAGTTGAATCTATTGAATCTGACTCAACAGTTTTCACCCACTTAAGACTGCTCTTTGATTTTCTTGGTTTGTTGGTGCAAATAATTAAATACTTAAATAAAATAAATAACTAAAAAAACAAGAGCATAAATAAAGTTAAGTATTAAGAATATGAAAAGAACAAAAGTGTTGGAATAAAAAAAGAACATATGAATTAAAATAGAAATAAATATATACAAGCATTAGCAGTAGTAGAATTAGTAGCAGTGGTTCATCCCCAGTTTTTCGTTTAAATGTGAGGCTATACAAAGCTACTTGAAACCTTTTGTATTTAAAGCTCGAACATCAGAGCAGTCTTTGCTTCAGGGTTTAATGTCAGAGCCTAGTTACAAAAGCCAAAATTCCTTTGTGAATCCACCTAGTTTCACAGTTATGTTTTATTTTGTGCAAAGTAAAATTGCAGGCTGAAGTTTGTGCCACTAGAAACTGAATATGAGTTATTATACTGAATTTGAAAAGCGTTATCTGAAATTGAATTTTATGAATGAATTTATTCGCTTCAAAAGTTTATTTTTCACCTGCTTGAGGTTCAAGTCTCTGCATCCCCTAAGTTCAAAAATACAGAATTCATTTCCAGTTTGCGTGATTCATAAATTCAGTTTGGCCTGACACAACCAAAACAGAAAATACACCACCATGGTCTGTGATTGACCCCCTCACCTGAGCGTTTTAATATAAGTGACTGACACTTCCTATATTATGAAGATATATGTGAATAGTTACAAGTTCCAAACAAACCTGATCAGTCAGTCTGTGGTCCTCAGACTTGGAAATGTTGCCATCTGAACTCACTTCACTCAGGTGAGGAGCCACAGACCTTTGAAGAGGCTTTTGCACAGACGTGAGGAGGAATCTGGGAATCTGTGCTTGATTGCTCTTCCTCACAGACTTAGATGATGTAATAGTAGTTTCACGGTGAACCGAATCTGATGAAACTGATGATGAATTTTGTATTTTTGAATTTAAGGAATAAAGAGAGAGGAGGGAATAAGCAATTTCAAAGCAAATAAACTCCGTTTCAAAACAGTAAAGTCAATATTAGATCATGCTTATTGAATTCAGTATAATAACTCATATTCAGCTTTAAGTGGTGCAAGTCTCAGCCCATATAAAATGTTTTATGGAAGGGTTATATTTTTTCCTTTGAGCAGTTTTATAAACTTATTTTGTTGGCTTTACTTTGTCACTCTCATCACCTTTTGTTTCCATCCTTAGCGGAAAAGGTTTAGCCACAGAACACCACGTGTTTCACACCAAGCAGCCAGTGAAAGAAAGTTCAAATAAGTGTTAAACAAAGTAGATCCTTCAAAGTAGGATGTAATTTTCTGAGGTGTAAATCTCAATAGTAACAAAACTGAAATGAGAGTGAATATTCGAGCAGCATTTGTTGTTTTGACCCTTTGTTCTCGCAGTCAGCCAGCAATTTACTTCTCCAAAGAGTCAGTGTGCAATTTTCAGTCCAAAAACTCATCACGCTTTATGTAACATTGTTGATTGTTGTCTTTTTTCAAAGCATAAAGAGTTTTTGTGATCAATAGTATGTGATTGTATTTAATGGAAACAGTAGAACAGCAGAAGTCCTTGCCATAAATCATAATGTGTACATTCTCTCCAGCCCAAAGCAATAAATACTAAAACATTTATGGTGTAAATGTTGTCACAGTGAACTCCCGCGGGTAAATAGGAAAGTGTTTGTGTTCCATAATTAAATAATTCAGTAATGTGTGACGCATGTGATTTATTATTCTCTGGGCTTGACAAACAACACTTGACGCGTCCTGTTGGCTGACCTAGTAAGAGCTGCTCCCATCAATCATTAGGAGTCAATAGAGTTTGTGCTGGGATTTGGCCGAGCTTCTTATTCTCATGCAGCCAAGCAGCCTCACTGTCGTGCTCAAGACGGGGATTCGCTGTCACACTTGTAAATTCAGGGGACACAGCCTCTAACGACCCTGCCACCACCACCGAGATGATTTGCCCCCTGATTTTTATGTCCTACCTGATGCACCTGCATGATTAATGTTGACGTCATTTTCTCATTCTGTTGGTGACGGATGCAAAAGTAGAAAAGCAAGTTTCAGTTTCCTCGATATTCTGCGTCAAATCCCTAATAACAAAGTTGTACATTGTGCAGACGATATTGTTTAATGATTTCCAACAAAACTGGAGGCTTGCAAAAGTTCTGCAGGTGGCTTTGAATTATCACACATATTCTGAAAAATATGCACGCTGACTGTATGTATGTTAAAATATGTATGCAGACAGCTGCTTATCAAATCTGCATCAATTATACAATATTGGCCTCGAAAATCTGGAATCTTTTGACTGACGTGTTTATAAAAAGTTGCCTCTTAACACGTTCTGCAGACACAGAAGCATTAGCATTCATTTGGAGTCGTGTTTGTGTCTGAATTATGATTCCTGGTCCAATATTCCCTCTCTCTTTAGCTCTGTCTTTGGTTTGCACTCACTCCTGGGGGAAATATCTGGCTGTATGGTGGGTTTATCAAAGCCTTTATATTTTTTTTTTCACTGAATAAAGTTGCCTGCTAACTATGGGAATTCTTTTCCTGTCAGGCTGGTCCAAAAAAGCAAAGTTGTTGGAGGTTTAAAATTCAAAATGCCCTGAAATATGCAAAAATGCTCTGCATAGCTGGATCTAAATCTCCAGAAGGAAAGTAAGAGACTACTACAAAATGATCTTGTTAATTAAAGGCACAGGGATGACTTCTTTTATGGACTCTTTTTGTGTTTATAATCCATGGATTGAAATGAAATTATCAGTGACTAAATTGGTTATTTCCAAATATTATTTCTCTCTCTTTCTTTCTTTCTTTCCTGGAGGAACGTTACCCAATTACAACACAGATATTAAAAGTTCCCTGCAGTATAAAGCAATATTCAGACCATTGAAGACAATGACTTCTTGGATGTATTTTGTAATAGCTACAGATGGATTTGAAAAAAAAAGAGGAAGAAGAAGGTGGTCAGAGTAGGAGAAAGCTTAAAATGAGAGTAATAGAGCACAGGGCTAAAATACAAGTTAAGCTGTTTGTGATAATGTTCTGTAAACATCTACCAAAAATGACAAACTCCTGGGTATGTAGTCGACTGTCCAACAATAAAACTGGAGATTTAGTACGGGAAACATTAATTTGGTCACCATTATACAACCTCATTATCACATCTATATTGTATGTACATCAACAAAAGTGATCCAATTATCACAGCAGTTACTCTGCAGTAATTTGTTCAAACCTGAGAGTCTATGAATAAAATGAAGAGCCAGGTTACGTTTGCTCTGCTTGGTGAGGTTGGAGTTGGTAGATTGAGCACTGGTAGGACACAACCAGGATTCATTTATATTACACATTACCAACACATCTTAGGGCACAGAGCGTAACACTTAACAGATACTTTGCTCATCTTCTAGACACTAAACTACAGTCATTTCTCATTCTTTTCATCCAGGAAAAAGGTCGCCTGAAAAAAAAACAGTAGTGTTAAAAAGAAGATTTGTAATCCAAAACAGATGCACGCTTTGGAGAAGACACAGCTTTGTGATAGTGGGTGAAAGTGCTCATGGGAAACAGAGTCTTTATAAAGTGTCACTCAGCCAGCGTTTAACAGAGAATCCAAGTTCCAATTACAAATGACACAACATTTCCTGACTCTGAGTGGTGTAAAGACAAAACAGACACATACTCATTAACTATCAAAGGAAGAGGGAAATCAGTATTTAGAAGTAAAAGCCTGTTTTTCAGCATCATGGTACATTCTTTCCTTGTCTTTTGTTCAGCTGTTGAGTGATCTTTCACCCGTCTTGGCAGAACAATTCAAAGCAGTTTTGTTCTTTACCTTGTCAGATGACTTCTAGGTCACTCTTAGTCACAGCTTTGTTACATAAAGAGAGAGGTGATGTCCTGAAATAGACTTATTTCCATGCATGTTGAGATGAAATGTTTGTAGTGGTGTCTTGTTTCCTCTGGAGCTGGAGCATAGAGGATTATTGGTGAGTTAAACAGTAAAGATGTTGTGAGTTGTTATACAGCCTCTCATGGTGTAGATGGCTATGGAAAACAGTACAGAGTGAACCCTTGGCTACCTCTTAGTGTTGAATCACTATTTATTTTAGTTCAGTGTTAGACCACAGGCATATTTGAGGTAAGTCTCACCTCTCCAAACACCCTTCACACCAACCCCCCTCCCTGAATCAGCAATCACCGCCAAAGCTTTCAAGCAGCAGAGCTTTTAAAACGTGTCGCCGATAGCGTCCTGTTAGATTTACACGTGTTTCTGAATGGACGCTGCTTCTCATTGGGGAGCCTTATAAGACGGCTATTGCACGTAACGCGATGCCATGAATGCACAACAATCTGCTGAGTGTTCCCCTGAGAGGCGTGCTTGTATTAGGGTATCAATCACTGAGCGCGCTGTGATGTCAGGCCCAGCGTTGTCACCAGGGGATCGGCGAATGAACACATGAGGCCACTTCCAGCGTGCCACTCACATTCTTCTTTCCATCAGAGGAGAGCAATAATTGATTTGCATGTTCCCGCTCCATTATCATTAACTTTCATGTTCTGTGTTCAACTGTGACGCACACAGAAGCAGGAAAAACACTGAGATCTCTCTTGAGAAAAGTCAGGTATGTCTTCGCTTCGGGTTCAGTCTGAGAAGACTGAGTATAAGCGCGGCTGTGATCTTTCAGAACAGAGGCAATTATGGAGATGCATTTGCAATATATACAGCCTGTAGGGGTTTATTCTGAAGTTAAGTGGATCACAATACTAAGAAAAACATGAAAACTTGGCCTTGTTGAGAATTATTTTTTCCTGCCCATATTTATTCATAATTAGTAGATGAAAAGTCAAATTTATGAAATAAGGATAAGGATAAATAAGGACAGATAAGGATTTGGAAGTAAAGAGTCGAATTTGTAAAATTAAAGGTCAAAATTACGGGATTAAAAGTCCAAATTAAGAGATAAAAAGTTACAATTATGAAAAAATAAATGCATAGTTATGAGATTTAAGTTTTGTAAAAATAACAAAATGAAGTCAAAATTTGACATAAGAGATCATAATTATTGGAGAGGAAGTCTAAATTATGAGATCAATGATTAAATAGTAGGGGGAAAAAAATCAGAATTTTGAAATTAAAATTCATGATAATGTGTTAAAAAGTCATAATAGTGAGATAAGAGTCGGAATTCTGAGATAAAAAATGGAAATTATTAGCTTAGAGTCATAATTATAGGATAATGAAGTCAAAGCTATGTGATCAAAGTGAAAAATTCTGGAATAAAAAGGCAAAACTGTAAAAGAGCTAAATGTTAAAATGATCCAATAATTTGTCCATAATTTTGACATGTGTGAAATAATAGAATGAAATAAAATAAATTACATAAGAGGTTTTAATTTGGAGGAAAAAAGCTGAAATTATGAGATGAAAAGTCTTTATTTTGAGCATTAAAAAATTAAAATATCATGAAGTAAAAAGTTATACTTATCGGATGAAAGGTCAAAAGGATGTAATAAAAAGTCATATTTATGGGATAAAAAGTCAAAACTGAGCAAAAAAAAGTCAAAACTTCAGATAAAAGTAGAAAATTTTATATACAAAGTAAAGTAAAAATGTAGAGTTTAAAGTGGAAGTTTTGATGTAGAAGTTGTGATTATGAGGTAAATGTTGAAATGATGAGATAATAGAAGAAACCGTAGCTAGTAATAGTGTTTATCTCATTATCATGACTTTTAATTTTTTAAATTTCCACTTTATAATCTCATAGTTCTGACTCTTTATCTTGTAATTATGACTTAATATGGGTAAAAAACTCAACAAAGCCAGTTTTTCTTTTTCTTTTTTACACTGGTGGAAATGGGCATATTTATAATACAGAGCCATTTGTGTTTGTTAGAGAGAGAAAAAAGAAGTGTCTGAAGTGAAACCTTAAAATAGTGTATGAAAACAAGAAGCTGCAAATTCTCTTGCTGTTTTTGCCTTAAGGGACTCTGGCACGAAATAATCAACAGCTCATTTGCGCTTTCTCTCCATTTTTCACTTCACTTTCCATAACTTGAAGCAATTTTCTGAGCCCTTCGAAGATCTGACGATCCACATGTTTGTACTGCAGGAAACGCGTCTTATTAGATGCAAGAGGGAAATCAATTTTAACTGATTGAAAACATTAGAGTGGAAATAAGTCAGCCTCATGTATGGGAGTTCTTTTTTTATCTTATAACGTCTGGTGAGTCAGTGTTTGAAGATGTGATGTTATTAGGATGCACTTATACACTTCCTGAAAAGTTTGCAGCAATCTGGCAAGAGACTTTTATAAACCACCTTGAGAAATGGAAGTATGTATTGCGATTTCCTTGTAAAGTCTCTTTTATTTGACACTTTTTGGATGTTGCTGCTCGCAGCTGTTTTGCACAACAGTCGCCGGTGATTGTCACAAATATAATAGCGCTACAAATCACTCAGTGGTTTCGCCGAGGAGTCCTCCTGCTTCTCCACATAGCTCTTTAAATGTCACTGTCAACATTCACAAGTGAAAGCGAAGAAATCCCTTCAAAATTTATTTTGCGGTAGTATATTTTTACAGCTTCTTTTCAAGAGATACAGTGCAGCATTGCATTGTACCTCTGTGTCTCTGGCCTCGCTCCAGTGCTGTAAAATGTTGTATTCAGAAAGGATTTTATTGAATCCATGAAAAATGTATACTGCTGTGTCTGGAGAATGTAGCATTTCCATAACAAAAGGAAAAAAAAAACATATCTGCAGTCTTAAGGAGCTGTCAGTTTTCTGCATAAATCATATATATGCGATGCACCCACACCTATATGGACGTATGCAACACTCATAAACATTGGAAGGATTACAGCCGCCTTCATTCACACCCTCTACTGGCCATCAACTGTTCGATTTCTCACCCTTAAAGGTGCAATAAGTGAGATATTTACAGCCTTGTAGCACCAAATGACCTCAGAGTGGGTCTGCAGGGGTCTCGCAGGGTTCAGCTCCGATGACTCAATGATTACTTCCCCGAGTGGAGGCTTTAAAGCACAGTCTTCCCTCACCTGCTTTGGATCACAACAACAGACAGATGGTGCTACAACTGGACACCACTCTTGTAACAGCTTCAGAGAATTAAAGTCTTTAATAAGGAGCCAAAAAGCAGTGTGGTTGTTTCAGCACTCTTCATCATGAAACAACCTTTTCACAAGATATATTGTTGCATGTCCGTCCAAATTAACCCTCCTCCTCGTGGGTAAAATACAAGGTGACAGGAGAGAACAGAGGAGTCGGGGGATGAACTGGAGATGAGATAAATTCTGTCAGCGATGCTGCACCTCCCCCTCGTTCTTGATAGAGTTCACTGAAGTTCATACATTTACCAAATGCTCCTTTAACTGAGAGAAGTCGGCCTGTGGGAAGACACTTGTCATGTGCTGCCTCTGAGGCTGTAAATATGGGAGAAAGAGTTCATCCTGCCATGCCGGAGCCCTTCATTCATCCTTTACCGGCCAGCAGCTCCCTAAATCGTCCCACAGAGCCTGGAACAGATGACTGGGCAGAGCCTGGAGGTTTGGAGGGGGCAAAGAGGAGGAGAGCTCAAGAGACAGAAGGCGAGTGGAAGAGTCTGCTGGCCAAAAAGGGAGGGAAGCCAAAAGTGGAAGTGAAGCAGCCACACATCGTTCGCAGGCTTTGTTGTGTGGATTTTGTGTCAACAAATAGGGAGAGATTTTTCAACTCCTTTCAAAGCTCATTTATCTCACCAAGTTGCCAAGATAACACACCTCACATCAGCATAGGTGATAAGAACGCAAGTAGTGAACAACACAGACTAACGACTGAATGGAGATAATTGTTTTTTAATGAGATTTTTTTCCCTGTGATATGAAAAACAATTAGTTGACAGTGTTTGTGTTTCTCCTTCTTTCTCTTCCAGGAGGAGGTGTGCCCCACCTCTGCAGGCGAGGAGGTTCAGAGGTGTGTGTGGTCGTCGGCCGTCAACGTCAAGGACAAGTTTATTTATGTGACACAGCCGACCTTGGACAGAGTGCTCATAGTTGACATCCAGTCTCAGAAGGCTGTACAGGTACTCTTGAAGCTTAATTAGAAAACCAGCATCATTTCCAGTACAACACAACAGCACTGTGACGTGTGGCAGGAGTTTAAATGATTCAGAGCATAAGAAAAATAAATGATCTTTCAGTGTTGTCGCAAAAATAGACACCCTTTTCCACAGGAGCCCAAATCTTGCACCTATCTTCCGGCTCCAAAAAGAGGAAGATATTTTCCCCTGCTCTTTGTCTTATGTTGTCAAACTGTTGAACCCAGAAAGCCAAAATGTTCCCACATTGATTGAACGCAAAAGTTTTCACCAAACCTTCGATAAATCATTTCTCCACATGGGTATTTTCTGTGATCGATTTTCTTGAATGAAGGACACATTTTTTCATTAAATTGTCCCCTCCGACGCTGAAGCTGGATTCTGTTTCATACAACACATCGTCCTTCATCCAGAAACTCAATTATTTGAGAGCACCAGAGCTCCCCTCTTTCACACAAACTGCATGTGGACATTCAGCAGTCTTTCTCTGGAAACAGCTGTCGCAAAGTGACTCAAAATGAGCTTCCTGGGTTATAATTTTGGGGGGGTTTAACACGAGAGTGAGACAAGGAGGCTGCATGCTTGACATGTTTGAGAGGTGGTTAACTCTGATCGATGTCAGGATGATAAACAATGAGGCTAAAGTAAATCACTTTTTAATACCTCCTGTCTGCAGCTGTCTCAGGAGCTCATCCACACACTCAGAGCCTACAGATCAGTCTCTCAGGCTAATATCAGACACCAATTCAATCAGGTTTGTTGATCTGATGGGACTTGTGTCCTGAGGCGTCCTCAGACTTGACTTCTCAGGTATGAGACGTACACAGTCAGCTTTAAATGCAAGTGAGATATCTTTTAAACATGAAATTGTCTTTATTGTCAGTCTCATCACAAGAGCAGCCGCTGTGGTCCAGACTGAGACGCATCTGTACAAATCTGATTGGAATCACATTTTGAATCACCTCCAACCGTGGCTTTGGTCCCACTGGCTACAATCATATTTCATGAGATTTGCTGTCCAGATTTTAAAAAAATCAATCTGAAAACAATTTGGAAAATAGATTTGGGCGAGCCTCACGCATATTGCTCAACTGTTACCGAGCTTTTAAGTAATGAAGACATAATGGTACTCATTCAGTGAACGTCTGGCGTTTGTAATGCAAATCAGTATGTTTGGGAAATTTATGGTTCTGTGGTTTTTAAAAAATGACTCCAAAGTAAGATGTGATGGCAGAAAATCAGACCATCCATCACAACGAGAGCAAAACGAAGTTCCAGTTTTAAGGGTTGAGATCTTTTTAGGGGTCAAAATATGCTTTCCCTTTCCTGACCATTTTTGTCTCTGAAAAATGTCCTGCAGCTGTGTCACTCGATCAAATGTCTCAGTTTATATTGTCCCATTATGCCCATCCAAATGTTATGTGAACCAAACAAACACAAACAACCTACAACACTGAAAAAGTCAGGAACTATGGCTGTTTTCCAAACTGCCAAACTGTGCTCTAATTACATTCATATAAATGTTCTGTTGGATCTGTTTTGTGGTGCACTTCACTCATTTTTGGTTTTGATAAGCAGAGGCAATGCAAATGTAAAAACTGTTGCTGTATCCTTAAGTTATAACAGCAACGGTAATGTTTTAGATAAAATCCACTTTGGAGGCCATTGAAATTGTTTCTGTTTTAAATCATCTAAAACACCAATTTCGTGAAACAATACCTTTGTGTTTCGTCCAAAAAAAACATTCTTACATCTTGCATTTTCAACAAATAAGTACACACTATGCTACGAGGTTTTCAAAACAGTATGCATCCATGACTCTGCAAACAACCTCATGTAAGACTTTTTAAGGCATTGGTGTGCGCAGACATTTGGAAGGGCAGGAGTGAAAGGAAAAAAAGGCATATACAGCATACTTTTTGGCTCCCAAAAAGGCACCTTTGCACTTGTTTTGACCCCCAAGTGAAGGACACTAAGACATGTTTCAAACAGCCAAAGGGGCAGATTGGTGTGATTTGCCAACCAGAAGGGCACTGACTCCCATTACCCCCCCTCTGTGCACACCACTGCATAGAGGCTTTTATTTTGAAGCTACCTAGGTTGGCACTTGTGACTAAGAACCTCCAAAGACATGTCATCTCTATCATTTGATCTTCTTTGTCTTTGCACATTTTTTGATATGTACCAAATCACTGCATTTTGACCTCAGGTGATGTTGTGGTTTTAGCACGTGATCATTTGAACATCTCTGCTTTTAAAGCGCCACATTCCCCCTGTGTCTCACCACTTTGAATAACATGCTAGCAGCAATAGATTATATCAGCTGTAACTAATTTCCTTGAATGCGTCCCCTGCATGCTGCTGTGATATAGAAATAGAATTAACACCTCTCACTAACAGGGAGTGTGTTAAGTCATCCAGCAGGACCAGGAGAGGTGACACATCTATTTAAGAAGAATTGGCTACTGATTGTGTAACAGTCACAACACAAGCAAAACTTAATGAATATTATGTCAATAATATAAGTTTATCAACTTCCAGCAGCTCTTAATGAGGACTTCAGTGTTTGGATCACGTAGCTGGAGAAAAATAAGATGTCAGAGTAAGAAGTGGACAAAGCGTCTCTCTGTTATTCTAATGTGTCAGACACATTTAATCAACATTTCTTGACTTGTGATGCTCATCTCATTTTCAGTCTGAAGCGTCAGGATGTGAAAATTAATCAGGCTGTCACTCAAAGCTGTTTCCGCTTGGCCACTGGAAGCTGGGTGCACATCTCAATTAATTTGTACAGTTTTATTCACTTGCAAATGTTGAGAATTAAGTCTTAATAAGCATCTATCTCTCCGCCGTAAAGCCTGTGCAGTCTTTCTCTCCCTCTCTCTTCACTCACACTCTCTTAAAAGCTGCTTATTCAGCTTTCAGATCAGTTTTCTCACCTTCAGCTCATCTTCTAACCCCTGACCCAGCTTGTTTCATACATACTGCAGCAGTCAGGACCTACACTTAACCGCCACATTGATGTGTTGACCAAATAACCCTGAAACCCACCTCTTCATGGAAACTGTAACCTGGCAACCTTCACAGATATTGTAACATCGCAACCAACCCCTGCCGATCCCCTCGTTGGCAGTGAAACAGGCAATCCCTCAAATTCTCTCCACCTTTGCAGCACCATTTATTTTCCGGGGGGATCTTTATTTTTCGCGAGGCAGGCCGGGGAAGCGGCACATTTCCTACGTGACAGAATTCAGCGCATTCCTAGTGAGCGGCGTTGAGTTAAATCACCGGTGTCAGTGGGCTTCTGAGTGTGTGAGGCTAATCCAAGAGCCCTGCAGATGTTTTTGACACAGCGATGGCTGTTTACAGCTCGCAAGCCTCTCAGGGACCTGCCAGTAAGCAGGTTGGTGTCCAAGAGACTGTCACTGGCTCATTATTCAGCCGCCTGGAGGTTTAGCTTCATTGCATTATATTAGCAGTTGTTAATTAACCACCTGAACCTGTCTCTCTTCTTGAATAGTAAAAGAGACACGAGTTCTGGTTTTAGGTTCCCTGCTCACTATATCCTTATTGAATCATTAATATGATTGACGTGCGTGAAGTTATTAAAATGAGCAGACTGCAATTTGAAATTTGTAACCCAATTAAATACTCGCTGAAGACTTTTTAATGAGCAGATTGTATTTTGCTTGTTAAAACCAATTAATCGCAAAGTAAACAGCGATAAATGTTTGAAGCCGCTGTAATATTTCCTTGCTTGATATCCGACAGATCCACAGTCGGCGCTGGAGTTATGCGCGCATATTGAATGAGGATCTTCATAATCTTCCTCAGCTTGAAGGAAGTTGTTAGTCAGGAGAAAAAGAACAACATGAACACCTGTTTTCTCCGATGACTACATGCTCAGAGATTAGTTAGGATTCAACAGATACACCCTTCTTATTTGCAGAAACTCTCTCAGGAGCAGTTTGTGCTCTCAGTGAAACAATATATATTTTGCCAAAGTAAACAACACTATTAGGGCTCCAAAGCACAGCAAATATGCTGAAAGGAGGCTGCAGTCAGAAAGGATTGTGGGAAGATTCAGTTGCAGTAATTCTGGAGGAAGATGATTGCTTTCTCTCGCTGATGTTGAAGGTGTAGCTGCCGCACGCAATCCTCTCCCCGGTGCTTTCCCCGTTCCCTTTGAGCTGCCTGTCTATCTCCTCTCAGGTGGACGTAACGCACGAGGAGCACTTTTCTGTCACATGCACCTCGTCTATTGTTCTGACGAGGAATAATGCTGCGGTGTGTCGAAGAATGGATGAAAACTGAAAGCAATTACCTCAGTGTGGTAAAGCAATTGTGTCTGTCAGTACTTGATTTGAAATGCGGCTCGACACCAAATACACCTCGCACATGAAGAAAGCACACCTCCAGCCGGCCTCGTTAAGAGAACACTTGCTCCTGTCAAGCGCGGATGCATTAGTCTGTAGGAAAACTTTCCAAAAGCATTACCTTCGCACATCAAAAAGGGATCTTTTCAAAAGCGAAGCTGATTGCTTTGAATTCTTACTGAGTATCCCAGGGGTTCTTAAAACTAAGTTTGGTGTGTGTGTGTCTGTGTCTGTGTCTGTGTGTCTGTGTGTTTCCCCTCCAGACGGTCAGCACAGACCCCTATCCAGTGAAGCTTCACTATGATAAATCACATGACCAGGTGTGGCTGCTCAGCTGGGGGGACATGGAGAAAAACTTCCCTACTCTCCAGGTAAAGACACAATTCATTGTTTATTTCATCCTATTGTTGTTGTTTTCTTCCTCTGCAGAGTTTGATTTACTGAGAAATGAGACTAAAGCACAGAGAAAGACTTCAGGATTTTGTTATGGCTGCATTTGTGTTGCTTAATGTGTTGCAAATGCTTGAGATTAGTTTAAAGACAAGTGGTAAATCAAAGCAGAAACAAAAGATCAATATTGACAACTGTGTCGTTAAGAGGTAAACAGAATTATTAAAATTACCTTCCTTTGAAAAAAGAGTCCTTCTTATGAACAGAACAGACATTATTCTTTAGACAAACCAATCCTTTCTACTTTTATGCCTCCAGCTTTTCTGATCTCTACTTCAGACTTCCACAGAAAAAGTCAGGAAAACTGGTCATCTCTTGGTTGTAGTTCAGAACTTCTTAACAAGAAGCACATTTTTTAACCTCAGATTGGGAAATTAGTCACTGAATTTCATAATATAAGCCATTTCACAAAAATGGGAACATTAATAACTTACCTCAAGCTACTGACTTAAGGCTTCTTACTTTCCAAGTAAAAAAACAACAACTAATTAAGTGTAAAATACTGGAGTAAAGTCTGTGCAGAAACAGTTTTGTCACTTAACTTTGACTGAGAATGACTTTATTATCATTCTGTATGCAGCAGGTTTGTAGAGGAAAAAGTTTTGCTTGCATAGACTTCAGCTTTTTTACAATATGCATATACAGTGCAAAATACTAGAGAGAAGGTGCAAAAGGTGCAGTTCAAAAAAATTCAGGTAATTGAATGTGCAGGGGATTCACAAAAGATTTTGTTTTCTAGATAAATAAATATGACCTTAGAGACCCTGTGGTGACTTTTTTTAGATGACTTCGACATAGTTTCTCATTTACATATTTGCTTGTTTATAACCCACACTTTAAATTAAGATTATCAACACCAAAATGTGTTATTTCTAAAACCTATTTCTCAGTATCTATGTTCAGGTGGTATTTTCCAAGAGAGAGACAAGAATGTATTAACTTGGTGAGGTTAGAGTCAGTAGATGAGCACTGGTAGGACAGAACCAAGATTCACTAGAGGCACTATATTACAAACTGAGTTTAAAAAGTTACTTCTATACGACCGTGGGTGATGCTGGGAAATGGGGTTTGTATCCCGTAACATTCTTCCAACTTCAGCCAGTCACTGCAACCAAAATTTAACTTGCAGTCCTCACAGAGGCTGTAATGTGATGGAATAATATCCCATCTGCACATCACAAATCAACTGAGGAAACAAAAACCAATAATACAACTGATTAAATGAATTCCACCACAAGTACCAAAAATGTTCTGCACATTGTGACTTATTATCTGAGTCTCAGGGACGTTCATGTAAGTGAAACCCTGGTGAAAGGTGTATTTCTGCAAATGATGTGTGGAGAGAACATGTCAGAGAGGAAGTTCAGCGGAAAGGTCAGAGTAAAAGTTTGATGATGGCTTCAGTGTGAGCATGCAGGTGTTTGGTTACTTCAAAATGTTACTAAAGTAAAATCTTGATCCCTTTTTTTCTGCTGTTGTTTCTAAGTAGAAGAAATTATCACACCACTTTGCGGTCATCCTCATATTCATTAATCAGAAAGTATTTATGCTTTGTCAAAGATGACCCACAAGGATGTTTTTCATAGAAACTTGCAAAATGTTGCAACCCTTAAATCACGGTTAGAAAAGTCATAAAATGTTTCTTCCTCCAACATGTGTGCATCACTGCAGCAATAATCACAGCAGTCTCTCATGGGTTTGCAGTCATTGATTTGTTAAACTTGCCTAATGACGGGCCATTAAAAGCCAGTTACTGCGCAATGTTTATTTTGACAGTTTCTGTTATTCTGACTCAACGCTTCAGCTGATTAGATTCAGATTCAAAACTTTAGATATGATCATAAATGAGAAACTCATAACATTTCAGCCAGAGTAATTTTGACAAAAATGGTCATTATTTATGGTTTTTATATATTTTTTTATTTTCTTATTCGCATTCCAGAATTGGAAATAGAACGAACAGAAGGTACACGCATCCAGGAATAATATTTGTTACTGATGGGGAGCTTGAATGAAGATTAAATACAGGTCAAGACTGAGGGCGTCAAAGTATGAAAAGCAAATTTAGTCTCTTTCCAACATAATGTGATACAAGCTGACACTTAATAATCACACATTTACACATATAAATACTTCACTGAAATACAAGTAAAGACATGTTAAGATTAGAATGAGAACGTGTAATAATTTGGCTGTTATTTCCAAAAAGTATTTGCCGTCTCCTTGTTTCCCCTACATTCAGCTCCAGGTGATTTTCCTCGCTTTAGAATCCTGCCTGTCATCGCCTGCGCTGAAACTCATAAAGCAGAGTTTGTTGTGTGGCAATTTGCTTTGTGCATTGTGGCACAATCAAAGCAAACCCTGCCTACACACAAACACGTCTGCTCGCTCCCATGTATGCACACATCTTATTTAGACACCAGTGACAGCGGCGCACATCACCTCCCACTGTGAAGTTTCAACATCTCAGCAATGAGGGAGAAAGCTGGAGGGTTGTATCTCAAATCAATGCAGCCAGAGCAGAGTTAAAAATGATAGCATTGTTTTTCAGTGATTTTATTCAAGAGTCTTCTGTTTCTGCAACAAAATGAAAACAAAGCATCAGAAGCATGAAGATTTCTCCCTTTTTGGGTTGTAAGTTACGCCAATAAGCAAGAAGAGACAAGCTTTAAGTGTATTTACCAGGCTCGTGTTAACACCCACCTCCCTCTCCATTGATGTGCACCAGGTGATCAATCAGGCCAGTGGAAGAGTCTCCCACCACACCGTGCACACGCAGCCCATTGGCAGACGCTTCGACAGAGTGGACGACTTCTTCATACCCGCCTCCAGCCTCATCATTAACCACATCAGGTACGTCCAGTGCGATCCAAGAACACTCCTAATGCAAATTGATCTGCAAATGAAGTCTGACCCCCATCGGCATTTTACTCACTCCTCCCCTCCTGGACTCGATACTACAGTAATGATTTGCAGTGTCTGTAAATGCTGTAAACTCAGGTTTTGTAAAGGCAGGCAGAGACAATCACATGAGATGATTCTAAAAATAAACAGTTGTTTAATTTGCTGAGGAGTTAACTCATCACTGAGTTAATGCAAAAGACAATTAACAAGCCATGATAAGTTTTTTTTAATTACTGGAAGATTAGTTTTCGTATTTAGCCGGTGGGGATGTGGAATACAAACAATGACTTAAATAGAAACATTTTCTCATTTAATACTGAGAGGAACATTTCTTTTAATTGTTATCTGCACACAGTTAAAACGAAAATACAGATATAGTCTCAGCTAAATCTCTCGTTAAGCATCAAAGGGCTGTTATGAAGCTTAACAGCCGATCAATATAGACACAGATTGGGAAGTGGAACTCAGGTGGGCTGATAAGCTAACACCCACAATATGTCATCTAAATTTATGTTAATGTTTAAGTCTTTTCCTAAATAGAACTTAAATGTATGAGTTATGAATAAAACTAAGGCCCTGTGCAGTTTGTGCTGTAAACCAGGTATTCACACAAATTTCTGCTGTCAGTGTGGGACTTTCAGCCTCAAGTGGACACTCGAGGTACTGCACTTGTGGCACTTCTTCATTGGTTTTGTTATTTAATACCAGTTGTTGCTGCACTGATACCAATTGTGCAGCACTGGACTGCAATGTGGTGCAGTGGTTCATGCTGTTGCCTTACAGCACAGTGGTTCCTGGTACTAATTCCTTTCTGTGTGTAGTTTGCATGTATTCCCTGATACCGGGGTCACAGGCCAAGGGCAAGGTTACAGTGACCAACGATCAGCTGAGTAAAACATCTTCTAGAAAAAGTTAGAGTTTCCTCAAATAAAACTTTAAATGTAGGGAAATTGAAGCAGCAATGCATTGACTTTCTCACAGATCAGGTCTATCCCTTGTTCTATTTTCTAACCAACTAAAGAACTTTATATTATTCATTTTATTTACATGGCAGAGTTGTTTTTTGCACCATGGTCTCATGTTCACAATTCCCATCTGTTCTCTGTATTGTGCACTGCAGGGTTCAATCCTGATGCGTTGGCACAGACATAAATGTGCGCACACACACACTAATGAGCATACTTCATATAGTGAACAGAGAGCTGAGAAACCACCAGAAGAGACAGAAAAAAAAATCACTTTTTTAAGTCGTTCCAGGGTCGTCTGTGTGGAGATAGCAACACTGCAAACACTGAAACAGCTACATATGCAGTGCTGTAACTTTTGTGACACAATAACATGTCTCCAACTTGGCCCCTTGTGGATAGAAAACCAAACTGGTTCTTAGGAAGAACAGGATAAGAACCAATTTAGAAAGAAGAAGAAATGATTTTGTCGTTTTGTTGATGTGCTGAGATTTTGGTGCATGGTTGCAACACTTGATTTGAATCCTTTGTGCATTTTCTTAGTTATTACTGTTTCCAGTTCATCTCAAGACCTCAATATTTTAGTATTTATTTCTTTGAACTGCTTGGAGAAAAGTAGGATTTTCTGATGTCAAAGGCTCTGAAACTAATTGACAATATTTATGACAACAGACAGTGAGTGTAGCGTTCATGACTAAGACTAGCTGTGACTTATAGCTTCGGTACCAGAGAGATGAAAGGTGGAGTGACACCAAGTAGAAAGAGTTCAAGAGTTCATCCAAAGATGGCAAATCCAAGAAGTTATTCTTGCAATGTACTCATGAGTTTGCTACTTACAGATTGAAGAAACACCTATTTCATCCTATTCAATATAAACTGAAATTCAACATCTTTGTTTCCTCGTGGTTTCATCATTGTTGCCTATTGAGATACGTGAAGATTTGAGTCTTAAAAAGTCTCCTGTCATTGAGAAACGGGGGCTTTGTTATAGGTCCAGTCCAGGTTCTTTGTTCCCTGGACTTTGTGTAAAAAAAAGTGCCCAGGCTGAAAAGAAATACGGTAATTCTGCTCCGTAATTTCTGCTTCTGTGTGAGCACATTACTTTTACGAGTCGTCACTAAAATGTGAGCAAGCAGTGTGATTATCCTGGATGTAAGAAGATGCTGACATCATCATTTGGACTGAGCTGAGGATTCAGCTTTAGTCAGCTCTGCCTCATCTGACATACTTTCTTATTTTTGAGTTTGTTTGCACATACACACATTCAACATGAACTTTAAAAAACTGAATCAGCTCTTACTTTTGAGGCAGCTGACATTTTCTCTCAATAACATCAGACAAATCAAAAAGAGAGTTAGAGATTTAATCTTAGTGTTTGCCTCCTCAGCACACTCAGCTGAAGTCCCGACTCTGAATGTGAAACAGGACGATCCCTCCAGATTACCAAAAACCATACAAGTCATCAGAACAGCTGATTTCTTCTTTATTTTACCTAACCGGGATAAAAAATAAAGATCTGATCAAAGCCAGGAAGACAGATGCCTGAGGGAAACTGTCTCACTTCATGATGGTAGAAAACACACGCTGAATGCAGGCTGTGCTGAAATGCTGCAGAGTCCTGAGCTGTGTCACACTCAGGCTGAGCAGGACTGAACCAAACTGGTCCCAAACGCTTGAATAATGTCATAGAGAGGCCAGAAACACGCAGGAGGTCTGGAGGATTTCGGGATGTTAACGGTTTCCTGGAGAGGGGGAAAAGGCAGACCAGCGTGTGTGTGTTTGTGTGTGAGTGAGTGGTTCTTTGTGTGTGTGTGTGTGTGTGTTGGCTGGGGGATGCTGGCACAGCTGTAATTAGATCCTGTGGGACCTGCAGGGAAGATTGCAGGAAAGTACGGCCACTTTTTTGCAGTGTTGTGTTTGGAAATTGTGGTCTTTACCTACTGGTTGCTCATCACTTTGATACATTTTTTTCTTAAAAGTGTATGTGCAGGTGTTTGTCTGTGTGTGTGTGTGTTACTGCTGATGCCAGCGTCTCTTATTTCCATGCATTATGTGGATAACATAGCACATATATGATTACTTTCACATTAGAATATGTCCCTCTTGTCACCCGTATTACAGTAAACATAGAGGTTTTGGTTGTTGAAATTGTCTAACTGACTCTAGAAGAGGGCATCATGATTTTAAGTCAAGGTTTACTCTGTTGTGTTATTTAGATAGAATAACTGAACAGTATTTGTTCACCAGAAGCAGATTGGTGCATCCCTGTGATGCAGAATGTTTCAAATTGATGCATCAAAAAGTAAAAGTCCTGCAGAGCAATCTGTGAGTTCCAGATTTTTTGATAATCTTTTTGTTCTGTTGATTTTTTTAAATTCATGTTGCCTTCTTTAAGGGGATTTTGTGAAATACACTAAGAATTAGTGGAATAGATGTTTCATATTTTGTCTGCATTGTCCTTCATTTTGACCGATTTGCTCTTTTTATGTTCAGATTTGGTGCATTTAGCTGAGAGCAGATGGAAGTATCACGCTGAGATTGCGGTTGGATTTCCTTGTAGTTCAGTTTCAAACTCATCTTTCAGCCCCGTAGCCGTGGTGTGAAGAAGAAGTCCTCTGAATGTTTGCCAGGAACACACCAGTTTACAGAGTCTGGATGTTCTTTCTACAACTGCTGTCCTTATCAGGAAAGTTTCACATTAACCACATCCTCGTGGCTCTGATTTGTTTCCTCCCTTTTGATCCGGTACTCGCTCAGCTATTTGTCTGCTGGCAGGGGCGCAGCATTGATTAGTCAATTTAGCAACATGAGCAGTGTGTTGAGCAGCAGACATACATTCAGCAACTTCTGGGGAATGTTTAACGACTGGGGATTCCCTCTGCAGCTACTCCAAGGCGAGCAGGAACTTCTGGGGGCTTTCATTCATTAAAAGCATCGACTAGCAGTCAGTAAATTGACATGTCAGCAAAAATAAGCTGTTATTTCTACCCACATCATCAGTACTCTGCCAGACTGCCTTTTGGCAAAACAAGCAGAGCAAGATGTTGATTCGATGCTGTTGCGCTGGAGGAAGGGTGAAGAAGGATTCCTGTTTTTATCTTTCTCTGTGCAGCTCTCAATGATCGGTTTCCTCTTCCTGAATTCACCCTTAGGATCTTTAACTGAAGCTCAGAGCAGAGGGCTGAGGCCCATTCACTCCTTTGACGTGACGCTAAGATGATAGCATGTGAAGTACATCTTTATTTGAACACAACCCTGCTGAGCAGACGCAGGGAGGATCTTTAATGCATTAATCATCAGTACAAATGACAAACAGCAGCTGTCACATTGGCTGAGAGCGATCTGGGTCTGCCAACCAAGCAACCCAGCTGTGTTCACATCACAGCGAGGCCAAACAACATTTGATTATTAATTTATCAAACATGAAAACATTTTCCCTGTTGGTGAAAATATTATTTTGATTGCAGGATAAATGCACCGCTGACCTTTCGCTCCCGGGCAGGTTACCGATACATCACAGCGTGAGAGCAGTACTCATTGATCTGTCACAACAGACGCAATATTGAACACAACGCAAAGGAAAACAATCTCAGCTGTGTCTGACAGGCGGCAGGGACATTGGCGTGTGAATCATCAGCTGTGGATGAGGAGACTTTATAGTTTTCAGGGTTCAAATCACGCCGTTGGTTTTCAGAATCACTCCTTCTCTGAAGTCATACCTGGCTCAGACTTCATTTAACTCAGCCGTGACAGTGTGAGATCAAGAAACACTTTGTTAAATGTCAGAGGGCTTCCTTTGATTTTAACCACACAAATCAATCTTCAGTCACGTGAAGCACGTTTAGCAGCTTTGACATGAAAGTAAAAACCTAAACCCACCTTTCACGCATTGGAGTAGGAGACGGAAAAAACCTGTGATCCTTCACGTCTCTGAAGTCTCCGGCGTCAGCTCGAGTATGATTCATCGTGTAAAAGCAATCCAGCCTGAGTCATTTGACTTCACTTTGGTTTACCTGGAAGGCAAACGCTGGTATTTCTAAATGCTAAATCACCTGCCAGTCTCTTCTGACAAATTGATGACTCTATTAAATGTGAATTTCTCGAAACAGTGGAACGGTCTTTGGTAAATTTACACCTTTAATTAGAGATTATGGGCACAGACAGAGACTGATTTTATAATAATCCTAAGAAACGCTGCTTTACAAATTAATTCACCAGGCTTTCTTTCTAATCACCTTTCTGCGTTAAATACTTCCCTCTGATTGGTTAATACTTCTTGAAAATGGTTATTAAGTCTGAATAGGAAAGACGATGTGTGGACAGATCGGAGTGGAATATTGGAAGACACAAGGCGCCAAAGTGGAAAAGCTTTTGACCGTTTCCCTTTTTTGTTCTTTCTTTTTTTCGTCATTATTTGAGCATTGATACACCTTTTATTCATCAGAGGACAGAACAAGGAGAACAGAGTGAGAAACAGGGTCAGAGTGGGGAGTAATAAGCGAGAAAGAGGCCACAGGTTGGACTTAAGCCAACTCCTTGATGTTCGCTTCATGAAGAGCACAAGCTATACTTTTAGGCCAAACTAGTGCCCCAGATTGACCAAATGAAGGGGAAAAATGCATCTAAATGCAACTAAAAAGCAAACGACAAAGAGTTTAAACTTTTACAATTGCTGTTGTTATTTTCTGCATCTGTTAAAAATGCCTTTGGGAAAAACATTGTCTAGGCTTAGTCCTGTGATGAACTATCTATGGAAGCTTATGTGAGGATTTTTCCTTAGAGGGACCGTGAGGACTTTCTAAGTGATCTTGAAAAAGTCTTACTTCTTGATATTTGCTTGATCAGAATCCACAACTTGAAATGAGACTTCCAGTGCCAAAATAGCTTATTTCTAAATGCTATTCCTCAGCTTCCTGATTGGATCAGACTGGAAAAGATTGATTTCCAAAAAGCTGAAGTCTCTTTGACAACATCTCAACAGCTGCAGAAGTTACGCAGTGAGACGAGACATCTGTGTTTTTCTCAGCTGGAAACTATTTCATAGATTTATTTTTCTTATAAAATTGGAAACAGGAGCTGGACTGTCCGACAGAAAATGGACAGAGGAGCAGAAGAAAGCTGAATGGGAGAGTGATGGAGCACAGGCTAAAGGCTGAAACACAAGCTAGGGGCTAAAACACGGGTTAAGCTGTTTGCGATAATGTTCATTCCAACCCACATGCAGCAGTTATTCTGCAGTGATCAGTTCAAACTCAAAAGTCTCAATAAATTGAAGAGCCATGTTATGTTTGCGCTGCTTGGTGAGGTTGGAGTTGGTAGATGAGCACTGGTAGGACACAACCAGGATTCATTAACATTACATGTTATAGACAGCAGTACATAACTCTTGATAAATACCGTTGTATCTGTTACAAAGATGTCTAAGAACTAAGAAAAGAAGAATTAAAAGGAAGATCTGATCTCTGCTCATTTTTCAAAACAAATACACGCCTTGTCATGAGTTTTGTCGTCATGACAGTTTGTGGGAGTCCTCCAACCAAAGGAGCCACTGCAGTCCACTCCAAACCAAAGACCTCACAGTGTCTATTTGAAAAATCTTCTCTCAGTTCATTTGCTTCCAGGAATGCACACCTTGGCTGATAGATTGTGGTCAAAGGTGTGACTGCAATCAACGACAAATGGAGAGTCAGCGCTTTAAAGTGCATTCAAGGGGAAAAGAGAGGAGCGGAAAGAGTGTTGGTGGACATATTAATTAATGATTCTTTTTTGACATTGTAGATGTATGAAATCCCTGATCTCTGATGCGTCATTAAATATGTTTTCAGTGGCTTTGGCTGCACATGTTTGCAGTGTTGTCACTTAAATAATAACTCAAATGTTCTACAATTTGTGGATAAAGCTTTGATTTCCCCTCTTTACATGTTAAAGTGTTATCTTTGACATGCCTTAAGCGTAGAAGACACAGTGCTTTCTTTGTCTCACACTCAACCTAATCAGGTAGCTCCTCATCAGTTTCAATCTGAAGGCAGATCGAGTCATCAGGGAAAAGGAAAGATGTTTGTTTTTCAGCCATAACAAAGTCCCAGTACTACACCAGTGATGTAATAGAAAAATCTCATCATTGAACTCCAGAAAATGCCCAACAGCCACCAGAATCCATCCAATTTACCAAACATGGAACGACGACAACCAACCAATCCGTCTCTGAAAGAAGTCATGGACGAGCAGTTTGAGAGACAATTATAGCGTCATGCGTACAGAATCTGTCCAACAAACCCTGATGTTAAAGACATTTTACATTACACTCACTTAATTCTTGTCTGGACCCAGTGGACACAACGGTTTCCAGATCAATAGTTTCCTCCACAGGGATGATAATGTCCTCTATGGCTTTTAAATGGCCATTTTTCCATTCACAGGTACAGACAGCTGGGTGTTAAAACGGCGTAAAAGATGATAAATGGCAGCCAGATTTAAGTGGCTGTCAGCATCGATCAGCTGTTATTCACAATTAATTGAGGCCCGTTAGCTCTGTGCATATTCCCTCTCACCCCTGCTCAGCTGTAAAAATGTAATGACCCATTAACAGATTCTTTGGGTTTTAAAAAGAGCTTTTTCAGCACAATCCATGGCCCACATGTGAAACGGCAATAATTCCATTAGGAGGGAAGGCAATCTGACTCTTTATTTCAGATGTTAAGATTGTCAGAGAGCTGAAGTGTTAAATGGACCTCTGAGTAACACTAAGAGGTTTTTTTACCCTTGAACATTTACGTAACATTATGCCAGTCTGACAATTTTTATAATTGCCCCCGAACAAACAAATCAATTTGCATTTTCTCTGTCAGGTTGACTGCATCTTGATGTGTGCATTGTGCAGCTTTGGTTTAATTTGCGACCACATGCAGCTTGGAAACAAATGAGTTCTGCAAACAAAAGAAGTCAAAAGTCAAAAAATGTTAGAATGAAATTTTTGACACAAAACTTTAATCAAATAAAATACTATTTTAAAAAACTAATCAGTTAGTTTTGGCTGAGCTCAGATTCTTAAGATGCTTAATTAGATTGGTTTTGTGATATATTCCCATGCCCCTGATGCCCTTGCATCTTAAGCAGACTGGGAAATGTTTTATATTACAATCAAACATCACCTTTCCTGTGTGTCTATTGATACCAGATGATCAGCAAACTCTGCCTCTGAACCAAGGAAAATGTTCCCCATTAGTGGGTTATGTGGGGAAAATATGTAGGGACCAAATGTGATTTAGTCAGACATTACGAGATATACTTTGGTTTTGTTGTGCACTTGAAAAAAAAGGGTAAAAATAGGGCTGGACAGTTATTACAAACAACACTGAATCACAGCATGGCCTGCTGCAATTATCAAATTGCACACAGTGTAATATTTCTTTGACCTAAAATTTGTCAGAATACCTGATAAGATTTTTTTTTTTGCAGTAGGTGTTTTATGCTCTACACCAGTGTGACTCAACCCAAGAGCCAAACTGTTGGAAACTGCCTTTGTAAGAGCAACAATCTAAGTAGTGAAAAGTGGTAAACAGAAAGGGGAAGCACTACACTGCAAAAACGGAAATCTAAGCAAGTCATTATGTCTTATTTGTTGTAAAAATTGTCTTATTGTTCTTAATTTGAGCCACATTCACCAGACCAGGTCTTAAAAATGTCTTATTTCAAGTTTTTTTAAGACAAAAATGGGATAAGACAAATTCATCCGGGAAGTTTCTTGAAATTAGAAAGATGTCTTAAAACAAGAATCTTTTATCTTATCCCATTGGCAGATTTCTTTTCTACTTGTTACAAGCAATTGATGCCTCATTTTTGTCTTTAAAAAACTTGAAATGAGACATTTTTATGACCTTGTCTAGTAAATGTGGCTCAAATCAAGAATGGTAGGACAAATTTTATGAAAAATAAGACATAATGACTTGCTTAGATTTCAGTTTTTGCAGTGTAGAAACACATTTAGGGTGACAAAAATGGCCAAAAAGCTGCATAAAAATGGGGAGAAAGCTTGGGAAATGGACTGAAACTAGCAAAACTTTCCAGAAGCCTGACATTTCTGTTTTAAATATCCTTTTTTATTGGGCTTATGTAATATTCTTACTTATGAGACACTGAATTTTGGGGTTTCATTATCTGTAAGCCATAATCAACATTTCAAGTAATAAGGCTTGAAATAACTTGCTCTATGTATAATGACTTAATATAATATCTAGACTTCACTCTGAAATGGGTGACCAAGAAAATTTCACTTTTTCATGATATTCTCATTGTTGAAAAGTAACTGAACAAATTTTCCTCTCTCCCTCATGTTTGTATTTTGTGTTTCTCAGGCCTGACTCTGGACTTGCCTGGTTTGGGGTCTAAATGAGAAAAGAGCATGTTATTGATTCAGTTTTGTCTTCATTTTTCTCCTCACAGGTTTGGCCTCATCCTTCACAGAAATGAGCCTGTTCTCCACAAGATTGACCTGGAGACAACATCATACGTGAAAAACATCAGTTTGTGGGAATATAACTGCATCCCCAAGTCTGTGGCCTACACACATCTGGGCGGCTACTACTTTGTCAACTGCAGAGCCGACTCCACCGGTGCCACGCAGCCACAGCTCATTCTGGACAGCGTGACAGACAGCGTGATCGGTCTGAACCGTGATGTCACCGGCACTCCTTTTGTTTCTCCTGACGGTCATTACTTGATAACTGTGGACGATGGCGACGGTTTGATGAGGATCCAGAAGATCTCAGAGCGCGGAGAGATCCAGGAGCCCTTCGACATCCACACCAACCTCCACCTGTCCGACCTGGCCTTCCAACGCTCCTTCACCGAGGTTCACCAGTACAACGTGTTCGGCAGCTCCGGCCGTCAAACTGACGCTCTGTTTGTGGAGCTGAGCTCCGGCAAGGTCAAGATGATCAAGAGCCTGAAGGAAGCCACCAGGTCCTTCGAGTGGCCGTGGAGCAGCAGGAACAGGGTGATGACGAGCAGCGGGCTGTTTGGACAGTACCTCATGACCCCGTCCAGAGAATCCCTCTTCATCCTGGACGGACGCCTCAACAAGCTCAACTGTGAGATCACAGACGTCCTCAAAGGCAACGTGGTGGTGTGGGTCGGGGAGTCTTAGGCTGCGTCATAAAGACCCAATGAGCTTTGTTTTACTCAAAGGTACTGCTGCACTGAATTCTGTTGCAGATTCTTTAATTTTGTGGGAGTGAATTGTGAATACTTTCAAATTTTTAAAGTCCATTGGATGAGGGACTGTCATTGAAGAAAAAAACAAAACAGAAAAAAAAAAAAAAACAACAAACAAGCGAAGGTGTATTTGATTGATTGTTAATTGATCGTCTTAAAGCCAAGTTTCAATGTTTTCTCCACAGGTGGATTCACGTCAAAGTCAACATTAAGTTGCCTGTTGATTCTCTTTTTTCAGGAAAATTGGTGCAAATCAGCAAATGTGCAACCTTGCATTATTATTCAGTGATTGTTTTCAGTGTGTGGGAATGCTGTAGATAATCTCTCGAGACCAATATTTAAAGCTAATTGGCAGAAACTAATATATATCCTGTATATGTCAAGATTGTAATTTTAAGTTTTCCATCCTAAACCTTTTCCTGTGCCTTCAAGGAAAATTCCCTCCATCAGAGGAATTAGCGTAATTATTCCTGTGTGACTGCAGACAACACATTTCTTTCTGACCCCTCCATTCGTGGTGAGCGCGGTTCCTCACACTCCTTCCCCTCTCTCCCTCTTTCTCTCTCGTCTGTCTTTTCTTCGAATGCAGCCGCCTCGGTCTAATTAAAACGAGCCCTTGCTGTGATCTCATCCTGTTTGAAGTGGAGACTTAGAGATTGAGCGGTTCATTACTGTTGTGCGATCTGTAACCTCTGATCAAATTTAACCAGCGTAGGAAGGTTTTGAAATATATAAATATATAAATATATATATTTTCCTTTTTAGTCCAAAGCAGAGAGTCAGTGGTGATGTTAGTTGAATTGTACCAGCTTTATGCACTACACTTTGTGAAATTTGAACATTTTCCTTCGTAGGGAGTCGATAACAGGATTGTGTGAAGGAAGTCATGATGTGTATAGCCCAGGACCAAAAGAACAAAAAAAGATAAACAGAGTAAATTAGGACGAGCTGTCGGGGTTAGGCTGCTCCGTTTGACAGCAGGTTTAAAGTGAATGTTTGAACTCAGAGTAATGAACAGCGAGCTCACTGAGGAGTGAGGTTAGCTGCGGTTTCGTGTTTTTGGAAACAGCCGACAAGTCGATGAAACTGTTCCTTAGCCGGACACATTTCTATGCATTTTCACCCTGGCACTCTATGACTCTGTGAATCACAACGGGCAACTGTATCGCAAATTTAGTACGGACTTCTGACGTGTACAGATTCTATAAAGTCACTCTGTCTTCAAAATCCTCCCCGTAAATGTTTTGATTTTAATTTACTTTAACTCCTTTCACACCTTGACTGTACTGATGATGATGATGATGACCTCTGACCTTTCTCTCTCTCTTTATGTTCTGTACATAGCGGCTGACTGTGACCTCATTACTTCTCCATCAATGTACAGATTCACGCAGGTTTCCGTCTGTTGTTTTTTTTTTTTTCCCACCCTCACCTTCCTTTTTAGGAAATGAAAACACACACAGCTGTCATCATCTCCATCCCGTGCACAAGCACATTGTAATCACTACACAGCTTTCACCTTCATCATAACCATGTCTTGTATGTTCTTCATGTGATTGTTATTTATATAGAGAAAACACGCTTGTCATTTTACCCAACAATAAAAAATAGAACATGAAAACAACCACGTCGCCTCGTTTCCTCATTAAAACAACTCTTTGTACTGCGCAGACAATCATATGACTTTCCTCTAGGTCTCTGTTGCCAATTATGATTCAACAAGAGATGCTACAAGAACAAGGTCAAGGCTCAGTTGTCCCTTTGGGCATATTTATCCACAAGCAAGGCATGCGTTGTAAAGAATCATTATTAATTAGAACAGAAAGAGAAGTTGGAGATACGACTTGTGGTGAGGTCTGTGAAATCAGAGCAGCATGAGTTGGAGTCAGTGTGTGTGAAATGCATGAAATGCTTTCTATTTTCTTTGTCTAGAAAAAGGCTGTGATATCATAAGTGCTTCGGAAACTGTGATTGGCATGAACATAATTTAACTTATGACTGCCTGAAGGCTAAAAGAAAATTGACTGCCACCATTAAAAATACAATTCCTCACACACTAAAAGTTAAAAGCAATTTTTGGCTGAAATAATTTGGACTCCACCAGGCTTTTGAAACATTTTGTAAAATCAAAGTATCTTTGGTGTTTGCAGGAAAAGCTGGCAGAGCACAGGCTGTAACAGTACATTGACAATTTATCATGTTCTACAAACAAACGTCTGCATGCAAGCAAGGGTAACAATCAGCTAATGGCCCTTTTCCACTGACCCGTCTTGGCCCTACTCTACTCGCCTCTACTCGGTTTGTGTTGTGTTTCCACAGGCGCGGTACTACGCGTCAGATGCCAGCTTCTAGTACCTGCTCTACCCTGGTTCCAAGCGAGCTGAGCAGATACTAAAGGGTGACGGGGACGGACTACCAGTCACTCATTGGTCAGAGAATGTCATCACCGAAGCTTCTGACTCTACAAATCACTTACAAGAGGCAAACGAATAAGTCAGCGACGGGTTTTTAATGACATTTAAACCCGACGGTACAGAACCAGACTGAATGAAGACAAAATACAGCCCTAAAATGCTCCTTCATGATTCCTAAATAAGTTAAAAGTCCTTTTTAAACGAAAAAGAAGTTAACAGCAAGATAGTTTGGTTTATAGAGTCTTTTTGATTAAATCAAAGTTGGTCGGTGCAGGAGCGATCTGTCTGCCACGAGAGTCTTTAAGCACCAATCAGTCCATTAATCCACAGGGAACCAAAAAGGAAAACCAGTTCAAAGAAGAATGATTGATCAACAAAAAATCTCTGGTATACCAGGCCCAAAAATCAAAAATGAAAGCGACCTCACTGGATCCAGGGAAGAGTTGATGTCAGGAAGCAGCTCCTTCGTTTTCCTCTGCGTGCAGCAGCACAAGGCTGTTGTTTACCTCCGTTGTCATGACGCCCGGCATTGAGCCGCTGTATTGCTTTAATGAAGTCTTTTGAAAGCTTTTTTTTCCGTTAAAGACCACGGTGGCACATATGTTAGTACAAAATTATGTTTGTGTCATGTTATAGATGAACATGCTCGCACTTCTGCGCAGCACTTTAGCGCAGCTGTGCTATAAGATCCACGCCCACCGTGAGTCTGTAGTCGGGCTGGTGGAAAAGGTAACCAAACCAAGTAGAGCCGAGTCGAATCGAGTAGGGCTGGAATTGTATGGTGGAAAAGGGTCATGAGGCTCAAAAATGTCAACTCAGGCAACAAATTGCTCGGTTTTGAGAGTTCTTATCTCTAACCCACCATGAGTACAGCACTTTGCAGCATTTAGCAAGTTACAATGGGCAGAAACCTCAGACAGAACCAGACTCATGTTAGACCAACATCTGCCTCCACTGTGCTTTTTGTCGTCTTTATATTGTCCCTCTGGTGCCTCCATATTTCTTTCACATGACTGACAAACTCAGTAAAACCCGTATTTTTCTCACCATGGTGTTTTCGCTGCAGTCCCTTTAAAACCACTTTTCCCTCTGATTGACCAGTTTAGCTATGCACAGACCTTGGTGTTTGAGGCCTGCTCCTCTAACATGACAACCAGATAGGAGATCATCTACACTGACCTTGTTTCAGCATATCTACCTTTAAAATATAAGGCAGAATACCCCTTCTTTAAGCTAAATCCTCTTTTTCTAAAGGTGGAAATGTTCTGACAAATATGCAGTTATTACAGCTGTACGCAGAAAAGGTCTAACATGAAAAATGTGAGAGATAAGAAAGCAACAAATGTGCAGAACTGCAGCTTCTTCATACATGTATGCACAGCAGTGTGAAGATGAACATTGAAGGTTGTTAAAGCGCTTTTCTTGCTGATGACATGCATTTGGTTATTCACCAGAGAAACAGAGAGCTGCAGCTTCATTTCAGCCGTGATCACAAGCCCAGCCCTCTTCTACACTCCTGATAAACGCTCCCTTAAGCATTCCTCCCCCACTGGCCCCAATTTATATTCATCCCTGAGTCACCCAGGCTGGTAGTTTTTATTAATATTCTTTCTTACTGAGCCCCCTTTAATAAAACTGCCGTGTGAGGAGGAAAGAGGTCCTGGCAGTTCCTTAATTATCTATTGTCAGTCCTTTATCTTCTCCCGGTCACATGGGAGGGCCCGGGACTCCTCCCCACCGCACACTCCAGCCTCGCCTCCATCAGGACGATTTAGCACCGCGCTCTGCCTCTCTCTATTATTCCATTCATAAGGCGAACAGCGTAATCACGCCGCCGGCTCCTTCATCATGTTGCCAGCAGTGCAACCTGTGCGCTGCATCCAATCCACGGCTCCTGATGACTGATGGAGGCCACTGGTGGAGCTGCACAGTGTGCTGGTTGTAGGTCCTCATCCTGCATTCATTCCCCTGCACTCTCTCTCTCTCTCTGTCTTGCTCTCTGCAGAATAATCAGTGTTCTTGCGTGTGGTGGGGGCAGCACACAAGCAGTTAGAAAATGGATTTTCACTCAGAGAAAGAAGCCGTCCTGAGCGACTAAATGGACCTGTCAGAGAGATGCAGTAAGCTAAATGTAAATAAAGAGGAAATTAATTACCCTAATAGAAAACAAGCACTTTGGATAAACTGGAGTGAATTAAAATTCTGATCCTCTGCAGGGTGATTACTTTTGTTACAGATTAATACGTCAAATGTCGAGTTGTTTTTTTGTTGTTTGTAAATTCACAGCTGTTAACAAAGGGTCTGAAAAGGAGGAAAAATGTCTCCCACAGCCAAGATGATGCCCGTATGTCATCTGTATCTCTTTCTGGGATGCTTTCTGTCTGCTGAGAACAAAGCTTTTGGGAGCAGTGGCCAACTTTTTGGTTCTCTCTCATAGAAAGCATCAAAGAACTTCTGGTCGAGGCTTCGATCTCCTTTGTTCACAGTCAGACTGACAAATCAAGAAGCATGAATGTTGGATACAACACGGAAAGTTTGCAGCATTTGCATGCAGATTTTCACTCACAGGCATTAATTGAAGCTAAGTCCTCATTGGTTAACGGCTGATGAGTTCCTGTTTAACTTTACAACATCATACATTCCTCCTCTTGTGATCCCTGCAGGCTTTTTTCCTGCATGAAGCCTGTTTATTGATAATACTCACAGACTACAAATGGAAGCCAGAGCACTGAGAATTCAAAAATCTCTCCCTCCATTTACAGACTTTGTATTTTGATGCAGAATCTGTAAGTCAGGATGATCTACATCCTATTAAATGGAACAGAACAGGAGTCTGCTGCAATGCCAGGAGCTCTGTCGGGCTGAGATGATTTATTGATTCTGGCTAAGTGCGAACATCCTCACACTTGCATACGCACATAAAACAACTATTGTGCTGATATGTGTAGATCTCACCATGTTAACTTTCTCTGGATAATATGCAGCCAAATGAAAATGAACAAAGTAAAGTTGAGAGCAATTGAAGGTCTTTGCTTTTGACTTTTATAGCATTCGTTAAAGTTATGCTGAATTATCTTTTATGAAGGTTTCAGGCTTTTTATGTGTGTCAAATTCGTTTCACCGTTTTCAGTCACAATTAAAATATTTTCCTTAGAACTGAAACAACTGAATAATTCATACCTCATAAATGTCAATATCATCCAGACATCAAACAAAATATCTTGACTATTCATCTAAACACTGAAATACCATGATGATACCAGAGAAAAAAAACTAGAAACAGACAAATCATCAATCATTTGGAAATATGCATGTGTGGCTACATTTTCCAAACATAAAACATTGTTCAAGCAATAAAAAATGCTCATCACATCATCTTTCAATCATCAAAATTTCAAGGACACATTTTCTGTGAACAGTTTCTGTATTCACCATTAAACTGTAAAACCCAACAGCTTTCTTGACTAAAGATTTGAGTTACAGTAACTCAGTTATAAAAGTCTGCAGTTCTCACTAGTTCTTTTGAAATAAAATTGACATAAATAATGAAGAAAACTGTTTGAATACTTCTGCTGAGTGAAGCCTTCTTGAGTTAATTGAGCAGCTACAAAAGCTGGAGCTGCCAATTTCCCATGTCACCTTTAAGTCCAGTAGGGGGCGGTATTACAAGAAAAAGTAGATTGAACAGGTAGAACAAGTTACTTCAACTAACGTCACCACGAACTAACGTCAACTTTGCCTGCACCATGAACTCCACCAGTGGACAGATTTCAACAATTCTCGTGAAATGTGTTTTGAAAAGTCAAAAGGTGAGTCATTGAGCAGGTAAAGTAAGTTTCCCATTTGAATTTCCTACTCATGCCTGTATTAACCAATTTTACCATTATTTTCAGTAATTTTAGCATTAGTGTTAAAAAGGTTACAACAGACATCGATAGACATCTGACAGACAACTGACCAAGAGAGAAAATGTGATGAAAGGAATAGAAATCCAAATATAATCCCACAGGTTTAACATTCACAATATTAATGGGATAAAAAATAGAAAAAGAGAATACACATGCAGTATAAATCAGAACAATTCTGGCTAGTTTTAAGTATTTAGTTTATCATCCTACTCTTTAACCTCGTTTCCACTAAGCGGATCGGTTCAGTTCGTCTCGGTATGGCACGCATTTTGTGGCATTTCCATAGACTAAAACTGGGGCGGGTCCCCAAACAAGCGACCTTTCTGCTCCACTTTTAGGTACCCTTCTGTTGGGGTGCCAAGCCGTACCAAACCGGCCCCAGGGGTGGGGCTACAATCACTGCAGTACGTTGATTGGTCAAAAGATCGGTAACTTCCCGTGTGACAGCGGTAATAAAGAACGACACACAACCCCGCATGCAGCCTTTCCTGAAACATTGCGTCATGGAATAAAGAGCCACATGCTGATCGCAAAGTAGAAGAGTTGCTGGACTTCCTCCATCGTTGCTCTTTGTTTACAATGCCGCTAACTTCTTCTTCGTTGCATTTATTTGCGGGTACACTGTGTGGCGCTGCAGTGAGGTCACACTGTTACGTAGCTGACGCGACTCTCGCCATCCGGCCCATCAAGCAGGGTACGGTTGGCTGTGGAAACGCGCACAGGAACAGGCTTTACCGACCTGACCCGTACCAAACTGTACTGATCCGTACCAGACTGCCTGGTGGAAACGAGGCTATAGAAACATCTCCCCAAAAAACCCTCCAAAAGGGGAACATCATATGAAGAAAAATCAGGAATGATATACACATAAAAAGGCACCAAAAACGGGTCACCAGACTTTTATACTCGGTGGTAACTTGGAGTTCAAGCTGAATTTGCTTGGACATGCCTTAGTAAAAGACAGTACCTTCATCACAGTCATCTCTATTTACAGATAATGCAGAATCTGTACACAGAGTCCAGATTTCCAGCATCAGAAATGTTCTGGTTTCAGTTCTTGATGCATTTAGAGTTAGAGTACAACCAACCAATATATTCAAAAGGCTTTGGTGTATGTAGGAAAAAAAAAATGCCCATGTGGAGACTTAAAGCAGGCAGAGGACAGTGAGTCTTCATGGACAGTGAGTCTATTTATTTCCTGATGTATAACAAACAATCTGCTCAATTAGTGAAAATTTTCAACACAGCGCAGTAAAGAAAGTATTCGCCTGAAGTTGGACAATGATAGACAATCATTGGCAGATGGTTTCTGAGACTGTAAATATTTATATGCAACAAAAGGGATAAAAAATACTGGAAGAGCAGGGACAAAATGTCAAGGAGGTAAACAACAATAAAGATGTGAAGCAACAAACTAACAAAGCTTTTCTTAACTGACTAAACTTCAACAGACAAATGCTGAGTTACAACAAAAAAACAAGCTAATACAAAAAATAAAGAAGCTAACATAATAAACTATTATAAAAAGAGAGTTTTCACTGATGAGGGACATTTTTCTCTCAGTTAAATGAAACAGAATGAAGGGTTGGTATTACTCTGAAATTAAACCCTGTGACAGGATGTTAACAGGATTGTGTGCAGCTAGATTAGAAAACCATTACAGAATTAAGACAGTGATTTCTTTTAAAAATAGAGTGTGTGAAGTGCTTTATTTGGAGGAAACAAAACAGCAGTGTCCTCTAACAAAGGAATACTAATGGGACGACCACATTTATTTCACCTCAATGGTTTATAAAGCCAAACACTATGAGCACTTAAAACTCAGGTGTTAAAAAAGCAAAGTGTCTGCCTTTGATGGATTTATCTGTGATTTAATAACTGTTCATACACAATTCTTTCATTGCTGCCTTGAGTCAGGAGTCAGGATAACCTCTTGACAAAAACTTATATTGTCATCATATCTGGACCTCCTCCCTGATCCAGTGTCCCTCGACAGATTAAAGTTTTAGAGGCTGGAAATATTGACTTTCTAGTCTTTCTAGTCTCAGTGACGTCACCTTTGAGTTGCAAAGGCATCACGAAGCCCAGAGATGGTGTGATATGGTCAAACTGGAAATGCTGACTAATGCTGGACTCCCATCAGATCCGTGTCCTCTCTCTGATCCGTCAACACAAACAGGGTGACTCATCATGAAGTTTTTTTTGTCCACTCCCTCTTATTGTTCTGATAAATCTGGATCACTTTGGGGTAGAGTTAAGCTGCTGACTCCTCTCTTCCTCCAGTTTCCCTCTTGTCATGCTGAGCCAGCTGCCATGACGCAGCGACTGCAGGATGCCTGGGGACGCTCGGCAGTGACAGACACACAAGCAGAGCCCTGTCATCCAGACACAGCCGACTGATCCCTTCCTGATAGCACCCAGGTCGGCCATGACAGGAGCCACCACCTCCACTTAGTATGCACCCTGTCTGTCCCTTCACTGCTCAGTGTTCTGCGAAAAAGACAGCAGAACGAGGAGTCCTCAAGGTCAACCCGAGGAGAAAACAGTCTAAAAGTTAAAGCTAAAGGTCTTCTTCAACAGCTTTTACACTTTGGCTGTCACAGTCTGTCAGATTAGAGAGGAAATATCAAAGCTGTCAGACTGAAACCTCACAAACATTCACAGCACTGTTCATTTCTCTCATGCTGTTACAGTTTGTGCTCAGTAAGGAGAGTTTCCTTTGGCTGGTTTGATAATAAACCTTTTCATTTATACAGAGCACGGCTCCTAAACTCTTTCACCCTCTGATCTACTCTACCAGTGACAGATTCTCAAACTTTACTTATATTATATTTACGTCTTATTCTTTGGGAACATTTTTACTGTTTCACCCCATTCACATCTTTTGAACACATTTTCTGATGATACCTGATGTTTTTGAGTAACTAAACAAGTTTTTGGCCAATCAAATTGATCACGTGTCGCTCTGTGGACTGTAAGACCAACCTCTTTTTAAAACCCCAACGAACAAAACAAAAAGTTATACACATCTTGCAAGAGTCCAGATTATACCTGGAGCATAGCCTGATATCTACTGATGCACTTATACACACCTGATCAAAATCTTAAGACCAGTTGAAAAATTGCACAAATTAGCACTGATGGATCTTCAAAAGTTTTTAAGTAGAGTTTTAAAATACAAAAAGAAGAAATGAGAGTTAGACCAAAAAAACTGAGAAAGCAATTCTTGGTGATCGCCTCAAAAATTAGTTTCAGCATTCCTGATTTCTGTGCAGATTTTGGCTTGTAAAGGCTGTGGTCTTAAACTTTAGATCAGCTGATGAACAGACAATTTCACTCCCATTTATTCTTATCGAAACTCTACTTAGAACCATTCAAGATCCAACAGTGTAAAATGTAAATAAGTTCAATTTTTCAGGAGTGTATGAGTCCAGTGCCGCTCAGATATTTCCTCACGTTATGGTGCAATAAGTCAAACTTCATGTTTCTAGTAACATCCAGTCATGCCACTATGTTGTATCTTTGGATGTATGGACTCAGCTCTTGGCAGGAGAATTAACGAATCTGTGGCAGATCATTACTCTTCGTGACTGAAGCATAAACATTCTGAATAACACAGCATCAGCCACATCAGAAAAAAATACTTGAACTCTGGATTGTGATGGTACCAAAGTGCTCCATTCTACAGATCAGATTCGCTCCACTTCACAAAGCTGTGGTTGGACACCATCCAGCTCAGATTTCATCATTAACGGGTCACATTCTGTAACATACAGGCTGAAATGTCTCTGGATCCTGAGGTATTTTGCAGAGTGTCACTCTCAATGAATGCTGTGTGCTGCTGAGAGACTTTTCAGCAGTGTGCTGTAATTGCCTCGTGTGACACCTGCCCCCTCACAGCGGTTACAGAGCCTTAATGAATACACTATAGGGACACGCTGCTTTAGCCCAGCTCATGGAGCAGGAGCCTCCAGTACAGAGGATACTGTCCTCAAAGCACTCGTCAAAGGATTGCTACTGGCCCTGAAGTGATTTGATGCATGTCTCCCCTCATTTCCTCCCTCTCTCTCTTGAGCAGCCCTTTCAAAATAAAAGCAAAAGCCTGAAAACTATTATTCAAATCTACTGTATATGTGTGAAACAGAAAGTGTCACTCTTGTCGTTGACAGTCTGGGCTTTTCTGTGGATCATGTTCCATGTAAACACTTTCTCCGATTGTTTCTCTTTAGTTGAAACGAGTCATCTTTTCTGCAAACGTCAGCTTCACAAAACAAGACGACTCTTTGTTGTCATCAGAAAACACTGGGAGACTATAGTCACACACAAAACTTATCCAGACAACGCAACCTTTTCTGCAAGAGACTTTAGAAGAACTTGAGATTATTGAATGTCAAACGAACAAAGAAAACACAGACATTTATGGTCCCAGATGTAAGCGAGAAGTAGAGTGATATCTCATGACGAGCGGGGGAGTTATATAGAGCCGTGCAGCGTCTGTGGTGTGCTTTTAACACGATTTGTGACACGTACAGCGATGCAGAGACAGTGACATTTGTTAACAGCAGGAACAGGTGGAAGGAACATTTGATTCTTCTGCTATTCCTGACACATAAGACCAGTCGAACAACTCTGTACATTAAGATGATTTATATCGAGATTAAATGCTGATGTGCTAATACTCCTAATAACTCAAAATTTTAAACATCTGGTTTATTTATGCAAAAAGGAAAGTAGAGGAGAAGAGCAAAACCACATGCAGTAATACAGTATAGCTCCTTAGGGGAATCAGAATATGTTAACCAAAGGGAGGTCAGACAGAGTCCTCAGTAGTTTTAACATCACGAATACAAGAAAAATAAAAAAATGAAATCACTTTACTCATTTTACAAGTATGATGATGCTGTATAATGAAAGAAATATAAAACAATAATATCACAGATATTTGTGATATTTATGTCATGGATGACTTTCTCTATGACTTAGAAAATAGAGGAAGTGAAATGAAGCCTGCAGATGGAACAGATCAATATTAGGAGACTTTATTATTTTAGAAAACAAAATTATATTACAGTAACTCTTTTGTCCACAAAGAGAGCCCCTGAGCAATTGAAAGAACAGAATGGAGCCTTTCAGAGCATTACCCAGAAGTACAAACAAAGACTATCACTGAGAACCTGAGCGACTGCTTTCACTGATATTGTTAAATGCCATACAAAATCAGCCAGAGCATGTTTTTATGTTTTTATATGTTCTAGTGTCATTTTTTGCATAGAACTTTTGCAATACATCAAAACAACTCTTATATCCAAAACTTAAATAAATGCATCAACCTGTGTTTAGATTAACAAAATAAAGTGCAAAAAAGTGCAACAAAACCATCAAAAAAAAAATCAAAATATAGGATGTGATGTGAATAACTCCTGCTTATACTTGGTGTCTGCAAACACATTAATGGAAAGAAACAGTGCTGTGAGATATGACAAAAACAGGATATGTTAGTGTCACTCCACAGATTTTATATGAAAAAAAGAACAACTAATCAAACTTTCTTGTCTGGCTTCAAATCTAACATCAATCAAAACTTGATAAGCAAATCATAACACTGGCACAAGCTGCGCTCTGTGGGGTTTAATGTCATTATTGTAACAGTTTTGACCAATGAGTTCACTCACTTAGGTGGTTTATTTGCTACAGGCTTGAAAATGGACTCAAAAAATAGAATTGCACATTTTGTTTTAGAAAAAGTTGTTTAAAAGACTTCAATATCACCCCAAATAAACAGAGAGGATTCATTACATTGGTGTTAAAGTGAACCAGCTGGGTTATATTTGGTACTCCGTACTGGGGAGCACCCTGATGAGTTCACATGTGAAATTAGGAAAACTAATAAAGTCCAAACTGGTTACTTTGATAAGTTTAATGGACAGGATCTGCATGTAGAAAGTAGTAGAGTGAGCACATAGAGCAGTCATTAATGGATCCATAGTGGATGTTCAGCATTGATCATCCATCTGACTGCACATCTGGACACAGCTGCTTTCAGAACATGCTGTGTGTGTCTGTGACCTTGGAGAACAAAAGTTTCAGACAATGAAACAGTGAAACATGGAGCTACATGTTTTGTTACAAGCTCTCCTCATTTCCATTCAGTCAGTGAGTTTAAAACTCTGAAATGTTTTCAAGGCTTCAGAAAACTTCTCCATCTTTAGATTTCCCTCTCCACCAGAGCAGGAGTCCAGCTTTACGCCCGGCTGCAGCAGACCGGGCGGACGGCCAGCCTGTGGTCATTAAGAGAATTTACTTCTCTCAGTCTGCCTCCGCACAGCGCAGGACCAGATGTGATGCCCACCTCCCAGGTTGCCAAACACAGCGAGAAGCATCCTGCACCGGGGGAAAGCATTCTGGAGAGCAGCTCTATCACTGCCAGGAGGAAACGCGGCTCAGCCCTCTTCAGCTCGACGGCTCTCAGCTAGAGAGCCAGCTGTTCAGAGAGGAAGTCGGAGTGCATGGAGAAGGAGAAGTCCTGTGGTTTTAAGGCCATGAGGGACTCCTCTGATATGTAAAGCTCTTCAGTGAAGAGAGACTGCAGAACTAAGGAGGACTTAGGAAACAGATCTACTGAGTCTCTGAGATATGTGTTTGTTTTTCCATCAAATTCAGCATTATGTTTCCATGATTGAGATACTCTAATTCTGTTTCTGTCAGGTGAATCAAACCTTCAGGATTAAATGCATGTACCACTTTTGTCTTCTTTCAGTTGATATGTGGAAGTTCATTTGCGAGAAAAGAACTTGACTTTGTGACATTAAAAGCTGTATATGATCAGAGCATTTGGACTCAGACCAGCAGAAACCAGATGATTTCATTCCCCTAAATTTGTGTCACACTGTCATGCTGAAGAGTTAAAAGGGGGCATCGCATTGACAGCTGAGTTAATAAAGGCTGACAGACCTCTTACATAAAGTGACAGTTTCAGATAATCCTCTGACAAGTTCATAAATCAACTCAAGTGTTCGTTTCAGGGACAGGTGTGAGATCATTTTGTCCAACACTTCTGTCCAGGAGAAGGTCCAGAATGGTTACAGATCATGAAGATGTCAAATTTTAAAGTGGCTGTGAGGAGTTTTCAGGACTATATTTCCCTTGAGCAGCGGGAAGCGCAGGACTCTGGTTGTCTGTCAGTCATAGGGTTCGCTGGACTGAGCGTGAAGCTGATGTAAGTTGATGAACACAGTCAACATGCAATGGAGCAGGGCCAGACTGCAGACACATCTGGTGTATTTTAGCCATTGGCTTCTCAATTGGGTTGGCTGGAGTGATTTACGACACATCTAGATACTGATGACAACACCACACCAGCTGATAAAGTTTAGCTTGGCTCTGCTGAAAATGATTTCTTGGATTTATTTTGTAGCAATGGTGGACACTGAAGCTGGACTGTTGGACAGAAAAGGGATAGAAGAGCAGAAGAAAGCTAAGAGAGTAGAGTAATAGAGCACAGACTAAAGGCTAAAACACAAACTGTAGTCTAAAACTGTTCAAACCTGAGAGTTTATCAATAAAACAAAGAACCAGGTTGCGTTTGCTCTGCTTGGTGAGGTTGGAGTTGGTAGATGAGCACTGGTAACCAGGACAGGACATAACCAGGATTTGCTAATGTTAGACTTTACTGATTTGTATCAGCGCACTGGGCTGTGAGTAGCACTAAATGTAGTTAGCCACTAAACTCAGATACAAACATGTTTGTTGTCATGTTTCGAACAACAGTGCCACGTAACTGTTTACAAATACATTACCTCATTGCATAGCATGCAGTCCACAGTTATCTTGTACAAAGAAAAGTAGAGCTAGAAAGAAGATCCAATCTTCGTTCATTTTTCAAAACAACAACCCGTGCTAAAAGTTAGATCACAGCCTTTGTGTGTAGAAACTCTAATTTGAACACAGTCACTAAATTGAAGCTTAAAAACTCATTTTACCATCCTCTCACAGTGTCTTATAACTTATGTTTGAGATCGACTGTATGCAAATGTAACCAGCTTTACATGCTGTTCTGACACACTCATCAACAAGCAAATCATGCTGTTATTACTGTGTAAACATACAAACATCCACATTAGCATGTTTAACCTGTACTGTATTCATGCTAATCCTGAGATAAGCCTCATGAAGCTGCAGCGAGGCTGTAAACCCAACGTCTTATTATTCAGAAGACGATAACAGTAGATGATGACCTTTCTTTGAGCATGCTGCCCTTTAAATGATATCTTTAGACCTGAATTAAGGCTAACACACATCTCACCCACACTCTACTCAAGTCACACGCATGCTTAGAGAGCAGCACAAAGCGTCATAACATCTGAATGAAACATTAACTTTAAAACCTTCAGAGTTATTCTGAGATCTAACCTGGCGCCCTCAGGTCTTCTCCTGCTGGCTGCCATTCACAGCTCACCTCACAGTGACAGAAGATGAAAAACATATATAATAGATGTCAAAGCAGAATAAAAAGGTGAGGAAGGTGCAGTAAATGACACTGTATGATGTCAGTACATAGATGAATGTCAGAGTTTAGTGTCACATGCTTGTACTTACAGAGCTTTTGTCTGTTTGCCCTTTGGGATCAGCTTGCAGCGGCATGAGCTGCTGTTTGTCACTAAAACAAAGTAAAACCACTTTATCACCCAGATGCTCCTCTGATGCACTGACCCAAGAGCACAGGTCACTTGCTGGAAGAATGAAACCAATTCTGCTTAAATACATGACTTTTCTGGTTGAGATTTGACTCCTGAAATCTTGAATCTCTGCTGCAGATCCTTTTCTGGTTTCTTGTTCTCATATAATCATATTTATCAGACAGGGTTCTTTAATCAGCTCTGTGCTTCATGCTGCATTTAGATACAAAAATAAACAGTGTTCAATCTGTTTTGCAACATTTTGTTTTGATCTAAACTGTTGGTGACGATAATAACAGAAAAAAAACCTAACTGACTGGTTTGAAAAAGATTCATGAAAGCTGTAAAAACAAAATGCATTTTAATAAACAGACCACTTGGCTCCCCAGCTCATTAACTCTTTTGTTCCTAAATGTCTCATTTCATTTATTCATCCATCTAATTTTACTTCAACCTTTAATTCATTTAATTCTGATGTGCCAAGTAATTTCCTCTTTCAGTCCAGCGGTCCAATTCATCAAGCTGACTCAGCCAAATCTGTTTAATTGTACCACTGACCTCAGAGAGCCTGAGTATGATGAATAAAACAACACTGAATTGTGTCTGAGTTCATTATCATGATGTGAAGTACCTGGACGGGCACTGGCTGAAGTTTTTGAGAGGTTTATTAACCTGCAGTCCTCTTGTTGGGTTGACAGAGGGAACAGTTCGGTTTGTGTCCGTCTTTATCTCTTCCTTTTCAAAACAAACAGTCTGTTTTGCAGTCTTCAAGTCATTACTTCATCACACACACACTTCTCCTGTCAGTCCCAGAGCACTTGTCTGTTATCTTGTGTTTCCAGCTGACACCAGATAACTAATATTACTATAAACACAATGAGTGCCAGTTCATGAATAAGTAATTCAATTAAAACCAACATCCAAAGTTATCTGATCAAACTGTAAAAGAAGAAGAGCGGCTCTGCAGGGCAAAGGTACCAGAGGGCACGACTTCATAAACCGGTGACAGAACAAAAATCAACACCAGCAAACAGAAGCGAATGTATCACATGCGTGAGGGTCAGAGGTCACAGCGTATCTGGAATCATAGATTATTTTTGCCACTGATCAAAACATGATGTTGTCATTGGATTTGAACTGCAGTACAATCAAAATGTCAGCACAATTCTGGTGCTCAGAAACTGAAAGAAAAGAGAAGAAGAGGAGAGGAAACAGAAGCTTTAGAGGTTTTCTAAACTTATATTTCTAGAAGTTGGTGACGATAAGTCTCTACAATAACAGCTACAGGGCACACAACCAGAGTCATGTGAGCTGAGCTGTGCCACTGATGGGGCGAGCTGACGATCTTATAGTCTTTCAGTTAGAAAAAAAATTAACCTTAGTGCAGTATGTGCCATTAGTTAAATTAGTGATCTAGACAGGAAGTGGTTTCTGTGCCAGGCTGTAACACTTCTGCTGTGAAGACAATTTTTTTGGCTTGATGTTTATGTGACTTTGAGTTTTTCTGGAGCCAGCCTCAAGCTGACACTCAACGAACAGCACTTCTGCATTGTCTCATATTTTCAGACCTGAGGTTGTCGCTTGGTTTGAACAGATCACTGCAGTGTAACTGTTGCACATGGGTTGGAATAAATATCATCACAAGTAGCTTAACCAGTGTTAACAGTGTTTAATATGTGCTCTATCACTCTCCTGCTAAGCTCTGCTCTGAAGTCCTTTCTCTTTTTGACTGTCCAAGTCCAGTGTCCACCATCAAAACAAAATAAATCCAAGAAAGAAATCTTTTCTTAACCCTCTGAAGCATGAATTATGGAAGTCAGTGTAAGGATTTTTCCTTTGAGTGTTTTTATTTTTATTAAGGTATGAAAAAAGTATTGTAAATATGACTTTTTTTCTTTGTTTGACTTCTTTTTTCTTTGGTAATTTCATGAATAATCTTATTCACGTTTTGCGAAACTTTTACCTCTCTTTCATCCATTTTAACACTGATTAATTCATAGTTTATAAGCTTTTTCACCCTCAAATGTTTGTCTATACCATGCTCAAAAATATATATGTTTTGGGAAAAGAATTGAAAACATTTTTCAGGCCCTAAGAAGAATAAAACTATCCTGACACAGGCTAATATGAATTTCCACCACATGAACCATTGAATTTAGGAGTGAATAACTTTTAAATAGGTGTCCACTACTGGGTTAAGGCAAATTTTCAGATTGTGCTCCTCATTTCTAAACATTACAGTGCCATCGAAGGGACTCATAGGCAAAATTGTCTCATGTTCTTTTCCGAAAAATCTGTCCTGATCACAGATACTAAGAAAAAGCATTTGGAAATAACTAATTGTGGTGCCGATGATCTTCTTTCAAATTATGGATTATGCACAGATTTAAGATTGAGATCGTCATTAGTAACCATTCAACATGTTTGACTTCACTTTAAGAAGCTGTTGTACCATCCTCCTTTTGAACAGTCTGTAGTTAAAACTCATTTCTGACTGTAAACCAGGACCGTGTTTTCATTATGATTCCTATCTTTGTCTGCAGAGTAAAGAGTACAACAGGCTCTTTTGATGTAGAACTGCTTTATAAATGTACATTTTGTCTCACTAATCAGAACATCAGGTAAACACAGAGATTTACATGTGAGCTTTGGGGTTTTCATTAAACAGACATTAGGACTAAAAGCCTCTTTATGACAAAATCCTGTTCCAAATAAAACACAGGTCCTCCCTGCTGTAAATAACGAATACTTTGGAGAGGCGTGTGATGAATTATTCAGCGAGGTGTCATCTAAACAGTGGTGTCAACAAACTGCACAGTCTGTGGTTCCCATCAAAACCTTCTTTAAGAGAAGTTTAACGCAGGAGGAAGGAGGTGTACAACACCTGAAGTGAAATGAGCTCGCAGACAGATGCTTTATGTGCACGTCAGTTATGTTCTTACTGAATACTGTAAGGTTAGAATAAATTGATGCGGGCCTTTTCTTCATCCTTCAGAATAAAACTCAGCCTACGCTCCGCACATTTGAAGTAAAAGTCGGTGATTTTTCTTGAGCAGAGTTAAAAAGAACATTTTAGAACAAGAGTCCTCTCCCTGAGTTTTTCCTGAATTTATGAATTCATAGTAAATGTGCTAAGTCTGACACAATGCATGCAGCAAACAGACAGATACATCCTGAACATGATTTTCTTGACTTGTCTTGTTAAAAAGTGTTTTCCACTTTGCTCTCCTGATGGGCTCCAGCCTCCCAAACACTCGTCCTGCTGCCTGCAGGTGAAGGCTTCAGATTTTGTGCTCGCAGTGACATGAAATTGTTTTTTTACTGTCCTGAGGTGAAGTGTTTGCTCTGGCACAGACAGAGGGAAAAAAGCCACAACCTGTTGTGCCATAAAGTCGGTAAACTGAGAGCGTGGAAATCTGCAGGGACGTCTGATTTACATGTTCGGCCACAAAGCTGTCAGATGCCTGGCTGATGTTTGACACCGCAACAAGCTTTTAATCTTCTCCCTCACTCTTCTCTCCATCAGAATAAAAGCCCTCACATTGGAAGAAGAGTAAGTCTACTTTATGTTGTGCTCAATATAAATTTATTGTGTTACAGTGAGGGAGAAAAACAGGGCATATGGCGTGAGTATAATGCGCTATTCCCTCCAGGAGAAAGCTATGCACAGGTGAGTTGGAGGCAATTCAAATGCAATAGAGCAAGCAAGCTTATATTTCCCAAAATAATAAAGAGGCAGGCAATAGTTGCAGCATTTCTCAACGCCTGCATGCCTGCCCTCGACCCGCTGCACTCCCCTCACTCGGGATTCTGGAGATTTCTTGGGAACACACTGAACACAGAGGCAGCTTTCAGAAGGCCGCACGTTCATCATTTGTTATTGCAAAGTCCTTCAGTTCTCCAGACTTGAAGAAATTGTCTGGTGACCGGTCGTAAAGGTCCTTGCAATCTCACACAGCTGCGTGGAAATACTGGAGTGTGACGCTCTGAATGGATCGAACGTGAGGGAAGAGATGGCGTAGGTAATGGAAACGGGTGCATGTTTGTTTGATTGTATGTATCTGTGTGCAACCATGCAGGGAACAGAAATAGATAGGTGCTTTTATTGCACTGAATTCATTCAGATTGTGTTTTTCTTCTTGCCCTCAGGTCCATGCATAGTGACATATATTGTGTAAATATAGATATACATCAGTTTTAAGTTGCTCCTGTAAACAAAATATGAGTTGTTTTGAAGTGTGCCTTCCTTAAATGTGTCCCTTATTGAAGTGAGTCCTATTTGTCCTTGAATATGCTAATTTCTTAGGATATACAAATAAAATTCAGAGATGTACTTATCATAACATCATCATTTCTTGCTACAGCTGATGCAGACATACTTACTGATGAAAATATCTCTGAAGAGCACAAAGCAAGGAACTGCTATTTTGTGATGTTTTCAGCAGCTCACAAACTCTCTGTTTTGTGTACCTGAGCGTTCCTGGCACATCTAAATAGCTTAGAACTGCAAGGTAACACTTTACTAACAGAGAAACCACCAATCATAAAACCAGTAAGAGATTTAAGAGAGACTGAAAAATGTTTGACTTTGATCTTAGACGCCTATTTTTAAAAAAAGTTTTAAGATGGAAATGCTGACAACATGCAGGAGCTCATCACACATGACACCATTAAAGGTGCAGTACAGAAAGTAAATGATGCTGTTTGAGCACTGTATTTTTGTTTGTGAAATAGCATCACAAATTGCTGGATATCTTTCATAGTTGCTCTTTGTTTACCTTGTCATGCAGTTCTTCCTTGTTGGATTTATGCAGTAAATACATCAGGAAGAGCAGCTAGTCTAGTCCCAAAAAGATGTAGCCCTCTGTGAAAAAACTATGGACACTCCTGTCTTTTGAAGTTATTTGGAAAACTCTGAACAGAAATCCCTGATGGTTCCCAGAAAACAACAAGCTGCAGGAAAAACACTGCGACAAAATGTCAATGAACGGTGCAGAAGCTGTGTTGACAATCTGATCACATCTGCAGACATCAGGTATTGTGCTTTATTGCATGTACTATTTGTTATTTTATCATTTTCATATCAGATTTATGAGATTTGGTGAACTTAGATAACACATTTAGACTGATGTTTTAGCATTTGGTTGCTGATTTTGTTTGCTAACAGCTTACTAAATCAGCTAAAATGCTGATCACATCACTAAAAATACCAAGAACATCTCCGATCTGATAGTTGAGATCAGTATCAGGACAACCGTACTTACAATTAGATGCTTTTCTAGCATGTCAGGTGACTACAGCTCCAATAAAACAAATACACCTGCTTGGTCTTTAATGTGTAGTTATATACCCTGGCTTTATCAACTTGTCTTTCCCATGTGCCATGTGTGTGTACATTTAATAACAGTGCAAAATATGTGAAGAAAATGTGAAAACCATTAAAATTCAACAGTCTCTCTGAATACAAATTTATGTGGCTGTTTCTCTTCATATGGCTGCATCCAATCCCCAAACCCATAAGCAATCACGGACAAGAGGTGATGCATGCCTCTGAGTGCAAATTGAAATTTTCAGCATTTCAGTGTCACACGTTTATGTCTGGGCCGTCATTTCATGACCTGCTCGGTCGCAGAGGTAGCACCCTTTCATATGTTTCAAGTACAGGTGGATCAACAGAGGGCACACGGAGATGATTCACTGGTTTAATCCAGGTGTATGAACCTGAACCTAAACTGAGGCTGGTGCTTAATGTTCACACTGTGTAACAGGGTTCACTCTGTCGCCCTCATCACAGCTGAATCTAAGAATAAACGTCTGAGTGAAGCATAGATGTAGCATGTTCCAGCTTTCATGCAGGTTATTGTTTTGTAGTTGTTTTCACTGAGGTTGTTTTGACTTTCCATAACTGGCACTCAGACAGTGAAACCAAATCAGAGCTCTGGCAGCTGAGGTAACAAAGCTGGATCAGAAACAAACAGGTGAGATGTCAAACAAATAGAAGGCACACCTGCACTCAGACAATCAAATAAACCTGGCTGCTCTGATCATGTGTGTGGCAACGTGAACGACCAGGTGTCACTTTGTTTGGATAGTTGTGAATGTGTAATGATTTTATTGTCTCCTCTCTCTCTCTGCTTCTTTTGGCATGACTGGGAACTGTTATGGCAGGGTTTTGATTCAGCTCTCCCATTTCTGTCCTGGTGAGTTTTGCTGTTCACCACATGGTGCCGAGCAAGTTTCCAGTTGTTGGAGGCAGAAAACTGTCACAACTAATATCTCTTCATAAGCTAACATGCTTTAAAGTTTTAAATTAGAAATCTAAACCTATTTTTTTAACCTGCATTTCACCCATATGATGAAAATGGGTTCCAATTTGAATTTTCCCTTTGACCAATTTTTCTTCTTCACTTTGTGAAAGTTGTCTGAAAATCTCTGGGTTGTGTAAACAAACAAAGAAAACGTCATTGTTAAATTTGGTTGTCATTTCATCATCAAACATTTCAATTTTCCATAGAGCAAAGAACAACAAGTCCAAAACAGATGACAACAGGGACATTTCAATTATCTGGAAATCTAGAAAGTGACAAATGATACAAAATAAAACAGACACTAAAAATGAGCACAAGTTGTAGATAGAAATAAAAACAAATAATTGGGATGAAATGGAAAAACAAAAACACAGACAGAAATTATTTTGGTAAGTTTTGGCCTGTTTAATTTAATAGGCTATAAAACCTTATGTTATCATTTTTGTCTCTGAAAGGTGAAGCAGTCACGTGTCTTCTGTTCCCCCTGTATCTGACACAGCAGAGTTCTGCCCCGATGCACACACTACGCACTCAGTACAGCTGACAGAGAGTCAGGAAAAATGCCCCCAAAAAACACAGAAGATAACTTTAAATGCCCCCAGGGAACATGCTAGCTATTGTGCGGGATTTTTAATTGCAGCATCTCCCCCTTCTGTTTCAACTGCGTTGTTTTTGTGACAACAATATCTTTACATTATAAACAAAAATTGCACTTTTGAGCCATTTTTGGAGTCCAAATTTTTGTTGCATCCCTACTTAAAGTAAAAGTTGTGCAATTTGTTGAAATATTTTCATAATAAATTTATTGCACACATAACTCTATCAGTCCTCATTTAGGTTTATTTTAAACTTTTGAATTATGCAGATATAGTTTTAGTATAACCTCATAGGAATAAAGTGTTTATAATCAAAAAACAAAAGCAATGTCATATGGTTTGAGTTTCGGTTTTACCAGATAACCTTTTCTGAATGATTGATGAAAACTACTCCCATTAAGAGGATTACACACAATAAAATGATCTGTCCATCTTTGCAGCTGTTCCTTGCTTCTGATTTATTTGATGGTTGTAAAAGTCAATCATGTCAGATTGTCCTGTAGAGTGCGGTAAGAGTTTTGCTTCCCTCAAACTGATAAAAAAAAGAGCTCACTCAAAAAAAAAAAAAGGAAATACCCCCAAATCTGGCCCAAAGTACATGAAGAAGGAGAAAAATGTCAGCACTCGCAATAAAGTTCAAACTTTTAATATTCCCAATAAAAACATCAGCTGGTGGAAATGAACGCGTTTTAGCCCAAGGCTTCCTCCAGCATTTCACATTTGGAAATGCTGCTGTTTATTAGGAACATTAAAAGTTTGTGCTGACATTTTCTGCTCTATGAAAGAAGAACAGGGCACTGATTTGAGTAATAAACACTAAACATGCTCAGTTTATGATCCTCATGAGTAAGTGAGGGGAAACAGTCAGGCATACACTCATGAGGAAAGAAAGCAATGTCCGATAGCAAACACAGGTATAACAGATGTCAGAAATGGAGTAATGGTATAAAAAATATTGCTGTCAAAGTGAGAGGGAGAGGAGCTAAAGCAGGAAGGATAAACAAAGAAGCTCAGCTCCTTACAACTTTAAACTTGATGATCATTTTGTCGCCCCATCCTGTCAGAGAGTTTGTGAGATTTCTACTTTCTGGAGCTGAGAGAAATTTGTTAAATCTTTCCATATTGTTGTTGTGTTTCTCCACTTGTTATGATTTTAGAGATCTTTCAGTGCAAGCTTTATGCAGAGGATCAAAGTGAAGGAGATGAGGCCGTACGATACCCTGGGGTCTGTGTACATCAGCGGAGATTTACTATGATGAGCTGCTATTATATAGATTCACATTAAGCTGTCCATATTCTTGTTTTATTGCTTTCACCTTGATTATCATGAATGCATGAACTACTTTGTGGTGCAGAAGTTTACTACAGAGATGGGATTTCAAAGTAAAGCTACAAAGAAGAGAGATAGCGTCATTCAGATTCTTTGTGATTTCATTCATGCTATACATTCACAGACATTTTCTCCCTGAACAGTTACGCTCAGATTTTTTCCTAAGCAATGCAGAGATGTTGAATGCCTGCACAAATTGAGGTGGTTGGTTATGTTCTGCAGAAACAGAGCAGGCAGTGGGAACATGAAATGCTCTTCTCCTGCTATCACAATGGAGGCTGTTTCCTTTGTTGCCTCTGAATCACTTCCTGGCTCAGCATGTCTGCGGGGAAGAACCCAAAACTTGTTGCTACGTTTTGTCCCATTCATTTGCATTTTTTCCGCTGCAGAACTGCATTTAATTATCACACAGAGAGCCCATTTGCAGAGATAATGAGAAAGAGAAAGAAAGCAAGACTACCCTTGCACAGTTAAACAATACAAGAAAAGCAAACCCTGTGCTTTGTTTCCTCCTCAAGGAAGGATGCAAATTCATGTTATATTTGGTTTCAGCTCTGGAGAAGAGGGTTGGTCACTGTAGGGCAGAAACATAGAGTAATGAGGACAGAAAGACACCTGCTCAGACTAAATTTGTATTCCTGTCCTTCAAGAGATTTTGTTTGAAAGTATAAAAACATCCTCAAAGTGCATCTCCAGCCTGGGTTATCACTCCATGAGAGGGGGCTGCGTAATATTCAACTATCCATGACAGCTACATGGCAGAAATTACAGTCTGCAAGTCAGAGCAAATTGTTTCACTGTATGCCTTTTAGCTTTTAGAACAATCTAATAAAAGCCTTCCACATGACAGCTTCACTCCCAGCCTAACATTTCCTCCATGGGCTTGGAAGAGGTCGAACAACCAGAGTGAGAAACACTTCTTCAGGCTTCTTTTCTGCAACACTAACAGTAAACATATACAGTTCTCAACACTGTGCCAGCAGAGAATAAAAATGGATTCCAAAACAAACAAAGGTGTGCTGTAAAGTGTGGCTATTTTAATAATGGCTGCAACTGCCTGTGATTAGAATACTCTTTACAGCCCCCCTGCTGTGATGCTAGTGCTGTAAAAAGTTCTATTTGTGTTGAACAGCAGGAATAAAGAGAAAGGGCATGGTTCAAATTACTGGGGAGCTAAAGGGAGCTTGGTTCCTCTGAAAGTCTGACCTGACAAACTCAGGGGGAGCTCTGAAAAACATGAACACTTTAAGCTATATATAACTTTCCCAACACTAGGGTACCTGAAATGAAATAAAAATCTCATGTGTGTGTTTTTATTTGCTTGTTAGGGCCAAAACCCAACATCATGGTCAGTGAAGACCCTATTAGGAGTGACAAACCCAAAACCTTAAAAAATGGCCACCGTGTATAGTCATGACTGGGGAAAAAGATCAAACTCCACCTAGAATACCAATTATTGTTTAATAAATTGTTTTAATTTGGATCACCAAATTGTGTTCCTTTAGCTTGAGATAATCACAAGCTAGTGTACATATTGATCCAGTATTTTCGTTCCGATACCTGCTCCATGGCGCCCCCTAGGTGAGAAAAATCACAACCCCCAAAGCTACTTTGAACTACGGGCTTGAAGTGTTTTGTGCATATCTATTATGACTAAATATACAAAAAGAAAAAAAAAAAGAAGTATCTTACAACCACAGTAAATTTTGAACAGGGAGTTTGGAAATTCAGTTGAATGTCTAATCTTGGCAATTTAAGGGGTATGTATTTGAACAAACTTGTCCCAAAGTTTTTTTTTCTGTTCACCCTCAAAATGGACATGTATACAAGTCAAAATGATGAAAACTTTAATTAGCGATCAATTTTAGTGGCCACTGATCCTCAACATCCTGAGTTACAGCAGGGACTAAGCCAAGGTTTCAGTTTTGGGTGGGCCAAACCAATGTTGGGTGGTCGTTACATTAAAAATGCTAGTGGATCATTATTTAGATAAATAAAAATGACCTATCCATCGCTGTTACTGGTTTCAGAGCAGATTTGATTGCATTTTTGTAATGTTATCATCAGGTGGTCCTACCTGCATCACTCTCTCTAGTATTGCTGCTATGGCGTCCCATAGACCGTAAGAGCATCTACATTTAACACGGTGAAAAAAGACAAAAATTTACAAAATCATTCTCCAGTCCCAGCTTAATAACATAACACCGAGGCTTAAAAGATCACCAGACTTGGTTTGTTTTTAAAGACAAGGCATCAAAATGTAACAAAACAAGCGTGTAGTTAAAGTTTGAAAATGTTTCCTTTAAACCAATTTAAAGTCAATAAATACTTAGATGAATTTTAAAGAAAGATTAGGGTGGGCCTGGGACCCTTTGGCCCACCCATAAAGCCGGCCCTGGGTTACAGGACAGACAACCAAAGGATTTGTTATGACTTTGTTCCTGAACTAAGACACTATCATTGTTTTTAATGCACATTGTTAACACCTAAGCAAAGGCCAAATATTTGTAACTGCATACTTTTTGGGTCTTTACTAATGTCCATAAAATAAATGTTTTGAACAGTACTAAGCAGTTGCTGTAGTAATAGTGGATTGTTTTTTTCCAGTAACCCTTTCATTGGCCACACATGGATAATAATTATATGCACATTTATGGTGCCCACTGTAAAAAAAAATAAAAAAAATAGGGCTCCTCTGAAAACCACTATGTAACTCAAACCCTGAAAAAGGGGATATTTCTTCCTTTTCCATCCATTATCTTCACCGCTCATCCTGTCAACACACATGGGGCCAGAGCTGATGCCAGGGGTCATTAGACATCTGGACAGGTGACCAGCTGCCTCACAGAGAGACAAACAACCAGTAACACTCACCCACACACAATTTAGAGGCACCAAGTTAACCTAACAAGCTCTTCAGTGGAGCGTGGGAGGTGAACCGTGTGCTCCATGAGGATCCACACTCAGGAAAAGAACATGAGAACCCAACACAGAAAGGTCCTCACTAACAAAAAGATGTGAAACCTACTTGCTGTGAGGTAATGATACTTACCACCACAGACTCCAGTATCCATCTTACTTGTTCCACTCTCTCATGGTGTTGTGACTATAAATGCTTCAAAATGAACCATTTAAGATCCAGACTAATGGGAAGGTCAACAGGTCAGAAAACAGTCAAAACCAAGCAAACTTTAAAAAGAAGATGGAGCGGAAATGCTTGAAACTGGATCCACCTGAGACTGGCTGCAGAAACCACACAACAGTTCAAACATGACGATTCTTCCAGTAAAAAAAATAAACACATTTACAGACTCATTCATTAAAGCTTGGATCTGAAAAGCTTGTTTCGTTACCTCATCCAAAGGTTGAGTCAAACTTTGATGAAGTGGCACCTGCAGATGATACTTCAGCTATTTATTATACAGTCAACAGTCACAACTATCTTCTATTGGTTTGTCAAGTGAGGCTAACATTAGCAGAGTTAGCACCTCTCGCCCTCAGTCATTCTAGCAGCTTCACGTCCACATGCCTGCAGGTTAAACATTGATCCAGATTAGTGTTTATGTGCCAGTGTAAGCAAACACTAATCCAGATCAATGCAGACTTTGTTGTGTACTCTATAAATAAAGATATTATTGGCAAGAAGAGGGACCAACTGTGTAAGTGCACACACAGATGGAGGATGTGGTCCTAAACTCCCAGCATTTACCATTTGCTGTTTGCCTATCTGTTCTTCACAGATGCTCATCAAATATCCTGTTAATAAAAATGCCTAAAGATGTAATTGAAAAGATATGATATCCATGAAACAATGATCATCTTTTGCAGTCTGTTGCATTAAAGCTTCAAAGAGGAAGGTGGTACCATTGAGATGTAGTTTTTTTTGCTCCCTGGCACTAGAAAATCATACAGTAAACACGATAACTTATACATTAGTCATGCTTTTATAAGAATGGTCACTTGACGAGGTGGTTAAAGTGAAATCTTTGTAGCTTTTGGAAACATTGGCATGGAAATCAGTGAAGAGAGGTGCTTGAATGTGCTAATCTATGCTGAAAATAATCTGTGAGCTGAGTTTGTTGAATCCAGTGCAAGAAAAAAATGAGCTAAAATCAAAGTGCTGAGTAAAAGTATTGTAACATAAACTTTTCTTTGGCAGAGTTCTGTTTCTTTTTCTTTATTCTGGCATTTATCTTGACTTGTCCACTTCATTGGCCTAATATGAAGAGTATAACCTTTGGTTGAAATGGCCCCACTCAGCCTTGAATGTAAAGCAGGGCTTTGCCAACTCGCTCCCTCGACACTTCACAGTGAACTGAGGCGTGAGATCCTGCTGCTATGTTGGCTCTTTCCATTTCCTCGGCCAATTCCAGCCCTCCTGTCAGACAGTTGGTGTGTATGCAAACACTGCATATCTATAGGACGGACACAGTGTGACACACATCCATTGACCCAGAGGTAAACCTCAGGGCTGATAACGCAGCAAAGGATGATAGAGGAGAGAAAACATACGGACAGAAAATGACATAAAATGTTTGCAGAGTGAAAAATGTTTTCACTCTGTTCCGAGCATGTCTGAAACATTTACTGTAGCATGAGAAAGGTTTTAAGATGTTCTGTACATCTGGGCGGAACAGACCAAAAAGAATATGTATAATATGGGATACAACGAGGCACAGTTTTTTTTCTCTAAACGGCAATTAATAATGTAAAGCTGGATTTTTTTATAATACTGAAACAATACTTTGGTAAACTCTTAGGCAACAATTTAGCAATATTTTGAAAAACATACTTTAGAAACGGCAAAACTTTGTCAAGTCTGGTAGCACTTTAGTAACACTTGGGCAACTCTTTATGCAACACTTTAATAATACTTCGACAATAGTCAGCAAAACTAAAGCAACTCTTTTACTTCACCTTGGCAACTCTTTGGTAACTCTTAAGCAATATTTTAGTATTACTCAAGCAACAGTTAGTGTTATTAAAGCGAGTCTTTGATGACACTTGGCAAACCTGGCAACCCTTAAGCAATACTTTGGCTACTAACTTCGGCAAAAGTTGGCAAACACTTGGCAACACATTAGCTAATCATGCGTGATACTTTGCTAATGATATGGCAACAGTTAAAAAATATTGGTAGCACTTGAGCAATACTTTAGTAACACTATGGGAACCCTTAAGAATTACTTAAGCAACTATGAGCAACACTTTGGCAACACTCAAGCGATACTTTAGTCATATTTAAGCAAAAGTTAGCAAAACTTTGGCAACTCTTATGCATTACTTCATTTATACTTTGGCAACACTTGGATTACACATTGGAAACTCTGGTATCACTTGAGCAATCCTTGGGCAACACTTTGGCAACTATTTGGCAACTCTTAAGCAATCTTTTAGCGATACTTATGCCATTGTTATCAACACACACACCCTAGCAACACTCAACCAAAATATTGATAAGTCTTTGGAGACGCTTTACAAATGCTTGAACAACAATTTAGCAACTCTTGTAAAGCAGTAATAATGCTACACAAGCAACATTCATCCATTATTTCAGCAACACACTCAACTTCTGCATTGGCTGCTTTAAATTTATACACGACTTTTCAGACAAGCAGAGGCTGCAGATAATAAAGCCTACACAAAAAAGATGTGATATTTAAATGTGAATGTTTCAAACATTTCTTAGTATAATCAAACATTCAGATTGATTCACTCTGAGATTTTTTCCTTCAACAGAAAAGGACACTGTTTTTGAACCTTTCCAGAGATGACAAAGAATGTTTTTATGTGGAGTTTTGATCATGATGAATGGACACAAGACGATGAAACAGGTAAGTGCACATTCTATCAGACATTTTTCTATCCGTGTTTACATTCAACAATAACAATAAACAGCAAAAAGGATCTCAGGTGATGTTGCTTCTGTGATAAGTCTTTAAAAAAGAATCCTGTTTCCAAGCACTATGCATCCCAGAGCTCAGGAAATCTACTCCACTCATCCAGAAGAAAAGTGAATCCTTGACTCAGCGGGGCATTAATGGCTCTGCTTCATACAGCACCTATTCACATGTGAGATTGCCTGGCATGAACGCTGGAGAGATGAATAAAGCAGAAGAAGAATATGCACGGTTTAAGAATCGGAAATGAGTAACCCTGAGGTTGCAACCATGAGCGATGTGTTTTCCCCCTCCTGCTGCTGGCTCCTTTAAGACAAAAAAAAAAGTCAAGGCACAAAGGTGGACTAGTAATCATGCATGTAACACCTTTAAAAAAAAGTAGTGCACTTTGTATCCCCACAAGAACAGTCACAGCCTGGGGAGAACATGACATTGCTTTTTCTGAATGCTATTTGCTCAATTAATTAAATTTCAGGTTTATAAATTAAAGAGGAGCCGTGTAAATTATAATACTCAATTCACTTGACGACTGGAGTGTGAAATTCATTTTCTCTTTTTTTTCCCCTTTAATTCTCATTTTTGAGCGCAGCGTCTGCGTATATTAGTGCAAGTGGATGTGACTGCAGATAAAATGGAGAGGAGAGGGAGCCAGGAGACGGAGGAGGGATGAAGACAATCACTCATTAACAGATAACTGCTCCAAACCAGACTCATGTCACTGAAACACCAGATTGCGTGCAGATACAGAGATGCTGTGGCACAAACAAAGCTCTGAAACGTCCTCAAAATATGACAACTCTACTTGAAAATGCAGATTTATTATTAACTTCAGACAATTCATACCCTCTCTTACTGTCTTAATGTTGTTTATTTAAGCTTGCTGACTCTTAGTTTGGTGCTATCCCCTGATGAGTCCCTCACACACCTGTCTGCATTAATGTGCTTCCTCCTAATGTTTTTTTGAATCCAACTTGTTCCCTGAAAATCTACATGCTGCTCTGGAAACTCTAAAAATTCCTTGTAAATGAGGCAGAAACAGACCATGTCATTACAGACTCATGCAAGCTTCATTTCTCCCTGGAGCAGGAAACTTGAAATCTGCACATGAATTACTGATTTTTTTTTTTTTTTGTCTCACTGTGTTGCAGAAACTGGCGACTTGTTTCCATAGAGAAATGCCAGCAGTGCTGTTCGTCAGAAAACACTTGAAACAACCTGTGTTCACACTTCAACCTTATCTCTTTTTTAGCAGCCTCTTGCAGAAATGAAGGTAAGATGTGTCTCCTCTTAATAGAAAAGGTGTTAAAATTTCACAAAATATGCTGACACGTTGTCATTTTCAACACCAGAAAACACTCGAAAAGAAACACCCGGAGCCACAAAGGAAAAAGTCAGAATGATGAAATGAGATGAAGAGTTAGCTGTGAAGGAAACAAAAAAAGTGCAACAAAGTTCGATCGCGAACAGAGATGGTATAAAAACTTGCTCAGTTCTCCACCAGAGGGTAAAAACAAGATCTATGTGGAAAAATATGACTTTATTATTCTATAAATCAATGCATTGACCCTAAAAGAGGCTCTGACAGTTTTTCATCTCAAGTAAATCTGCTCCACAAAACATCTGGCAGATTAATCCTCCAACCAGGTGATGAATTCAAACAACTTTCAATCTGAAATTGTGTGAAATTGGATTTGTCAACAAAGTAAGTGTAACATTATAATTTTGGATTTCCCAATCAGGATATTTAGACCCCATAGCACCATGTTTTCAATATTAGATCATTTACCTCTTGTCTCCTGTATGACACCCCCAAATTTGTAGAAATGCGCTGAAATGAAAACAAGAAATGAAAACTTCAAAAGCTACTTTAAACACAACTCTCTCAAGGAGGTGATTCATGTTGTTGGGTGCAGAACTACAACTGTAAATATTTACGTACTTTTGGCCCATTTTCATCCACGTTTAAATATTGACAAACATACCGCTGTTGTTCTTCTATCTGCTGCCCTTGAATCAATTCTCCCTCCTTCCTGCCTCCATGTGTGATTTAAAAACACACTCAGTCGCTAAATGTATTAGATATTGTCTGGCTTGAGTTCTCTCAAATGTCCTGTTTTGAAAGAAAACTCATGAATATGCAGACAAAACACTTTTTTTTGCCAATTGGCTTTCATGGGAACTGAAAAGTCTCCAAACAAGTTGTTTACAGAGCATTTCTTTGAGATGACACTGAATCAACTTTATTTTGAAGTTTAATTGTTGTTGATTATTTGATGGTGTAATTTACGGTGCATCTCTGAGGACTTTCTTTTGTATGTATTTTTAATAAAGATTCGCTTTCTGGCATTCTGCCTGGATCTTGTGAATTACATTCTACTAGGAGTTGGCTGAAGTTTGAGAACTATGAGTTACCTGCAGAGTCTGCGTCCAGTGCAGATAAATCTTTTTTTTATCTTTTTCATTTGAATTGCCCTGAGTTTGCCCTTTATGTGATGTAATTTCAAAAATGTCTCATATTTATGAGAAAGAGTATCCCTGCTGTTACTTGTGGCGATCTAAAAGTTCTCACTGGCATTCTGCTCTTAAAGGAAACATAAATATTCAACTTTAGCTCTGCTCTGGAGAAAAACAAACCTCAGTTCAATTATTGACTCACTTATTTTGGATGGGAATTAAAGGCGGCTGATTATTTTTAAATGTAGTGAATGTTTTCTGACCTCTTGAGTTGAAAAGATTTTTCTTGTCTCAATATAAACAAAAGTTAATTCTTAATCTTGCCTGAAATGTGGTTTAACATAAAGTTGCTGCGCCTGTACGGTGACATTAAAACCTGACCTGCAGCAGGCTGTTGTTGAAACACAGTGGTGCATTATTAATACAAAGTTATCTGATGATTTAATGTAACAGGCGGTTCATGCTCTGACTTCTATTGACTTCATTAATCTCTGTCAAAAACATAATGCTATTTCAGATCAGCAAGGTTTCACTGGAGCCTCCAGACAAAACAAATTACACTAAGTGTGTTTGTAGTCTGGGCAGTCGAGGTCTAATTGCGTTTATGTTTCTCAGTCCTAATCAAGCGACACTGTTACAGCGTCTGAGGAAGAAAGAGCCACAACATGTGAGCTCCTTGTTGGATAAATTGAAGTGTAAACCTATGAAAAATGGGGAGCTATTATAATTTTCCTTGTTGTTTTTCTCCCATCATAAATGCTGAAAACCTGCGTGATTTATTCACAGTGAGACACTGCTCTAATTTTCAGAAACTTCAAATGTGATAAATCATAACTTGCAAACGCTTCCCCCACTGAAGCTTGGTGTGATGCCACAGCTTTACCAGTGACAGCTTTCCTCTTGAATTAGCATTTAAAGCTCACACAGAGCAAAGTAAGCCCAGGATACTGCGTTTCGTGATGCTGTATGGCAAACACAAATGAGCTGGAAACAATCTGATTTACATATTTTCCTGCATGTATTACAATTAAGTTAAATTGGTGGAATTTCAAAATCAAGCGGAGGCATTTTGTGGTAAGTGGCTCAGGAGGATAGGTGTTGTTTTTGTTTTATCATCATCTAAGCTAAATAAATGAGCAGAGATTGAAGTCAGTCCCCTGTAAAGTTCATTACTCTTCATCAAAAATAATCTGACAACAGAGTGTTCCTCATCTGCCGTCTTCACGTGAGGCCGAATCATTTCTGTGTGACTCATTTCTTGTAAGAGGAAGCGGCTCAGTCTGTTTAAAGCATGTTTGAAGTGTGATCAGCTTCTGTGAGACTAACAGGGGGAGTAAGTTTGAAGGCTGGACGTCTGTTTTTAAGCAGACAGACCCTCCATCAGCGAAGGACACCGTGACTGATACACCTCTGCTCGCTTCATCTATTCTGCAAGCACATTCAATTAAAAGATTCATTTATCTGAAGGCCTTTACATCAATGTGTAATGATACTATGATATTCATGACACATCAGTGTCAGTAACCTTCTTCTTTATGAATAGAAAGTGTCATCGTGTGGAGCTATTGTTTCATGTCCACTTGTCATCTTGTGTGTGTCTTGTGGTGGAAGGAACGGATCCCAGCTGATCGATTAACGGTGCCTGAGATGATGTGACCCCAGAGGAACCGAGCTCCAGCACACACTCACTCACACACCACTGACTGTGTAATACAAGGGTGCAGTCTCATTGGTGCTACCCATTTGTTTTAAAGCTTGTCATTGTTGTATTGAAAATGCTGACTCACCGTACTTTGGTCAATCTAGTATGAAGTAAAGATGTGGGGTGTTTCCACCTGTCAGTCAAATCAGCCAGACTTGTAAACAGGCTAAAGTTGTATGTTAAAAATTATGTTTTATAAAGCATCATGTAATAAACATGTTTAATTTTGCTGGAAAGACTTTGACTCGGTGTCTATGTTGTTTATATGATTTTCCTTAACACTCTTATATTGTTGCATTGTTGTTTTGATATAAGTGTAATTTGAAATTTAGAAACAGACTGCGATTAGTTTTTGATAATTTCCTCTTTGTAAAGTACTTTAAAAACTGAGCCTCATATTCTCAGACTTCTTAATTATCCTCCTGATACTCCAAACAACATCCAAAACACAGTTAACAGTCAAGGTGAGTGAAACATTCAGCAGGTTCCTCTGGGGCTCATAAAAAGAAACATCTCTGCTACTTTTTAGTGCCAAACCTCCAGATTTCTACATTTTAATCACTTCCATGGCGCTTCAGGTCATAAGACATTTTATAGCTTTGTTTCTGGCGACTGACGGAGAAGACATAAGAGACAGAACGAGCAGGAGAGGAGGTGTTTTGTTGCACATGTGTGGTAGAAAGTTTTTTTTAATGATTTGTAAGACTTAATGATAACATTTGTGAGCACTGTCACAGCATTAAAAAACTCAAATGCTAATTTTTGATGATGAATCAAAGTTTTGAACTGATATTTTTAGTTATTTAATTATGAATTTGACAGTTTTCTCCCCAGGCTTTAACAAATCATATATGAAAGATAAAACAAGCTTTTCTCAAAGTAATCCTTTGAGTTTCTCAATCAGCAGCAGGATAAACTTCTCTCAGCTGAATGAAGCACCTTTCACTATGGTGGAGGAATCAAAAGTTGTGTTTCCATGACCAAAATTTTGAGAAACCTCTCAAATTTGGATAAAGTTTCTACGATCTCATGAGATGCTTTTTTCATAAGTTTTGAAAATGACGTTTTTCACAAAAGTGCAATGGAAACACACATCTCACCAACTACCCTGTACTCGGCCCCAGGTTGCCTGCTTGTACAGAATGACAGCCACTTGTCAGTTCAGGAAAACAGATCTAGTGCAGCTAGATCCTCTATTGAATCTAATATGACTAATTTAGGCCGAGTCATCCTGAAGTTTTGGATCCACAACATCTCTGTGAACTCTTCAGCCACAAATCTCTCACAAGAAGCCCCTAGTGTGTGGTCGCTACCACATAGATGGACTCCAACATTCATATATAAACGCTTTTTGTCTTCGCCTCTTGACAACATCAGCAACAACAGTAACACAAATCACATTGACAGTTGTTTGTGGTATCCATGGTTACCGCTAGAGCCCGACCGATGCAGATACGGATACTGTTCATCAATAATCATGTTTACATACAGGGTGAGCTGGGAAAATCTACATTATTGATATCTTTGATATAATCAATATTGGGATATTTAGAGCTTGAACTTTCATATCTCGATCCTGAGGAAAGAGAAACTCATTGAAACCATGGCTTCAAGTCAAACAACAGATGACAAGGCTGAATTAATAACCTGCAGCTCATCAAAATCCCTCCTGTGTGATTTCAGTCCGTTGGTTATAACCTGTATGTGCTTGTTCCTCAGATCATTCTTTTCCTTCACAGGGTTTTGTTAGAGAGTATGACCAGGTTTGGGATGTCAGCCTCTCTCTGCACAGTTAAACCTCAGCTCTAAGCTTTCTGCTTGAGTTCAGACTGCCATGAAGGTTATGAAGGGGGAAAACCTCTCCCTTCAGTCAATATATGAGCAGTCTGTTCTCAGGGAGTGTTGTCTGACCCGTCACACATCCTCCATCAGGTAGAAAACACAGTCCTCCAGAATAAACTGAAGACTCAAAAAGCTCCTTTACTAGTTTTTTTAACTGATTGGCTGAAAAGAGCTGTAACCACATATTGTATATACTGAGCTATACATGCTCTTTTACTGCCTCTGATATCTTATTTATCTCCTCTATTCCCTGGTGTGACCACTCCCCAGGGCTGACAACACACAGACAGAAGTGTCAGCAGCACTCACCGCTGGATGCATAAAACCACTTTCCTCGGAGGAAAACTCAGTCAGCACACAGCGGTCCAGCCATTCATCACAAACTGTCAGTTTAAACTTTTATCATGCTTTTTATCACTCGTGTTTTGACAGTGGTCCCAAAGAAATGTGGATCCAACTATTCCACAGAGAGTGAAGAGATTTCACTGAAATATATCCAAAGAAGACTTTTAATTTTATGCCTCTGCAAGAAATCTGAATATAAAAGTTAAGAAACGCGCTGAAAAACACAACCTGCAGAATAATCTAATAATAACAGGATGAGGATGATAACCTGCCTCTTCATCACTGCTGTAGATGTTTCTTTGCCCTTAGATGAGGAGGATCTCAGCTTCCCAAACCTCCCACAGTTGTCTCAGCTGCTCGAGCAGCTCTCGGGTCCAGGAGGGGATTTGGCAGCGTAACAATATCACGGCACCGAGCCAAATTTCTCCCAGCATCCCTGCTCCGCTCCTCCTTTCTCTTACACTGCTCTTTCCTCCCACCTCCTTTCACTTTCCCCTACATCACACCTCCATCTTTCTCCTCTGATTCACATTCTTATTCACGTCTTTACTTTAGGGATTAACAGATCCAGATTTCCAATTCCAAAACGTAACCTGAGAGAATCACGGTGCAAAGGAGGGCTCTTTATCTGAAAGTTGAAGACAAATATGAATAACTTTTATTATTTGCTCTGGTCCAAAAAAAAAAAAAGATACCAAAGAAGCAAAGACTCTGAAACTCTTTGAGATCGATATTCCAACTACAACCTTAATTCCAGTGAAATTGGGGCGTTGTGTAAAGTGTAAATAAAAAAGAATACAATAATTTGCAAAACCTGTTTAACCTTTATTCAATCAAATACACTACAAAGACAAGCTATTTATTGTTCAAACTGATAAAATTGATGGAATTTTTTGCTTCACTAGTTTTGAATTTGATGCCTGCAACACGTTCCAGAAAAGCTGGGACAGGGTCATGTTTTGGTATTTAGAGACATTGCTCTTCAACTGTTGGACAATTTGCTCACACAGTTGTTGACAAAGTGGTGAACGTGACCCCATCCTTGCTTGTGAAGGACTGAACCTTTTGGGAATGCTCCTTAATACCCAATCATGACTCTCACCTGCTCTCAATGAACCTGTTCACCTGTGGAATGATCCAAACAGGTGTTTTTTTGGAGCATTCATAAACTTTCCTAGTCTTTTGTCGACCCTGTCCCAGCTTTTTGGACTTGTGTTGCAAGTATACAATTCAATATGAGTGAATATTTGCACAAAAAAACATCAAATTTATCAGTTTGAACAGTACATATCTTGTCTTTGTAGTATACTGCAATGGATTTGCAAATCATTGTATGCTGGTTTTATTTACATTATTACACTAAATCCTAACTTCATTGGTGTATCTTTCCATTTTTCCGTTTTAAACCTGAGTATGTCCTTTTGGCCAGTCAGTCATCCAAAACTATAAGTTTATTTCCTCTGATTTCATGTTTGGCTTTCACAAACCGTGAAGAGCAACTTCACCGCCTCATGTTGTGTTTTCTAAAAAACAAAACCACTTAAAGATTTGTAAAACAACCCAGTAATGAATGGTAAAAGGAAATTATTGTTAATTGCATCCCAAACACTCTTATTGATTCAGCACACATCCTTTGTCCGTCCTCTTTTTAAGCCTCGTCTCTTCCTCCCTCAGTTTAATCTAATTTCTCCTCCACTTTTCACTCATTAGCCTATTTCCTTTTTCCTCCTCTTTCCAGCTCTAATTACTTTTCTACTCGTCCAAACTCATCCCTCTTCACAGCTCGTCTGCGTGTAAGATTGGCCCACAGAAAACCTAAATTCTGATTTCAGTCAGACGATGATGAATTGTTGGTCATGTTGTAGCGAGAGACGGCCTCTACTCCCACGGTTTCTAAATTAACTTAATGGATCTGCTTTAATTTATTGTTTTTGCTTTCATTTGCAGAGAAAGTCATTAGAAGGCAAAGCAAAAACTAATTATTAATGCCCTCCTTGCTCAACACTGTTGACGGTGCGGCTTTTAGTTGATTTAATATACATGGTTACCTAACTAAATAAATGAAAGGCTGCTTTGTTAAAAGCCTGCCCATGTGCTAATCAGCGTTTAATTACAAAATAAAACCACCATCCACATAGTGTGACACCTCCTTTTACTCAGACACTGCTTGCCTGGTATTTTCTTGTTTGTGGTTCTCCTCAGGAAATTGGATTTTTAAGGATTTCGCTCATTTAGCTGTTCCTGAGGGACCCCGGGGACCTGGAAGCTGCAGTTAGTTCGCTGTCCCTTTGGCTTTGAAGCTCGTGACGATTTATCTGCGGTGCAGGTGAGCAGGATAGTGAAGAAGGATGAGGTAAAGAGGGAAGGAGGGATGATCCTGCCGCCCTCAACCCCTCTAGCTTCTGCTTTTTTCTCTTCACGGCGGCAAGTGAGCATCTGGCAGAGCTAAGCGTCCCTGCTCTCTCCTTCCATATTCCTCTTTCTTCTCTCCCTTGGTTTCAGTCTGGCGCTGACAAAAGGCGAGCTGGCAGACAAACCCAGTCGAGCAGAACACATCGCCCAGATGTAAGACTATTCGTTTTAGCAGGCGCAGGTCATGGAAATAGTCTCTGATTTTTCTGCTTCCCTTGTCAATTCTGTACGGAGGTGTTGACTTAACAATGTAGCAGCTGCATCACAACAACAGATAAAGATGTTAACCCCTGTGAAGAGGTCGGAGCTGGTTTTTGAAAAGCACAGGGTGATATTTTGAGTCAACATGTAATTCTTCTAAATGTATCCCTGTAGTCCTGCGTGTTTGACGCCAGAGTTTGAGAGTCAACCGACCCCAACTGAGACCTGTTGAGCAGATTTTTGGGGAGAGTGTAACCATGGCTCCTGTGATGTTCAGAGCTGTTAACATAGAGGATGTTCTGATCAGAGTGAAAGATGATGCTCTGAGTTTTACAGGCAATGAACTTAGAAGGAAATTAATAAACATTAAATTCACTTTCTCAGCTCGCAATGAGTGAAACAATAAATCGTGTTATTGGAAACATTGGTACAAATGTCTGGAATGAAGTACAAAATAAGTAACTATGTTTTGAAATAGGGTTTGTACAACTGAAGAACAAGAACATGTCTCAAAACTTTTACCTCCATGCAAACACAAAGGCTGGAAACAGATACTAGTAGCTAAAAGTGGCATTGCAGAGTTTAAAGGCTGAAACGTAGCTCAATGGGAACATCATCCCCAGCTTCTCCAGAGCTGAATCTGCAAGACTGATACCTGCAACATTAACGCAGCAGCTTATGACTTGTTCATGTCAATTTCTGTTCAATAGGTGCTTGCATGTTGAGCACACAACACCTGCACAATGACTGTAAATATTCAGAAGGCAGTGCATATGGGAAAGGGGCTTTAGTGGCAGGATGCACGTCTGCAAAAAGCAATTTTTCCCGACCTTTGACTGAATCATTTGTCAGACTCCAACAAAAGGGGATTTTTGCCTTGAGTGACATCTTTTCAAGTTGTTTTCTGTCTGCAGAGAGGCTCTGACGTCATTTATGCTTTGACCTGAGAAGAAAAAGAGCAATTTGTGTAGCTTTGAGAACAAAACACACACACACACACACAGGCATTAATATCTCTAAACCTGAAAAGAAGTCATCACATAACACACTCAGGCAGCGGTACCTAAATAATTCCCCAAGTCTGAGGTTGAAAAGAAGTTCAATTTAAATATTCAGCGCGTGTCACTGGTTTGTTTTCAGGTGCCCTGCCCCCTGAATCAACTCATACTGCAATAAAAGCACTGAAGATTATTCACAAGACTCATCGGGATTTCAAGGAGGAATATCATCAAACGGAGGACTCCTAAGGGGCTGAGAGAACAATCAAAGCTCGATTTCAGTCCACATAATGCCAGACAGCTAATCACAAACCTGATAGGACCCTGTCACCTTACTGAAGCTGTAATTTTGCACTTCAGTGGTTTCACAGAAGCTGAAACAGGCTGATCAGCAGGAATGTTTTATGATTAATTACATACAAGGTAAGGTCAAAACAACGGGACCACCCAAGTGTCAACATTAAGTCTCCTCGGAGTGACGGATGGGACTCGATGGTTCTCGAGTGGCTTCATTTCCTGCCAACCCGTCTGCCCTTCAGGGAGCTGAATTAATTGTAGTAATTTCTTACACAACACTCGGTGCTGAACGCCCGCGCTCAGGGATGAAGCTCCTTCACACGATAACTGCTCCTCAGTGATTGTCAGAGAGTTGGAGAAGAACAAGAGAAAGAGCAAATCTTTGGTGAATCCTCTACAGATCAGCTGAATTTCATCCTGCCATTTCAGAATCAGCTTGTACTTAGGGAAACACACTCCACGCACCAATGACAGAGTGATGATGTCTCAGTCACTTGATGCAGCATAGAAACAGAAAACAACTCAGACCTGCTGGTGAGATTTAGTTTGTGCATGTTGCAGCCAAACACATCCTGTTACAAATCCAGAATTTAGATTCTGTGCCCGATTTGGAATGTAATACACTGATATTTCCAACACTTTCAATTTGTAGTTGGGGCTTTTAATTGTTTTCATCCATGAACTGTTTTTGTCTGGGACAAGTATCAAAAGGAGACAGGCTTCTTATTACTTATCAAGAGAACAACTTTATTGGTTTATGGCCATCAACAGGGTTACAGTAAAACACACTGAAGACTAGGGCTGGACAATTGATTTGCAAATTAGATTAAATCATAATATGACTGGATGCAATATTCCCTTGGCCCATAAATGTGACAGAATACTACACAAAATCTCTATTCTGTTTTTTTTTTTTTTTTTTTTTTTTTTTGCTCTACACCAGTGTTACTCAAACACTGCTCAACCAAAGAGCTCAATTGTGAAAAAGTGGTGAAAGTGGCAAAAATGGCAAGAAACAGCAATAAAAATGAGTTCAAAGTGGCAAAAATGGTCAAAAAGCAAAACAAATGAATCAAAACTGGGAGAAAACATGAAAATTTGTCGGAAAGTAGCAAAACTTTTCAGAGGCCTGACGTTTCCGTTCAAAAAAATCCCTTCATTATCAATCTTTTGTCTAGATTGTCTTTTGTCTTGTCTAGAGACAACTCTAAAAAATAAAAAAAAAACCTTCTGTAAAGCAGCTGATATCAACAACACATTGGATGGGAAACCGACTGGTACAAGGAATCAAAACTGCAATATAGAAAATATAGATGAGAAAAGAATGTATTAAAAAAAGGTCAGAAACTAAAATAAAGTTCTTTTCCTTACTACAAGTTTTGCTTGAATTTTGACCAGTTTTACACTTTGAATTCCTCTCATGCAGCTCGGATGAAGTTGAAGTTCTACCAAAATTCTCTAGTCCTAAATAAAACCTGGAGTTTCATTCTATTTTAGTATTAATTTCCATTTTTCAAGAAAGCAGAAACTGTTTGCAAGCTTACTTGCTGCCAAACTTTTTACCAGTAGGTTTCCTTCCAGGTGAGCATAGAGTTTTAGTCCAACCTGAACACAAGCACTTAAATAGAAAGAAATAACCAAACTCTTTGCTGATAATCTCTTTTCAGCTGAAAAAAAGCGTCAATATTAAACCATTGCAAGACTTGCATTTGTAGATTGAATGTTTTCCATATCACACGCCCATGTTTCTGCATTGCTCTGCACCTTAGCCTCAAAACTACACAGACTACCAGCCTTGGGATTCGTCCTCTTGGTAGCATTATATCCACCTGCATTAACAACATTCTCAGTGTCACCATTATCACTGATTCAATGATTCATTCACTGGTCATAAATTCTACCTTCTCTAACGTCTCCTCTCTTTTCTTCTTCCCGGTAATTGCAGCATGAATAAATGCAGCTCAACATTAATCAGCTCCAGCTCCAACGTAACATGCTTGGATTCAGTCACCTTGGTTTCCAGATGCACAAGCGAGCAGTGAATGCAGCAGGAAACGGGGTGTATGACCAGCATAGAAATCACACCAGGAACTAGCAGATGGAGTATCCCAGATTTATGCAGGAAATCCATGAGTGCATGAGGGTGGAGGCTCCCAGTGCAGCTCCAGCAAAGGGTCAAAGCAGGAGAACAAACCTGGAGAGTGAATCTTTCATTCCTCACAAAACCCTAAAATCAAAGGGAAGGTAAGAGCTTTTTAAAGTAGAGATGATGAACTGCTGTTTCTATGAATATTCCATTTATTCATATTTTTCTCTGGATCATCCGAGTTGAAAATTAGGCTCAAATTTTGCCAGTCGCCATATTTATGCTGCATTTTCACCTCTCACTCTCAAAAATTGAACAGAGGCTGCAATTGCAACAAATCATTGTAATTTCTGTTAATGACAGTATTTTTCTTTCAATCAACAACAGTGTAATCAAGAAATTGGCAAGAAGCTGAGAGTAGCAGCTTTTCATCATGGCAGATCCTCTGCTTCTCCAATTTCTTCCCCGTGAAAAAACAACAGGGTTTTTAATTTTCGGGTGAGATGTTTTTCCAAAAATCACAGGAAAAATAAAGTATTTCTTCTTCTTTGTCTTCTCGCTGCAGCCCAACTGCCTCCTCAGTGCATTTACACATCACCAGGACAACTGGCAGATAATAGCACGTTAGCAGCCGTGTGATTGAGTCAGTGACCTTCCAGTTATAAGACGGCCCATCTTCCCATTAAGCCATCCAGCAGAGTTTACAGATAATAGAGCTGATTCTGACACCGACTTCATTTGCATTAAACAAAATGCGGTGTGACTTAGAGGCAGTTGATTCAGATGCAAATGTGCATCCAGAGTGAAAACATCAGAGGAGGTCAGACCTGGCACGGGCTAAGTATTCGCAGCAGCGGCGCAGCAGGAAAGCAAACGCTAACAGCACAGGCGAGGCAGTCTTTCTCCAAAATCACCGACAGGTTTCTCTCCCTCTCTCTTCAGCTTCGGCTGCTTTATCTCGCCCCGGGCTCAGAAGAGACTGAGACTGACACATTCCAGCTGGTTCTGTGCACAAGCTGCAGACTAAATAACAAACTGCCAACCGGTGAAGATGTGTGAGGGGATGCAGACAGTGCCCTTAAGGATTTATGCCCTGTCCTCTTTGAAGTGTTGCTGCGGTCTCTGTAATTGTCTGGCCTTTGTGGACTAATTGCTTGTCTGCTGCCTCATGGCATACAGCAATTGGGGGAAGAAGGACTCACTTAGAAAAAAAAAGAGGAGGTGCTGTCTTCAGGAGGTGCTTGTTTGAAATAGAGATATCATGAGGTGTGTGGGGCTTTTCTCTTGAAAGTAAATACAGTGATGCTCCAGTTTAATGTGTGATATAGAGCAGAAAACAAAAATAAAAAGGCTCAAAGCATTGAACTCAGAGCTACTGAAACTTTAACCGAACAGGGATCATATCTTTCAACCTTATAGGGACCCTTGTGATGTACAACAAACCTAAATTGTTCAAAACTGGGTTTATAATGAGTGCATCTAAACTTACAGCCTTGTCTATAACTTGTGTTTTTTTTATTTGATATAACCTTATATGTCTGCATTTCTACAGAAAGACTGAAAATGGACGGATTCACTTTGGCTTACAGTTCATCTCCTTATTAGTTAAAGCAGCACTAGCCTCAGAGATGGCATTGATTGACATATAGATGTATCAAACATGCAAGCAAGGTGGTTTGTTTGAATATTTCAGTTGTTTAAACCTGGAGGGGGATTATTTAGAACTGGACTATATTGGTGAGTTGCAAGTATTTGCCATAGACTGTATATAGAATGGATAGGGTGGCTCCGCATGTCACCGTTGTAGCCTAAAACTCCCCTACTGGAGCTGGATTTGGCCGCCATTGTGCAGCCAGAGTCTAGAGAATTCCTGGTGGAGCTGAGTAAAAAAGAATAAATAAAAAATATTTATTTCTTCTTCTTCTTTTGAAGGTGTAGTCTCTTTTTGGCTCCCTCTCCCGAAGTTTCTTATGTCCCCGATAAAAACTACTCACGAATGGCAGCTGTCAGCTATTGTAAAACAACACTTATAACTCAGTTTTTAACGTTTACATCATCATAACCCCATGTGTAAGGATGTTAGGAACAATTCAATGAGGTGTAATGTATATCTTTTAAAGTTTTCCCGACTCATATCCAGAATGCATGAGGAGTTTATGACCTGTACTGCAGCCAGTCACCAGGGGGCGGGGCATCTGCTGGAAGCTTCAGATAGAGCCGACTGTCATTACATCCACTGATTATACAGTGTATGGTATTTGCCAGAACTCAAGACACACAGGTTGAAAATGTGTTGTTCAGGGTGTGACCTGCCCATGGGATCAAGATACCGTGAATACACCAGATGGGTCTCCAGTCTGACTCTGCTCCATTGGGAGTTGACTGCGTGCTCTCTAATCTATCATTCACACCGGCTGCATGTTCAGTCCGGCACGTTTCAGAATCTCCCGATAATGGAGGAGTTCCTTCTATTCCCGACTTCCCACTTGTTCACTGCGGGCTTCACCCCAACTACTTGTCTGCTACCTCCCCTCTTTTCCACAAATACTAAAATGCCAACGCTTATGACTGCTTAACATTAACTTATAAGAATGTTGAGTGATGAAATGATAATAATCTTCATGATTTTATGTGTGAAATGCAGCAGGAAAGCTATGAATAGCATGGTAAGATACATACAGACTGACATCAAACTGACCATCATCTCTGCACCGCTGAGTGCATGAACATTCATTTCCTGCTTTGGCCAGCACAGTCCAGCTCAGTAAAATGGCAAACAGCTGATTGGGCCATATATGAAGTGCCATGTCACATTATTTCCAACACTCCTCTATCTGTCACACACCAACTGTCGACACTCGAGCATGTGACTTTTGTGATAAGGTTGCCATGACATTTTCCAGATGGCAGCTGAAAAAATGAAGGAAACAAAAGCCTGGTTAAATGGATTCCATCCTTCGATGCGGGTTTGATGCTTTCTTATCGACAGGCTAATTCCCTGAAGGAATAGGATGTGCCAGGGGAAGAGACTAATGGAACAAACGGCGGCTTGTATTCCCCAGACGTCCTATCTGAGTCTTAACTCACCTGGACAGGGACAGCAGCTCTCCCCCTGTCTCTCTCACTATCTTTCTCCTTGCATCACTTGCCACCTTGGGCCTGGGTTGAAAGGTCAAATCGACATCACGTTTCTTCTCGTGCTCTTATAAACGCTGCATTATTCTTTCCCCAGCATCCATATGTGAAGTAGAGAGATAAGGCCACTTTCCTGGGGTGCCGAGAGACGCTGCATGTACAGTCACACAGACAATGACACATGACAATGAGTGCTCCACGGTGCTCAGGCTCCCAGTGAGAATGGATCCACAGTGACAATACAGCAGTATAAATAACTCCAGCAGAGGATTAGATGAGGGAACTCATAACGGGCTGTTCACACCATTTACACTGAAGCAAATAAACACAGGCAGCAGGTGACACGTCCAACAGCTATTGTGCAGTTGAAGAACGGGACTCCCGAGGCAACGCGTTGAACTCTCCGGATGAGAAGAGCTCAAAATATCAGCAGGCTGCTGTATTGAAATGTCAAACAACACAACAGTTGCATCAAGGAAAAGACTGTAAAGAACAACAATGATCAGTTTGTGTTCATAGCCTCAGTTACAGTAAATAAATTATGAAAACACAGTTTACCCTCCTTGTACAGACTCTGGTTGTGAATATTAGGATTTAAAAGATTTATATTATGTGATGAAGAAAGTTAATGGCTAATACCTTATGAGTACTTTGATTATCATTGCATCTTCTGCCCGACACAAGTCCGTGTGTAGTCAGCCACACTAAGAATGAAGCTGTTCAAAAACACAGACTGAATCATACATGGATGACGTCTCAGTGATATTTGGGGACTGCTTGTTTAAACAAATGCTTGTTTAGCAAGAGTCACATCCTTACGACAGTGGGTACTAGTGCTCATGAGAAACAGTTTTTGACCCTAAAAACACATGAGGTTTTCCAGAAAGTCCTCACAGCCCCTGTAGTTTAGCTGCTCATCAGAAAATAAGACACATATTTCTGTATTTACCGAATTAATCTGCTACCACTGACACCATTGTTGTCATGGCTAAGTCACCAATTAAGTGTCTTCTGCGTTCAGTTTTATAATAATGGTTAAAATGCACAATTGTAAATAGTTTTTGATTTTAGAGGCCATTTTGCAACCCCCGTTGTCTTCGTATCATGTCTCCTACATTGGGGACCACTGCATTATTGAATATTATAGCTAGCCAACTTATTTGACTCCTCACACATAGAGCACATTCCCAGAAAGAGTTGGTCTTTGACTTGACTTCACACTAATGCAAAGAAGATCAAGAGGCCAGCTGGTGTTGTTCCACAACAGCAGGAACTTTTTGGCAGTGGAGGGAATTTAATGTGTCATCAATGATGCGACGTGGTGTAGTGTCTGCTGAGCTTTTCATACGTGAAATAAGCAGAGCTGCAGTTGTAATCAAGGCTCAATAACAGAATTTAATCTGGACCCCATCATAAAAACAATGAAGTCCGACACCCGCACCATCAGCACCGATGCTGCTGAGAGGATCTCCAACCATCATCACACTTATTTTGATTCACGATGCAAGAAAAGCATAAATCCAAACTGAATGTTCACTCCAAACAGAATTAAAATTAAGATTATAGATCTATTTTCTCTGTAGACACCAAGTGCTCAGAGTGATTTTGAGAGAGTAATTATTTCTGTCATTTACATCCTTTCAAAGCACGAAGTTGCAAAAGCTGTTACAAAGTTTCCCCGATGAATTGAATTAATTAAACACATCTTTGAGATAACATTTTATGGCCACTGCTTTAGGCAGATACATTTATCTGGTCATCTTCATTTTTAACTTTTCATTGCTTGCTTTTTAATTAGCAGTTTGTCAGTGATTCTAATTAAGATACATTTTTTATTAATGACTTTTGCCTCCAACAGTCTCCTTGGGATTTGTTCTTTGTTTTCATTTTTTTAAATTACTGTATTTCTGATAATATAATTAGGCTCTGTAAACAGCATAAGTAACTAACTGTTTCTAATCCAATGAATCACATGTTGCTCCACACAGAAAGCTGTGAGTGTGTGTGTGTGTGTGTGTGTGTGTGTGTGTGTGTGTGTGTGTGTGTGTGTGTGTGATGGGATGAAAAGTGAGACCTGCTGGAAGATAATCCCCCACCACGGAGGAGCTGATGAGGATGTCTTTTTGTGGGGGAGACAAAAATGTCCTGCAGGATGGCCTGGTGTGAAGAAACATCAAAGCGCAGAGGCTCCAGAAGCTCAATCAATAGCTTTCCTGAGAGAAATGTTCCAAAGAAATAAAAAACAGAGCCGGAGAACGACAGAGACATCCATTATAAAGAGGGTTTGACTGTGTCTTTTGTATGCATGCCTGAACATTTTGCCGGCTACATTACCAAAACAACACAGCCTGGAATATATTCACTAATCTTTGCAAGAAAAAAAAAAAGCCACTGTCAGAAACCCCTGAGAAATGGAAAACACTTTTGGTTGATTGGTTGTTAGTTTAGAATGAATTCAGCTTTTGTTGTGTTTATTCGTGGGTTGATTGTCAACAGTTATTATGAAAAGCTCATAAACCAACAAAACAGAAAACTGTTGCTCAATTATTTTTATCCCCCCCTTACACTCACTCTTCGGGCGATATGGTCTAAAAATAAAATCCCCATGTCAACGTCTCAGAAAAACAGACAAGATAATGACTCAAAACAAGTCATCAGAAAAGGACTGTTGATGATAAATGGCATCAAACTCACGTAAAGCTGTGAATATGAGCTGAATCATATGTTTGGTGGTCCTCCACTTCTCTGGAGATCTTTTCAAGTGCACAGTTGCACATATGAGGCAGGAAAAATAATTGTGGCTAATTATCTCATGATAGAGGTCAATAGTCTTCTCCACTTCAAATGTATATGGGCACATAATCTTCAATGAGAGCATGCGTAACCCTCTTGTCATGTGTTTTCATAATGCTTCCAGTCATGTTAGCTGCCTTTTAACATGTGTCTGTGGCCTTGAGCGTCTCATAGTTGGACATATTACCCCTGCTTTGCTTCATGTCCCTGTTTAAAGGCTGACACACATAACAGGATTCTTCAAACCTTCATGGATTTAGAGACCACACACTTGATGATAACAAATGACAGATCACACAAGATCTCTCTCTTCTGATCTTATAGTGAGTGGTGTGCACTAAAGAGCACACAACACACTGACTGATTCTTCAGCAGAGCTGTAGGTTCTTAACGTTCAATTTTCAAAACGACATTACACCCTTTGCGTGCTCGTCTGGGAGCTCCCCACACACTACAGGATTATAAGTTGCAAATAAACGTGTATTATTTACAATCTTTCCTTCTGAGGCCTTCAGGGTGGGTCAAACTGAACTAAATCACACAAACCCCACACCACAGGAAAATCAGACACAAGGTCGTTAGCAAATATCAGACGATCAGGCTTTAGCTGGTTTTCATCATAAGTAGGAGATCGTGGCCATTACCCTGTAGTGTATACCCACCTTAAAATGCCTGAGTTGAAATGACAGTGAACTGTGGCTTTTTCAAAGTCTGACATTGCAAAGTCAGACGGGCTTATTCTTAAGCAAAACAAAGATTACTTACCGCCATCTTTACACTTTAAATTGTGAGTTAACAACTTTTTGAGATGGCTACAACTGTAAACGGTCTCCTTACGCGCATTTTTGTCCTTCCAAGAGTCAACAAATCCATCTGCAGTGCAAAAACGCACAAACAAAACCAGCAGAGGCAGAAATTCCTTCATACAAACAGGCAACAACACAGTTTCTGGACCTTCTAATTAAAATACACCTAACGCTAACACTTATTATCTTTTGTGTTGTTTATTTGTCTCGTCTGTTTCCTGATTCTACATTTTTCACTCCAAACTCAGGGAGAAAGTTTTAATGTATGGAAACTGCTCCACTGCGTTTCCCTTCGGACGTGTGATTGACTGGTTGTTAAATACCCCGTTAGCCTTGAGGAATCTGCTGAAGTGTTCGACAGCTCAGGGCTCTGTCTGTCTCTGCTCTGACTGAGATCTTCAGCTTATTCTCAGAGACAGTGAAAGGTTTTTTTTTTTTAGATGCTTCTTACCCTTTATTCAGGACTCAATTTACCAGAAACACAGACTGGCAAACAAGCTAAAAGCTGTCCAAAATAAAGAGGATGCTGCTACTATGTTGGCACTTCTAAGATTTCCGTAACAGGTGAGAGGTCCACATGTACTGAGAGCTGGCGCCTGCACTGTACTTGTTTCTGTTAATTAAACTGCAGAATTGGCACATCATGGACTTTGTGCTGTTTGAGCTCTGGCTCGAGATCAAATTGTAGAGTTAGGCAGCGCTAAATTAATGCGTCCATCTCCAGCTTCTTTTCTCATTAAGGACAGATACTGTACTAATCAGGACACAGGCTGTTTGATCGATTCGGTTCACATTAACGAAAGGCTGCATTTAGCTCGTACTTTCACGCTTCATTATCATCGACTAGTTCTTAAAGAAACTGAAGGAGACACTGATGTGACTTTAACATGTTAAGGCTTTACAGTGTGTTACATTTTACAGTTTGGGATTTTGGATTAAACACTGCGAGTATCTGCAGACATCACGTCCTCCGTGTCACTTGGCACAGCTCAGTGAGACGGTGGGGAACAGTTTGAAAAGAGAAACACTAATGAGGAGTGAAGACAAAGTCTCTCTATCTATTAACGATAAAAACCTTCCTTTTCAAATTACCATTCAAATAGATTTTGCTCACACAATGAACTTTCATGTCTCTGATGTGAACATTTCAATGCTAAATCATATCTAACATGTAGCATCTTTCAAAGCCAACACATGCTGATTTGAACTTCACACGTTGTGCTTTTTGACCTCAAATTGACCTGTTCCTCCTTCAAAGTGAAAACCATCCTTTTTGAAAACACTGCCAGGCTTCATGTCTTTAAAGATAAAAACTGAAAAGCTGATATTAATTTCTTTGAGTTCAGCTTTTGTTGAACAGAGTCAGTCTGGGGGGCTGAGCAGACAGCAGCATCGAAATGAAGTGAATAGCTATTTTCATTACACCTAGAATTGCACAAAAACTAAGTGTTGCAATATAAAAAAAATGGTAATGGAAACAACAACATTTTGAAAAACCTCCCAAATGTGGATAAAACGTTTTCTAGGCTCTCATGAGGCGGTTTTTCACATGTTATGATATTGAAGTTTGTCACAAAAGTGCAATGGAAGCACCTTTATTTGAGATTTGCTCTATATGTTGACAACATCAGTAACAACAATAACACCCATCAAAATGAAAGTTGAGCTCTCAAAACATTTGCAGTACCCATGATCACCACCAGTTTCAGTCCTCCTTCCTTCCCTCACAAGACAAGATTTTACTCAAGTTTCATGCGATTCTTGTTGTAACGGAAACACAGACAAGGTGCAAGTTTATCCAAACTTCAGAATTATTGCTTTCATTTTGCTAAAAAGTGTAATGCAAACTCAACAAATTACAAAGTGCAACAGCACAGAAACTGTGAAAGCTGCAGGAATTTCAAAATAAAAGCATATCTAGATATGATTTTTTGTTTCCTCTTAGGAAAGCGAAAGCGATACATGATTCTGCTTTTAGACCTTTTTTTGAGTCAAATGGATTGACAAAGATTGATGGATTGTTACACAATTTGTTTCCAATGTGACTGAGGCAAACAGTGCTTTACAGCTTCAACACTCAGTGATGCTTTCAGTCATTTTTTGTCAACTTAAAACCAAGACATTTGCAGCTTTGATCTTCTCCATAAGTTGTCTTTCCTTTATTTGACATTATGAAAATCTTCAAATTGCATCTTCAGATATTTCATATACGGAACAAACATGCCTTCACCTCGGGGCTGTGTGCAATGAAGATGCCTCTCTTTTGTTTTGCTAGATTCAGCGTCAAAAGAATGAACCAATGCTGAAGTAATCATTAACAGCCCTGTTGTAATAATCCCCTGAGTGCCACTCAGTAAGGGATGAGGACTGGATTGGAATTGGAGAGAGAGGAGAATGATGTTGTGTTTGCTTTGGAAGATATTAAAAACAAAAATGAAACCTCACTGATGCAGCATTTGTCAGATTAGTCGTGACAAAGCTGCTATTCTTTGTCTCATTGTTTAGATTCTTGCAGCTGGAAGTCACAGATGTCTTTTTTGACTTATGCACAGCACGGTTAACTTATCAGTGCAGCATACCTGCAATATATATAGACTCAGAGAGTGTGTCATCCTGAGGTGAGGCTGTCCTGTGTTGCATCCATAATCCAAACATCTAAACAGCATCAGAGTTAGGATGGGCTGGGTAGATGGATTCCTAACCTTGGCAGTGTGAGGTCGATGCTCTATCTATTGAGCTACACATGTACTAAAACCCTTAATCCTGGCAGTGTTAGTGTATCGCTCTGCCAGCTGAGTCTCAGAGGACACGGGATACCCAAACCTGGAAGCCCTGAAACACCTCAATAAGCAGGGTGAGATGTAGCAGAGAGTAAGAAGGAAAAAGTGAAGGCCAAGGACAAAAATGGGAAAGAGAGAAAGAAAAAAAAACATCCTTGCACCAAACACCAGAGGGGAAAATCTCTCTCACAGTTTGATTTCCCGGGTGGAGAATAGACAGGAAGAGGTGCCCCAGTGGTTTAATGACACAGTGCTGTAATTAGAAAGTCACATGTCAAGTCCCATGAGGGGCTGGCACATTCATAGAGAGGCATTTTTCTGTGAAAATGTCTCTTTCTCTCTCTAACTTGTGATATTTTGCATGCAAGGAGCTCTCTGGCCATCAGCGATACTCTTGTTAGGCTCTAATGCAGATTAAGCCATTTGAAGTGAACCTATCACTTCCTGATTGAGTATCCAACAATTGCAGAACATAAAATTGCATAAGCCTGTCACCTCTCCCCTCTCTATTTGACTAAGTGGATGGCTTTCAATACACAAAGAAATAATTATCCCAGGAGTCATTTGTGCAAACGTCTGGAAATGACCTGACAAATAGGCTTGTTAATGCATATTCTGAAATAAGCACTCTAACAAACGCTGGCCTTAAACGGAAACCACCAATTTAGTTACTCTCAGTCACCGAGACTCTCTGTTATTGTAAAATTACGGTCCCACTATGTGTCAGAAACCTGAAGCGGAAAACAAGGGCGACTTACGGTCCCTGGTAAAGACTGGTGCTCGGTTAATTTAGTTTCGTCTCGTTGTTTACACAGTTTCTCCGAGTATTTAACCGACAGACAAACTCTCCGTGCAGCCACAGAGTCTAATCTTTGACACTTTTTTATGAAAAGTGTATGTTAATTATTTTGGCTGATACTTTTATTTGGCAGCTTCTTCTTGGGTTCATCGGGCCATGGCAGAAAAGTTCAATTTATAAACACAGTAACAGGCAGTTTTATTTTTGAGGCAGGCAACACAAGGCACCACTAAAGCTGCAGGTGCTGAATTTAATACATCACCAGTGAGATGATGGAATGAAATGTAAAGAAAGAAGTGTGCTGCTTCAGGGTCGCAGTCAGTGTTGAATCATCACCAACTGGTGTACACCTGAGTGAACCTTGTGTCAGATTTCAAGCTAAAAGTGGAGTCGGGTTTTTCTTCTGGCTCTGCAGTTTGGAAGATATTTAGATTGCGAGCTCGTCCAATCACAGGCGCCCAATTGCTGGTTGTGTGAAAATTAGTCACCTGTCCCATTTCCAATATGGCTGCACCAGCTGATTTGCTTTAAAACTCTGCTTTAGAAACAGACGGCTGACGTCATGGAGACTACATCCATCTATTACACAGTCCATGGGAATGACGTGGAAAAGGTGCCACAAGTAGGATTCAAACCATAGACCAAGGGTGTCCAAACTTTTTTCCCAAAGGGCCGTATCGCATACTGTGAGAATGACCAAGGGCCGATGGTTCTTACCTACATATTTATTAACAGTGAAAGTAACAAATGAGCGCTCAATTTGAAAAATATTTTGTTTTGGCAGTTTCTGTAAAAAAATAAACAACCAAACAAAGAACTGTCTTCAAGTTTAGTCAAACATGCCAGTGTTATTATCACAGACCTATGACATAAAACCAAACCTGGGAAAAAAATGTTATTTTTTATGGCAGGATCAGAATCTGGAATTTATCACATTTTTTTATAAGACAGTGATAAAAACATTTTCCACCCCAAATATTTCTGATCCTGCATTCTGAACCATTTTATGCATCAACTTTTGTATTTTCTTCACCATTTCATAACTTAAATTAATTTTTTTGTCCGGTCATGTTTTTTTTTTTTTTTTTTTTCGAGTGGCCTATGCACAATCCAAATTTTTCTGAGATGTTACCAGATTTATTTGAGTTTTTTAAAGCATCTGATGGAAACTGTAAATGTACACAACTAGAACATGCTTTATTTAAGTTACAAAACTAATACATATCAATATGACAGCTGGGGGCCATATGAAAATAGATGGCGGGCCACAATTGGGACCCCGGGCCTTAGTTTGGACACCCCTGCCATAGACCATATAAAACGTGGTCTTAGTCTCCACTTGTCTCCTGTCTGTTCCTGATTCAGAAAAATGAAGCCAATCAATGGCAGGGGCCATATTGGATATGACACAGGCTTTGAGCTTCTTCTCTCACTGCTAGTGTGACCTGAGCTGTGCCTCTGATTGGACAAATTTATAATCCCAATATCTTCTAAACTTCTGTGCCTTTCGTCCAGTGCATGCAGAAAGCAAAATTAGACCCAAGTCATAAATATGTTTTTTTTATGCCGTAAAAGTCTGTTGTTTTGGCTTTAATGGTATGTGGTTTCCAGTCTTTCCACAGCAAGACTCAAACAGATTTTTGAAGGATGAACAGTGACTTTTAGTGCTTCTGCAAAAGTTTACTTTTTCTAAACGGGATGTTGCCCCTCGACTCAAACCCCTGCCTGAAGATTTGCCTCAAGAATTGCTCAACCTGGACCAGTGGGCTTTATCTGAACCTCTCTATATCCACATGCAATCCCAATAAAATCATGTAGAAATTCAATTATCTGTTAAGTCTTTATATGCACAAGGGAAGTCAAGCTCCATGAAGACATAAGTTAAGACAAGTTTTTTGTCCCAGTAGTTGTTAATCCATCTTAACTGAAATATCCTCAAACTATGACACAACTTCTGGATTTTATGCAACATAGAGGAGCCCACTTTGAGGACATTATCTTTTAGTTGCTGCATTTGCAAATAAAAATGATTCTGATGTTCAAATATGTGCATATTAAGCAAGTAGAACTTTAACTCACATCTGGTGTGAACATAACTTTTAAAGTGAAGAAGAGTAAATGTGCTCCTAATGAAGGAAACAGTGAGCTGAGTTGAAGGTTTTGTTTTGGTGAATCTGTATGAATTAATTAAAGATCTTTCACCTTGACAAAAACAGGGCCCTGTAATTGCCATACAGGTGCTGATTGCACCAAGGTTTTATATAAATGAGGCTGTGAACTTTCAATGCCACCCAGTCCTGTGAACATGAAGAATTCTCTCATTTCTAAATCCCCATTGGTAGCTTTGGTGTGTTAGTGTTGGTGGTTTCCAATAGTGAGAACATTTTTTTTTGTTTCCCACTGAATTCTTTTTTCTCCCGGGCTGTGTGGTCCACACCTTCTGCAGATATTCTGATGGGAGAGAAGATTCGACGACAGAACTGTGTTAATTGGAAACACTGTGCTCCAGGGAACATTCACATGAACATGAATAATGAGATGGTCCCAGTAACTCTCTGAGCATTCTGCATAAGTCGTACTGTACGAGTTAAGAGTAGCTGGGTGTGATGCAAGAAATATGACAGTTATGCAACAACAATATGAAAATTGTCAGGGACCTCTATACCCTTTAGCACTGAAGCACTTACAGGGCATGATTTCTACAACAAATTTATTCCATTTTCTCCAGACAACGACTTATGTTTTCTCGTTACCAACAGGATAATTTCATATGCCCTCTGACCCAACTGCAAACACACCATCTATGCTTCGGACAAATGCAGTCATGCCATCCACGTTTTTAAGTTCTGTTGTACAATTATAACAGGCCATGGCTGTGATGCTTTTAAGGGCAACAAGGAAATTCAGGTTCTGATGCTACATATCTGTGAATGAATATCAAATTATTGCACTGCAAATAATCTTGATCCAAGATTTAAAATCTTACTTTAAGACATGTTGAATGAATTATCTTATTTTAAAGTTTTCTTTAACTTATTTTTAGCATTTAAAACTGTTAGATCTCAAAAAAAGCATGAATGGCTCAATTTTGTCTTAATTAGTCTGAGAATCCTAAAATGAGTGGATAACTGTTAAAACAAGTTACTTTGGTTATCTCACATATAATTTCATAACATTAAAACTTGTTTCAAGATTTAGCTCTACCTCAAATTGCTTGATTTAAGAATAACACAAAAAAATCATCTTTTTAAGACACAGTTTATTTAGCAAACAGCTAAGAATTTTACAAACCCATGCTCAAAAAGTGTAAAACATGGCGTACAACCAAAACCACAAAATACTCATTTGCTGTTTTAATTTCTGTAGAATAAGTGAGGATTCATTAGCTTCAATCAAGGACAGGTTTTAAGATTCTAGTTTAACCTTTACTATGGATTTTGCTTATTTCAAGATGAGAGCACTTGAATCAAGAATTATCTTAATTATATTTCTCTTATTCTAAGTAGTTTTGACTTAAAAAAGTGATGTTTTTCATTCCATTTGCTAAAATTAAGAATATAAGTGGCGTGAAATTAGATTCTATTGCTCATATTCAGTATATTTCACTTCAAATTCTTCTTCAGGAAGTTTGTTTTCAAGCATTTTAATATAAAAATGAGCATTTTCTTCTTGTTTTAAGATCTGAGAATACTTATCAAGGCCATCTTGTTTTTAGGTGTATCAGTCTTATTTCAAGATTTCTAGTCAAGTGAAATTATCTTGCTGCATGGACGGACACTTTCACTAGTTTTAAGATATTTTTCCATCAAATTTAGTATTTTCATCTTATATTCAGACTCCCTTTTTTGCAGTGTGCTGTCTTGACGATTCCTGTTAAGTTTTGAAATGCATTGGAAAATTAATGTTCAACAGAATTTCTGACATTCTGACTATAGCATTTTTGATTTAGAGCACTCCAAAATCAGACTTCTAAAGCCAAATCACTAAAATAGGAGATAGAAGATAGCAACTTTGTTTCCTCAAGGTCACAAGAAAAATAAGTCAAGAAAACAGATAAAATTTACTGCTGAAATTCATGGCCTTAAAGGGCTTCCGTACTTTAGCACTACATTAGTCACAAATTATCCAGAGTCATAGTTTATTTTTTGGGATTTTTAACTGACCAAATGTTGTTCTAATAATTTCAGCAGCATAAAAGTAGGTGGTGGTAGTCTAATAAAATCCACACTTTCTTTGCTTGTACAGGCCTGTTTTCCTGCATATCTGAAGTACCTTTAAAAGCATCAACAGTTTGCTTTCTGAGTCATCTGTGCAGGAATCACTGTGTCCTTCTCTGTAATAACAACAAGCTTTTAGTAAAGCCTGTCTGGCTCCAACAGCAGCAGCAGCAGCAGTTTCTTTTCTTAGCCTCACTCTTCGGTCTATCTTCTGACGTGCAACTTTTCTCCAGAAGCGATCAATATGCACACAGAGTGAGAGCCTCATTAACCTGCTCTGCTTAATTGTGGGGAAGAAAAGGACAGTACAACGCCTGCATGTACATAACGTTTAAAGATCAATCTGACTTGGCAGCAGAGCCCTGATTGGTTCAGAGTTCAGATAGTTACGCAATCGTGTTACCTTCATCTTCCCACAGAGCCATGATGAAAGCTCAGGAAGTCCACATCCTCAAATATTTATAGCCTTAAATCTAGTCTGAGTAAGCCGAGGTGAGCTCCGGTCCTCAAACAATAAGCATGCCTGGAACAACTGGGATCAGGTGGACTTTGAGGGCCTGTTTTTATGGAAACAGTTGTATTTCTACTGAAGTATGTTTGTAAAAGTGTCTGTGTTTGTTTGTATCCTCCGCAGGAGTGAGGATTCTTGTGTATGCAGGCAGAAAACAAGACTCATATTTGTTGATAAGTGGATTTCTGTCAGCAAACAACAAACTGTCTCTTACAGTAAAATTAGAAGAAATACAGCAAGAAAACCTACTGTGACAGTTCCTGTTGTCTCTGTTTTGAGTAGTACACCGACACTCACATCCTCCCTTCATTAGGTTTATAATTTGGTAAAAGACGATCTCCCTACGATTAAACGTTCCGTAATACTTTTGTTTGTACCGTAAAATCACTGTTTGTGACTTCCGTTTGTGTAAAGGGTAGTATCTGTATTACGTACCATTTGGATAGGATATGTAAATGAGAATCCCTTCAAATGGAGACCATACATCATGGTGTGGTGGACTAGTTTTACCCTGGAGGAATTCTGATTTACATAACTACCTGTTCAATATGCACTGTCCGGCTTATAGCCTAACAATGACCAAGACCATAATCATAATGGTTTGAATATTGATTAAGATGTGGTTTTAGTTGTGAGAAGTGTAACGCAAACAAAATCTTAAAACATCTGAATTAGAAGACAGGGCCTTAAAAAAAAGGAAACTGCAAAAATCCCAAAACATATTTATAAAGGACAAAATATTTTGATAAACCACATTTTCATTTAGAACATTCCTTCTCTGTCTGAAGTTGACATCTTTTACAACATGAACATAATTAATGCCTGACAACATGGATAAATAAGAAGAAAAAGAGAAGTAGCTCATTGCTTAAATATGTTTCACACATCAGTGCTGGTCTCCACCTGCCTTGATGAAAAATCCCAAGTCCAGTCAGTCCAACACCAAAAGAAGACCAAGTAAAACTGCCCTCGAGTCTGAGACGATAAATTTAGTCTCCAGACCAAGACAGGTCTCAAGCACTACAACACTAGAATCAAGGATTAAGCGCAGCCTGCTTGTTAGTGAGAAAACACTGCAACAAGAGCAATTCAAAGGCAGACCTGCAATTTTTTTGCCCACTTGTTTATTTGCAGGTCAATAGATGAAAAAAACTCACCGCACTTTGATGCTACTCTTTCAAGCGTGTTAAAAATGTGATTCACTTTTATTTCATTGGTTTTTGGAATACTGTAGCACGATTTAAGGACCCCAACTTTGACATTCATCCCCTGGTGTAGACATTTTGTTACTAACCAATAACTTTAAGCTACTTCCTCAGCCTCATAATGTCCAAATGATGAGATTATGTGTAGTAACGGGTTCAAATTAGATTGATATCAAGCATGATGATTAACCCAACCGGCTTGATAAATGCTACAGATGTTCACTTGTTATCGAGGAAGTTGAAGTAGTTTCATTTGAATTTTTTTTCCTGCTGTGTTCATTGGATCCATAACAAATACTGTTTATTGAGAAGCAACTACTTTAATTTGCCTGGAGTTCACGTAACAGTTCAGTTTTCAGGAAACTTTTTACACATCTCAATCTCACAGACTTTGAAGTGTCACTTCAGCTCCAACAATGCAGCTAAAACAAAAAATCTTGCATCAATTGAAGGTCAGTGACACAAACTTAAAGTTCACTCAATGCACTGTGTCGCTGACCTGCCGAAAAATGACTGTCACCATTGTGGTAAAGGTTTTTAAGCACAGTGGGGTTTGTGGAGAACAGAAATAGCAGGGATGGCTGGAGGAGGGCAGAGGTGAGGAAATGCAAAGATTTCACACAGGTTGAAGAACTTCAAGGCAAGAAAATATACCTGTGTGCACCTGTGCTGTTTTTACAGCTGGGTGTCTATTTATTTCAAAATTTAAACTGCATGCAGGGTTTAATTTTTCTTTGATGTTTTCTAAAAAGCCTTGTTAACACCTTGGCCACAGACTTCAGCTGAAAAACAGCCTCTGGGCTTCGTCTTGATTTTGTTTTTTAAGGTTTGTTTTCATTAATTTGCACTGCCCACTCTTTCAAATGAGCCACATATTTAGGAATAATTGCAGATGCTCGCACACTAGGGGTTCTAGATAAAAGTACCGGATTAGCACGACTCGCTCCTCTGCAGCAGGAGGAGCAGTTTGTTTTTTTCCAGTGACTGTAACCTTTAGTTGGTGTGATCCTGACAAGGCCTGCTCCTGCAGAAAGAACACTGCGGTCATTAGTGTGTATGATGACACCGACTCTGCTGTTAGAACAGCTAAAAGTGCACAGTTGAAGATGTAGCACAACTTGTTCCCTGTCAGGACTAAGGAGGTATTTTCACACCGGGATCCTCCCCCTGACCTCATCAACCTGCCACCTCACCGTCATTCATCAGCACAGCCATTAAAAGTAATGACCTCTGTGGAGCTGCTGCATGATTTAATGAGTGGCACTCCTCTCAGAGAACTTGGTTAAAGGTATTGTTTACAGATGAAGAAAAAGCCTGTCAGGGTGATCAATTTTACCGCTTTGAACCCCCCCTACTTTTCCTGTTTGCACTTTATAATGTAGATATATTAATGCTGCTGCCGTGATAGCGATGAGGCTAAAAGGATTGCATATTGCAGCACTAAGTCATTGCCTGTGTGCAGATAAAATAAACTTGAGTTATACGACAAATTATGAGCTCCATAACCAGACGTAACTGAGGCTGATGTGTCAGAATCTGCAAGAAGAAAGAGCAAGTTATTACCTGAAGCTAAAGAGAAACCTGCACAGGCAACACTGAAAACAAAAGATCTGCCTACACTGTGAGGCTTAATGAGGCAAAACACCATTAGCATGGAGAGGAAACACACCAATAAATTACTCAACCAGTGGCGACTTCATTACCAGTAAACTGATTGAAGTGTCTATAGATAATTCAATGTTACACAGCCTTTCCTCTGCAGTGATATTGCAGTCTACATAAAACACATAAAGATGTGGTAATATGTGTGAAGGCACTCAGAAATCCATTTAGTCCCTCAGTCCAATAATGCAGCGTGGAAATCTTCTCCCTGTGATGTGCTGTGCAAATGAGATTTTTGCATCTTTATGAGATGAGAGCGCTGTTTGGTCATAATGATGCTGTAATGTTCAAGGTTACTAACCTGCTTATAAAGCAGTGTGGGGTAAAGAAGTCTGAAGTCACTTCTGAGAAAAGTGTTAGCATTATACACCTATTGTCGTTTTCTTTTTAAGAGACATGCAGGTATTTTAGAAACTGGATGAGTTACTGTACTTCCATTACATCGTTCATCCTTAAACCTGTTCTCCTGTGCAGCAGTGGCTCCTAGAGTCAAGGTCGGGACACTGATGGACATGCCTTTCAAAAAGACACTGAAATTAAATTAGATTGTCATTGAAATAGGGGTGAAATATTTCAGATTAAACCGTGATAGTAGAGAGGAGATAAAGTAAAGTTATTTGTGCATCATTGCTGGTTTTATCGCAGCAAGAGTTTAAATACGGAGATAACTTTTACTACTTTTGTTTAGTTACTGGAAACAGATGTTATGGTTGTTTAGCTATTTTGTGTTGTTCTGATGTTTATTTTTAGATTGACCTATTAGTGCTCGCTCATGGCTGTGAGGGACATTTAACCACCTCAGGGACGACAGGGTCATCGGTTTCTGTCACTGACTCTTAAGGCTTTGGAAAGTTGTTCAGTCCATACTTAGATTTATTATCCTTGAGCATAAAAAGTTTTAGATTGTCAAGTTAGAATTATTATTAGTTTTCTCATTCTGCAAGTGCTTCATTTTGTGTAGTGATTGGCGCCAACATTTAATTACCACACCATCCATCAACAAACAGTTTATCATTAAATCAATCACTCCATCATCAACCATCCATTCATCCATCACTATTGGTTGAAGAAAAATCTATCCATTCACGCATCTATTCATCCGTTTGCAGCCAACTAATATCTATGTATCAGTCCATCCATCCATTCATCCATCCAACTGTCCATCCATCCATCCATCCATTCGCAGCCAACCAGTATCTATGTATCAGTCCATCGATCCATCCATCCATCTTTCCATCTATCCATCTATTCATCCCTCCATCCATCCACCCATTCACAGCCAATCAATATTTATGTATCAGTCCATCCATCCATCCATCTTTCCATCTATCCATCTATTCATCCCTCCATCCATCCACCCATTCACAGCCAATCAATATTTATGTATCAGTCTATCCATCCATTCATCCATCCAACTATCCATCCATCCATCCATCCATTCGCAGCCAACAAATATTTATGTATCAGTCCATCCATCCATCTATCCATCCATCCATCCATCCATCTATCCATCCATTCATCCCTCCATCCATCCACCCATTCACAGCCAATCAATATTTATGTATCAGTCGATCCATCCATTCATCCATCCAACTATCCATCCATCCATCCATCCATCCATCCATCCATCCATCCATTCGCAGCCAACAAATATTTATGTATCAGTCCATCCATCCATCTATCCATCCATCCATCTATCCATCCATCCATCCATTCATCCCTCCATCCATCCACCCATTCACAGCCAATATATTAATGTATCAGTCTATCCATCCATCCATCCATCAGTTCATCCATTGGATTATCACTCCATTCACTCATCCATTCAGTTATTCATCCATCCATCTGTTCAACCAACCAACTGTCCATCTATCCATGTTTTCATCCATTGGATAATCATTCCATTCACTAACCAATTCAGTCACTTATCTATTCACCCATCAATCCATTCATCCATTCATCTGATATCCATATATCCATCCAACCATCACTTTGTTTATTCTTCCATTCATTTATTCATTCATTCACTCCAATTGTCTCTTCGTCCAACAATAATTATTTTTTGTTCATTCATTCATCCATCCCATCATCTTATCTTTTCATCCATCCACTCTAATTATACATTCATCCATCAGATTATACATTGAGTTGATATCCATCTATCAAATCATCCACTTTTTCATTCATGCATGCATTCATTCATTCATGGTTCACGCATGTATATGCATCAAGTAATCCAGCCATTCATTTTATCTATCAATCCATCATCCATCTATCCACAGACATCTCCCACTGATCGATTATCATCCCGTCATTTATCAGTTATCTATTATTTACCATCCCTTTAAACCCTGCCACTATCAACACTCTTCAATACATTCAGTCGTTAACTTCCAGTAAAAGCTTCCTGCATGAAGTTATCGACATCTTCATCTGCATCCATCGATTAATCCATCAGTCATCCATTCACATTTCATCCATCCATATTTAACTCACACGTTCAGAGGTTTTTTCACCTTCTCCCTGTGAGCTGTTTGTTACTGAGCAGTCAGTTCACAGCAGAGTTTATTTTCTCTGAGAGCAGCAGCTGTTCACTTCTGTTTAGGCACAAAACAACTTCCTTCAGTTTGAGCAAAGAACGGGCACTTTTTTTTAAGGTTAGAGAAACTTCGTCGCCATAGTAACAATAACAAACACATTCTAAAGGTCGGAGACGGATCACGGTCAAGTCGGATAAAAACCCAACCTTTTCTAAAGGTTTAAATATCACAGTAACAGCAGACTCCTGCATTACACTTCTCTGTTTGTCACAGTGAAAAACATCCATGTGGACACTGTGGTGTTAAAAGTTTGATGTCCACTGGAAAGGACAACTCCAGAGTTAGTGGTTGTTGTTGGCAGTCGAAGGTGAAGACGACGCATGTTCATGTTTCCTCCTTTTCTTTTGATTCAAGCTTCACTGACAAACACACACACAAGGAAAAAAATGGTATAAACAACAAGTGTTCAATAATCAAGAATCACAAATGAGTCTCAAATGTGGCTGTTGATGTGTGGGAGTTAATGGAAAAAGGGGGAAAGTATTGTTTGGAGAAATCACTGACTCCGCCAAGACCAACATGAATAAGACTGTTGTTATGATACTATTAAGGTGGATGACTGAAAAGAAATGAGTTTGAATCCTGCTGAGTTCTTGTCTAAAAGTTGTTTCCACTTTAGAAAACAACTTCTCTTCAATTTGTGATGTTTATTAGATTGTTTGTGACCAAAGATGAGTCTGTCTTTTGAGTTAACGCGTGGACAGAGAAAATAAGCACATGGGAAATGACATATAGGAACTACATCTCACTTCTTTACTCTACAAAGAAAACAGTTCTTGTCACACTATGTCCATTCACTTAATAACCATGAGATGAGGCAGCTGTTTGTCTGGTTTTCTACACATAAATTTCCTCCATCTTTCTCGCCATCAGATTAGCCTCATGTAAACAGAAATTTAACTTCATTTAACTCTGCGTTTGGAGGAAAGCTACCTCACAGCATGGTGAAATTGATCATTGTCCCTGCTTTTCCAACAGCGCTTCAAAGCCATCTGTCGTTGGAGGAGGAGGAAAAAGTGTCTTTGTGAGTGCAGATATCAGAAGCAGAAGATTCTTTTGAGTCAGTAAATTATGTCTCCTCTTCTCCTGGCATGTGATCGAGAAAACTGAATTCAAAGACGAGAAATAACATTGCATATTTTAGCACATTGGACGCACAATGTGAGATTATATAGTGCTGTGCATGTTGCAGAAAGGTACTCCAACATATTAGAAGCACATGTCTTATTTTCTCTTTTATTTCAAAGAATTATTCTTTCTTTAATCACTATATCAAACCTTGTGGGTTTGAGGATGTCAGGATTTAATTAGTAACACATGTGTTGCATCATGATATTCACAGTCTGTGTTTGAGAGAAGTTTTGAGGATGTTTGTTGCTCCCAGATGTTTGTATTTTGATGGATTTTGATTAATGTTTTCATTCACTTTGATTTGCTTTTATAATCTTTATATTTATTTACAATTTATAATCATTTATGCCTGAAACTGAGCATCTAATAAACACAACTTAGTTTGTTAAAGTTGTAATTCTGAGTTTTAGTATTACTAATAAATGCGACTCAGTGGATCAAATATGTTCTCGCAGCTCTTTAAACTTTTATATCTTTTAGCAACTGTGTGTTTATCATTCATAAAGTCGGGAGCAGAGCAAACAGAGGAGAACTGGAGAGAAGGAGATATGATGAGAGGAATCCAGCGGGGAGAAACAGAGACACTACAGATAACGGAGAACAGAATGAAGACTGTGAGGTAACAGATACGAACTTGAACCTGCGTGAAATTAAACTGATGTTGAACCTCGTCTAAACACGATCAGGTCAACACATCTGTCTTATCACTTTAACACATCTGGCATCTAGCTGTCAACTCCTGCCAGATGTGGGGTTGAAATTACACGATACCTCAAGCAGACACGGCGGAGTTGATTGTGAGCTTCATCTCTTTGACTTTTTCATGCTGTAATTATTTTCACTTAAACCTTAATGATAGAGAGCAAGAAGGTGAGAAGGCTTTAGATGCAGAGAGGGATCAAAAGAACTGGCTCCCCTGAGCTCTGCTGTGCTTACTGATCAGGTTTGTTCATGTATTGTTGATGGCTGCTCCTTTCATGTTTTATTTGCCACTTCTTTCTTTTTATGATGTTTAGGGCTTCCTTTCCACTCCCGGCATTAAAACTGCAACCCTACAAACTCTGGATTCTGCTTTTAATGTTGAGAATGTGTGCAGTATGAAAGAAGTGGTGCTCAAATCAAAGAACTAACAAACTGTCTGCAGCACAATATCAGTTCAAAAAATTGCACAGAGTCCATGTTATGTCCATAGCAAACATGTACCCATTAATAAAGACAATGTGCAGTCCTTACAGACTTTGCTCAGCACTTTGTTGATCCACCTGTGGCAGCAATAACAACCTCAAGTCTTTTTGAATATAACGCCACAAGCTTGACACGCCTATCTTTGGGCAATGAGGCCCATTTTTCTTTCCAGCTCAAGCTCCATCAGTGAAGGGGACGTCAGTGCACAGCCATTTTCAGGTTTTTCAAGAGATGTTGGATCAGATTCAGGTCCAAACTCCGGCTCAGTCACTTAAGGACATGCGCAGTCATCCTGAAGACGCTCCTTTGAAACCTTGGCTGCGTTGGAAGATGAATTGTCGCACCAGTCTGAGGTCAAAAGTTCTCTGGAGCAGGTTTGAATCTCTTTGTGCATGTAAGGGGTGGAGGGAAACAGGTGGATTCATTTGCCACTGACAGTTGAATAGTATTTGTGTTTGAAATGCTGATACCTGGTGAGAAAAGTCCATTGCATTTGACAGATTTCACAAGGTGTAAATTCTGTGGTGAGAGGTGTGTGAGGCTTAAATCATATTATACAAGGATCATTTACTTGATATATACCACTGTTTCTTGACATGCATGAATATTACCTGATGGGGTGGAAGAGATGTCAAAAAGAGGCACCAGCGACCGGGTCTTTTTCGCTTTGTGTCCTTCTATTAAGATGGGTTTCATCAGTGTGTCTTGGGCACCTAATTTTATGTTAAACACTGAAACAGCCTGCAACACATTCAGCATATGAGTTTCTCTGTATTTCATATGTTTTATTGAATATATTTCAGAAAATGTCTTACTCAGGCTGTAATCATGATATTGATTTCACCCAGAGTCCACCCTTTTACTGCCCACACATTACAAATGCAGTCCCCTTTAAGCACTTATTCTGAAAACCCCTCTTATCCACTCCAAAACGCCATGTCTGAGTCACAGTCCCTACTTAATTCAAACAGAGAGGGGAGAAGGAGCCGAGCAGCCGACCATAAAGCTCTCAGGGAGTGATGTAAGGAACGGGGAAATGTGAAAGGCTTGTACGGAAAATGAAAATGGAGGACTGAAACATCAGCAAATGAAAGCTTCTCCAGTCCAGTGGTGCATTTAAGGGTCCTGACTGGAAGAGCAGAGAGAGGAGCTGTGTTTCTGAAGGTGTGTTTCTCACAGTGTGTGTGTGTGTTGAGTTCAATATGAACATCACAACAAAAGATACAGGAAGACGCACTGAACGCTCACTTTTTCCCATCTTGCTTTGTTGTGTCACAATTTGAGTTAATAGCACAAAGCAGTGGAGAGTATAGACGACCCGTCTGCAGCTTCGTGCCTGTTGTTTTGTTTTCTGCCGGCACTTCCTGGAAATCAATGGCATTATATATTGATGAGTCAATACTTTCAGCGGAATTGGAGACAAAATAACTTCTGAAACGGGGATGTGTTTTCCCATCGGAAAGCAGAGATGAATAAATCTAATAATAACAGAATAGATAGAAAGGACTCGGCGACTAAACCTATTTATTGCTTTTGTATCATTTAATTGGGGGGTTTGGTGGTCCCCTTATACAATCAAATCATCATTACTCAGACTGCTCAGTGCCGGGCTGGATATCCGTAGAGCTATGCCAGAAACACACACACACACACACACACACACACACACACACACACACACACACACACACACACACACACACACACACACACATACTGTGGTGCAGATTTTTTTTTTCCTTTGCTGCTTCAATCAAGCATGATTTAAAAAACAGTAGCTCTAAGATGAGCGTCACACAAAACTCAAATTTCATCATTTAAGAAGAGAAATGATAGTTTCAACTGAAAGAATGCATCAATATCTAAAATCTATTCCAAAATACTGACATCTCAGAGTGGGAAATTATATTGCTTTGACACCAGTGGCATGATTCAAAGAGATTGTGCAGAGCTATATTTACTGATGTTTTGTAGTGTTTTTTTCTTTTAACAGTATCTATAAAACCCGTAAGAAGAGAAGGGAAATGTATGTGGAGTTCAGGAAGTGAAATAATGGCTTATACTTGATTCTGGATTTCAGCTACTGAACAGTTTTGGGTCTCCTTTGATATTTTTTGTTTCATAATGACATTGTTAGTCTGAAAGTGACATATGATTTCATAGATGAATATATTGGCTTAAGCAATAAATGTATGACCATATGAATGATTTGACAAACTAGTCCTTTGAGTTAGGATATAAATCAACCCTGTGGTGCATATTGGTCACTACAGTGGACACCAATTTAAAAGTTATTTACCCCTAAGTTCAATGGTTCATGTGGTGGAAATTCATATAAGCCTGTGTCAGGATATTTTTATTCTTCTTAGAGCCTGAAAAAATGTTTTCATTTTTTTTTCCAAAAAAATATATATTTTTGAACATGTTATAGACAAACATTTGAGGGTGAAAACGCTAATAAACTATAAATTAATCAGTGTTAAAATGAATGAAAGAGTGTTAAAAAGTTTTGCAAAGCATTAAAAAAAGATTATTCATGAAATTACCAAAGAAAAAAGAAAAAAAAAAGAAGTCAAATGAAGAAAAAAAAGTCATATCAACATTAAGTTCACACTGTTTTGTGTTGAATGCTCAGCTACAAATATTTGAAAAAAAAAATGGAAAACTTTTTTTCATGCCTTAATACAAATAAAAATACTCAAGGGAAAAATCCTGACACTGACTTTCATAATTCATGCATCAGAGGGTTAAAGAGCCCCACAATAACTACTGACGGATCTTTGAAGACCAACAGAATATTGTGTTTTATGGCCATGTAAACACCAAACTACACAAAACCACCAAAAAAAAAAAACATTAAGCAGTTTTACTATAGTAATGTGTGTAAGCCACTCATGCAGTGGGGGTTTCTACATCCTTATCCACAACCCTGCACAGACAAGAAACCTGGGGGTCCTGAGTAAGGGCATTACATCCCTGTATTCCAAAAAGAATGCCGAAATGGGATTAATCAGACTACTGGACAGCTTTCCTCTTCACCCCTGTCCTTCTTGACTTGTCTTGGGCTCAAAAAAGTCTTTACAACTGTCTTACTCTTAACACAGCATGAATCCGTACTGGTCGATCAAACAGCCATGAACTGGATTCACAAACTTTTTTTTTTCAGAGTCTGTGCAGAAATTTCCACTTCAGAGCCTTGTTTAATTTCAATCAACCCTATCAAATTTTAACTTTTGAGACTGAAACATTCTTCTAATAATCTGATCATCCATCCAGAAAAACAAGACCTGATATAGAAGTGTAACCAGGAAGAATGGTGTGAAGTTTAACACTTCACTGGGAGACAAGCTAACAAGCGTGAACACATTAGTCTGTATGAAATGTTTTATTCATGAAATGACATCATCTTCTTTCAAGGATGTGTCTGACAAACGCTGAGGAAGTGCAATGGAGATGTAAATAACAGCCAGAAAAAATACTGAGAGAAGAAAGCAACCTGATTTTTTCTGTAAAATAAATATGAATAAGCAACAATCTAGACTCAGAGTCATTTCACAAATAAAACAAACTCAGTCATAATCACTTCACTTGTGTTGTACTTAAGTGTTATATTAAGAGATCCAAAATTTAACTAAAACACCTAAATTTAAAGTTATTATGTAGGATTATCATAAAATCGACCTATCAACGAAGATGGTCGCGACCAAAATGAGCTCCAACCAGGGTGACAACAGTTTGTCAAAGCGAACATAAATGTCTGCACCAAATGGAGTGGAAATCCATCAAAGAGTTGCCAAAACAATCCAATAAAACCCCAAATGCCAACCTTGTGGAGTCATTGAACAGAGCAGTAAAATGATGAGCAAGGTCCACCTGATACTTCATCAAAAAGACTTTACTGTCAGTAAAAAATATTGTCCAAGTCATTCAGCAGAGGCTGAATTCAGAACTGGTGAAACTTTGGTGTATGAGAAAAACTTTGGCTACTTATCTTCCAAACATCTTTGTATGTAAACCAACAACGAATCCTAGAGGAAAACTTTCACAAAACAGAAAACACCTCTGCCTTGGAGCCATGCCGCCAGCATGCCTGGAAAAGACAAAATATTCCTTCATTATCATAACTCTGGTCAGTGAGAAAGCCAAAAATAACATATGATTTCCCTAAGTGTGGGTAGAGTTTGTTAAATAAGCAACAAAACCTCACTTTAAAACACAACTCTGCTCCTTGTTAAGTGAAATTTATTAGCCAAAGGGTATTTTGCATATTTAATAACACCAACATCCTGGAATTTAACTCAAATCTGGAGGAGGCTTTGTTCATCACATCCTTTCTCTCCTCATGTTACCTTCCTCTCTCTCAGCACAAGCTGGACATTACAATAGAGCCAAACAAAACCTTCATAGAATAAAGATTTTGTCCGAGTTGGAAAGAGTCACATCTTAACAAAACTAGTAAACTCCAGGATGAGACACAGATAGGATGGGGAGGTCAGGCAGCGTGGAGTTTCAAACAGTGTTGGTTGAGATTTGTTTACAAAATATCAAATATCAGCAGCAATCCTTGAAATGTTATTGAGTGGAGCTCAATAAAAACAGACTTCAGTGTGAGTGTGAGTGGCCTCTTCAGCTCTTATATTCAAGGACACAGGGATTGGAAATCCAACAAGTTTGGATTTCATATGTATAAGAGAAGGACAAAATGATGAATACAAGTTTCCACTTCATGTCTTTTAGAGATATTATTACACATTGATGTCAGAGGAAATATGTTGTTATACATCAAGCATTTTACAGACACTGAAGGCCTAAAGGTCAAGAATATAAAAGTGACTTGTAGAGTATATTTTGCATTCATTTTTACATCTACGAGTCAATTAATGGTCAGAAAGTTAGCATCAATTTACATTACATCCAGTTAATCCTGTAAAGCCTGACCTAACAAAAAATTGTCAGAAAATTCCAATTTTTTGGAACTGAGATGTTTATTAACCCTTTGGGCAGTTTTATGTACTATTTTATCTATTTTATTAAACTTTTTTAGTGAATATGCATTTATTTCATGCAGAAAACACTTTTTTAAGTAACTTTTTTTATGTTATTTTTGCTGCAACCTCTTGACAATCAAGCAATTATTTTCCTGAAAATAAGTGACTGGATGATTTCATGAGAGCAGACATTTTGAAAAGGGCCAAAATACAACTTCAGCTGATTGTAGTGATATGACAATCCTTAAGGTGGTAGAATATGTTTTCAGAAATATTTTTAACCGATTTTTAAACAAACTATTTATCATATTGGTGAGATAGAGGTCTTTGAACTCATATATCAAATATGATATGTTTGGCTTTATATGTTTAAATGTACAAAAACCAGTAAGTGGAGTCACTTTACTCTTTGTTTGAATCCAAACATATTCATCTTAAAATAGCTATGTAAAAAAAAAAGTAGATTGATCCAATGAAAAAGACGAGCAACTTACATGTGATCAGATGGATAATAATTGTATAAAATGTGTCTGGAGACAGTTTTTGAAAATGGAGGTGAGAGAGTCGGTGTTATGGATGTCTGGTGGGAGGGAGCTCCAGAGGCAGAGGAGAGAGCATCTGAAGCCTTCAGACCCCATGGTGGCCAAACCGGCGGGTGGTTTCAGAGATGTGAATGGAAGAAAAAGACCAAAGAGGATTGGGTGTGTTGAAATGCAGACGATCAGAGGGGAATGAAAAGAGCGAGGTTATGGATGATCTTCAAGGTGAGGAGAAGAATCTTCAAATCAATGCAGGAGCTGTTGAAGAATGGCAGGAGGATTCTGGTGATGGTGAGAACGTGAAGTTTATAGGGAGAGCGAAGAGAGGGGAGTTACAGTGGAAGTTCAGCAAGAAGTGGAAGTCAAAGTAGAGTCTGAGTGCAGACAGCAGGAGGCATCTGCAGAGTGTGCACGAAGAGATCTGCAATCATGATGTAAACTTAGCAGAAAAAGCAAGGAAAAGTTTTGTTTTACTTCTGCATCTTTGCAATTTATCTTACACTGTTTGGAAGGAACTTTTTAGCAAAGTTTTCTCGTCAGTTAAGAGATTTTAAGGTATTCGGCAATGACTGGGTGTTTGTGGACAATTTGCTAGAAATGTGGATCAACAGTCGGTCAACAGTTGGTCCAAAGAAGCTCATAGCTCGATCGAAAAGATACTCAGACTTCGCGCAGAGGATGTCTCATTCTGCTTGGATAAATGATCAGAGGCCTGTTCATTTTTTTATACACACATACACTGATTATAAGCAGGTGAGGATGGTTACCTTTGGTAGACATTCAAACACATTTGTTAACTTTTGTGCATTTATCAGGACAAAACCACCAGTGTTGTGTAAACTTCTTAACAGGGTCATTTAAAAAAAGTAAACTTTTTTTTCAATAAATGTCTTCACCCAACCACAAACCATGAGTGATAGAAAGAATTTTGTGTTATCATTCATATTTTCTGAGAAAAGGCCAAAAAATCAGAAATTCTGCTGGAGGGTGTACACTTTTGGGCACAACTGTATAAGAGGAAACAATTCTAACAACGATAGCAGCAACGATTTCTGCAGCTGTAGTCCTTTATGTTTCTATATGAGTATGTTTCATGGTGTCTGTTTGTTGTCTTTGGGCACAGTCTCCCTATTTATTATGGTCACGTAGCCTCTTCCAGGTGAAATTTGCTCGCACTGAATGACGATGTGTAAAGGTGAGACCTGCCGAGTACAACGGCAGTCTGATAGCCATCATGTTATTTTTTTTAATTACTTATTAATATTATTATTAAACAAGGTAACAACCTATTGAGATCTGGATCTCTTTTGCAAGGGTGACCTGGCCAAGAAGGCAGCAGCATGCATCATAAAACACAACAGTAGGACAAGACAAATTACAACAATAACTTGATAGAAAACAACAGCGTACAGTGTGAAAATTGATTTACAGATAAAGTGTATGGCCTTGCTCACAGATTACAAATCAGATGCACCGACACTGTCCAACTGAGTCGCATACTCAATCTCTTAAGATCAAGCTGAATGCGCTGAGCGAATTGAGATCCACCATTTTTAAACATAGCTCGATCATATTTGGGTATGATTGAGCTAAACTTAGCCTTATCTTAGTCTACCCAAGCTGTTTACAGGCATTTGAATAGCTCAGTCTTTTACTGACTAGGCTTATAGTCTGATTTCTTAAGCTGCGTGTAAACGTACTTACTGTGTGCTAAAGGAGAGACATAATACAGGGTCAAAAAAAAGCACAATACATGACCAAGCTTCTGATTTCTGAGTAACTCATCTGTGGTCTCACACTCAAACTCTTACTTCCCTGCTCCAGTTCCTGATTTGGATTCAGTTGGCACATTATTGACAGTTCATGTGGTTGTCATTCATTATTTATGTACTCGTTCTTTCTTACAGACTCTCACTTCTCTGCCCTGTGCTTCTATTCAGAGTATTTTCCAAATAAAGAGAGAAATAGTGAAGTTGATTGATTCAAATGATAAAGTTGCCCACAGTGTTTATTTCTCCGATGTTGGACAAACTTTAAGATTACTCACATGCTGGAAAAGAATGAATAACTGGTGGTTTCAGTGATGTTGAAAATAACTGGGAGCTACCAGCAGAGTGATGGCTCTGATATCAGGTTTGGATTCAACCCACACTTTAAGTTTACTGTAGACTCTCAGAGCAATGATCCACAGCACTTGGATTATTCATATGAGCCAAAAGAAAAAGATGCTGCGTGTGTTTTATGGTACAGCCTGGGGGCCATTATCCTTCCACTGCTTCGTCTTATCTGTTATTAATACGGACACGACATTCAGACACATTTTCTTTGCCTTCTCTCCTCGGTGAGCACAGACCTTTGATATGGCTCTGTGGACAGAGAGAGGGTAATTGGCGATGCCTTACTAAACCCTTCAACAGGGCTTTTTCCTGATAATTTCCTCCTTGTGTGAGTGTGTGAGTGTGGGCGTGTGTGTAACTGAAACTAAAGGAGAGAATTACATTTAGATCTGCAGGTTGTTGGTCAGTTTTACGGCTCTAAACTCCGGGTGGATGCTCATATTGGTGACTTTCCTCCTCCTTTCACATGCTTTCTGTGTTTTAAGACTAAAATAACAACAAAAAGAAACTAGGTTTTGCTTGTTCTTTCATTTGGTATTCCAGGACCTCAAAACACCCTAAATAAATCATTCAATGTTGTTTTTCTGCGAAAGCTTCTTCACTTCTGTATTACCGTATTTCCTTCACCCGGCTCAGATAAAAAGAGACACGGCCTCAAAACCCGGATATCTCTCCTAATTCAACCTACACTTTCATGTCCCCAGATGACAGTAGCGGTGTAATAATGTACAGTGTCAGCAAGTTGTCAGCCGCCTGCTCCACTACAGAAAGAGGAAAAAGGAGCCGTTAAAGTCTTCAGGGGTCTTTTCTAACCTTTTTCCTGGGAACTAGCAGCTCCTTCAGAGCGAGGGGTCTTTGATGCTGACTAAAGTCTTTGGAGAACGTCATCACTAATTACCTCAGAAATCCATCTCTACCCCACTGCAGCCCACAGACCTGCCACCTGTGAGGACCCCCCTGTGTTTGTCAGATTAAGCTCTCCTGCGTGTACCTGGAGTATGAAGCTGCTTTAGTCAGTGCAGGGCTCTAAAAGTCCTGTGTTGCATCAGTCACAGAGCAGATTGCTTTATGAATGATGGTTTTGGTTTCACCACCTTCTAAAAGGACAATGTGAATCACTGGTTTTGATTTAATGTCGCTGTGTGTTCAATAACAATTAATCCTTTTTTTGCCCATCGGTGGCTTGACACTGCTCAAAACCTCACCTTCTGCAGGTTAAAAAAGCAGAAAACAAGATTAATGCTGCGTTGCGGTGAAGTTCTAAAACCTGCTCCCCTCAACCTTCATCTCTGATGGCAGGATGTGCGGTGATTGAGATGCTCCTGATGAAGGTGAAAAGCTTGCTGTGCTCTGGAGCCTGTGTTTGATTTGTCTGCTGTGGGCTTTTGTGGAAACATGGCAATGAAGCAGCTCTGTGGTAGAGGCCTTGCTCTCAGAGCTCAACACTGGGATGTTATTTTTTTAGAGGTTGAATGATGATGAAAATCAGGCCGTTGTGTTATAAGAAAAATATTCAGAGTGCAAAAGCATTAACCAATAATGAATGATCAATTTGAAGTGCAATAGCAGCTCTTTATGGAAAATCAAGTTCTGCTACTTAATTATTTCAGTAAATTATCAGTGGACATATATCATTGTTATGGTTAAAGGTGTGGTTTGTTGACATATTAAGCAGGAAATAATATTCATAAGTATGTTTAATTCTGTATTTCATCAGTTAAGTACAAAAATCCTTATGCATCAGTCATTGGAGAAGGAAGTGGACCCTTTTGCAACAGCTGCCATCTTGAAACCCCATGTTTCCTCACCAGCTCAGAACAGCCAAACTCTCACAAACCATTTGAGTCAGCAATAATGCAAATCGCACCAGCAGGAAGTGGTTGTTCAGTGTGTAATTTTCATTGAAAGTAGGGGTGTCCAAATAAAATCTTCACTTCAAAAACGATCCGGTATTGCAGCCTTGAGTATTGGCCAATACCGATGTGATCCGATTTGGTATTCAAGGCTTGACTATGCTTTGCGGGAATATTCAAGGTTTAAAGTATTAAACTTGCCCAGTTCTGTGCCACCACAGGAAACTTGTGCATGACAAGTTTTGCACTCAGCTGAAAAGTCTTCTTTTAGACTTCAACATCACGCTTATTTTTTTAGCACCCTCATAAACACAGTCTGCTCTGTATGCTGGAATGAGCTTGTATCAGGGTTTTAGATGCCTGCCGGTATAATCGGGTACTCATTTTTTTGCTGATATCGGACCAATATCCATTATCAGATGAAGACACTATGAGATTTTTTTTTGGTGATTGGTTTATGACAAACTGAGGATATAAAGGTGATGTGATGCATGATCCTCCAAGGCAACCATTGCTTCACCAAAGGAGAAGCAACCAGTAAAGCGTTTCTATCTCGAATACTTGCTGCTATTAATAATCGCAACACTAATAGCTGGTGAGACGTTATGATATACTGGGGTTTAAATTATACAGGAGTGAAGCAGCTTTAAGCGCTGGTGACATATAAACATCAAAGGTCTCAAATTAGCAATATCTCACAGTTTCTACACCTCGGTCGCTCGTCACATGTGGGATACTTTTTCATATATCCTTTCTGGATCAAAAATAAACTGGAGAAAATGTTTCTCTTCACCACTAATTGGCTCACTTAGTGAGCCGACAGTGAGTCATGTGGCTGCACCGAAATCGTGTAAATGCACAGCCATTATACCGATCCCTGCATCCAACAGGTGAAATGAACTGATGCTGAGAGAAAGAATTGCTTTTGTATGAAATAACTGCAGAAAATACTTAGACTATTTTTAACCGAACTAAATGGCAATGCGTCTCCAGAAGCTGCTAAATAACCCATCTGACAAACAGTCTGAGAAGCGTAAACTACCTGGAGACTGTTTTAAAAGCTAACCGGGAGAACTAGATAGAAGTTAAGACTTTACATTTTCACGTTATCAGCTCTGAATGAGGTCTGAGCGTTCAGCAGACTGATGACGTCCACACACACATTCATCTGTGACCCAGAGCGTGAGGAGGAAAGTGAGCTTCATCACTACTGACTGCCAGGCTGACATTATAATGAAAGTATAATTTGTGCCGTAATTAAGATATACGCAAGATGTGAAGATCAGACAAGGAAAATTAGTTCATCTAACATGTGGATCAGTATTGTTATATCAAACTTTTTTCCATGATGACCTTGAACAGATGTATGACATCTAATTAACATTTAATGAAAGACTCGTCTGTGGAGCCTTAGTTTATAAATTGTAATTAAGACGCCGCCTATTCCTCCTGCTCCTCCTCCAATACTGAATCAAAATGCAGCATTACTCCTGAGCACATCCTCATCACACGGGTACAATAGACTTCGTAATACAGTAGTTACATTAAAAACAGTCTTCTTAAATTCATAAAGAAGTCTTTTCCTTGGTCCAACTTCCATCTCTTTATCCATGTGAGAGGAAAGTGGGAGGGACAAACCCTCATGGATACCTTTGTCCGTCAGTTGAATTTAATTCCCCATTAAATTGAGTAAGTGTGAATCGCCCTGCCCCGGCCCCCGACGGCTCATTGTTCGCAGCCAGTCTCATTAAATCTGTCAAATGCACATTCCCGTGCACGCTTTCCTGCCCTCGTATTTTAATGAATAGTGTGAAGATTACAATAACTTACAGTTATAGACGGTTGTGGCATGCGGGGAAACCAGGGGTCTGTACACATAACTTGATCATTACGGCAAGGTGGTGACTGCATGGAGGAATTATTTGACTTGCATGAGATGTTTTCCCCTTTCTCTTTATAATGGTTTCCAAAAACAGGAGAAAATACTGGAGGTAGTGGCATGTATGGCAGGACTGGAACTTGTCTTGGTGCCTCTGAATAACCGGGTTTCCTGGAAAAACACTTTATTTCTGCTTTTGCTAACGACCCTATGATCCAATTTTAATGACATTTTCAAGCAAAGTTTCATGAAAACATTTAATAGGAATGCATGAAAGACATTTGAAGCCAGTCATGAGGATATGTCATTAGTATTTATTATCCTCATAGCATAACTTTATCTAATAAAAAAACAAAGATTAAAGAAGCTGGTCAGAGAGTTAAGATTGTGCCACTGGTGTGAAGAATTTTCACTTTTTCAGGGGATTGTAACACGGTTGCATATTGCAAAGCTAGTATTTGGAGAGTAGGAAAGATATCCTTAAGTTTCCGCATGACAGTACCTGAAGAGTTACCAGAAATAAGGAGCAGCAATAACTGCATTAAAATCGGCTAATTCACAAGCATCAAGGAACCATAAAGAGTTAAATAGGCAACACAAAAGTCCAACTTATGGTTAAAAAACATAGAAAAACATATGATCTTTCTCTATTCAGAGGCAGCTGATCAAAGATTTTTACCCTCCATCCATTAATTTATTCACTGTTTGTTTCTGGTCTGGGTTGCAGGAGCAGCAACACCATCAGCAACCGATGACCCCTGTCCACGGCCACTTCTACCAACTCCTCTGGGAGGAAACCGAGGCATTTTCCAGGCCAGCCAAGAGATATTATCTCTCAAATGTGTCCTGGATCTTACCTCAGGGTCTCCTCCCAGATGGACATGCCTGAAACACCTCCCCAGGGAGACGTCCAGGAGACATCCTCCTCACCAGATGCCTGAACCACCTCATCTAACTCTCGATGTGGAGGCAGCTCTCCTGGATGTCCAAGCTCTGAACCCTGTCTCTGAGAATGCTTCTATTCTTGAGCTTGTTCTTTCGGTCACTACCCACAGCTCATGATCATAGGTGAGGGTTGGAACAAAGATTGACTGGTATATTGAGGCCTTTCTTCACCACAACGGACCGGTTTTAACTTCCAATGTCACATTTGTTGCTGTTTGTATACTGTTTGTGCACACCTTAAGTCAGATTCACCATAAAGTCAATGACCTAAGTTTTACCACAGTTATATAAACTTCAGATGTTAGTCTAGTATGCTGAGTTTGACAGTCCTGTGTCTGGATGAAGACTTTGGCATGAAGAGGTGATAATTGTAGGCATGGCAGTCCTATACTCAATAAATCTCAACATTTCTTATCCTCAGGTGTCTAAAAATTTCACATAGAAATGTAGAAATGTATAAGCTACATGCACCGTGTGTCCTTACATTGAGCTTGAGTGAAGCTGCATTCATTTGCTCTTCAAGATAAATGTTATGTAATTCACTGTTTGTATTGAAAAATTGAAGGTATGGCTCAAGGAAAATGATAAATACTTAAAAATGCATCATGACAGGCAGTTCCTATTTTTTTTTCTCAGAACAATAAAAGTATTTGATTCAGGGTTTTTTTTGTTTGTTTATTGAGAGTGGTTGTGTCACTTCTTATTTGCTGTATTGTGATGTTAAAACCTGATTTATATGGGCAGAGGTTTGAAATTCTAAAACTGTAAATAACCATTGACAGGTTTTAATCCAGGCACAATCAATCACAATCTCATTGTCACCTTGGTTTGATCATTTATAAACACAAAAGTCTGATTTTATGGCAATAGTCATAAAAAAACTGGGCTCTGTAACCGAGGAATGTTTGTCCTCACTGTGTGTACAACCTTAACCTTTCTTTGTAGAGATTAGATGTCTGTGAATCAAAAATGTGTTCCTAATCAGTCAATTAATCTTCGTCCTTTCATGTTTTCTAAAAATATTAGCTGATCTGGACCTAGCGGAATCAAATAACCAGCATTAAGACAAGCTAAGGAGTTTTACCTCATCTTAACTCACAATGAGACCTCAGCAGTTTGTATCTCTGTTTCAAAAAATAAATTCTTGTTAGGGATAAAGATAAAAGTTATCTTTCAATCATCTAAAGAAGAAAACTTTCTAAAATGTGTGAATTTATCATTCTATAAGAAGACATTAAAACAGTTTAAACTCTCAACAAACACAGTATCAGCTTCCAGTGAGAGCCGCTGGAAGTGCTTTATTCATCTTTATATGTTTAAACCTTTTTGCCTATTATCTTATGCATCAAAGTAAAGAAAGAAAAGCTGTGACAGCACCCTCAGTATTTCCTCCTCTCTCTGCTCAGATGAGATGTTCCACCTGTGTCATCCTCCACTACCCTTTAGGTAAAGTTAGTTACTGTAGATGTTCTCCGTGACAGTAAAAAAGGCTCTGCTCTCACCTTATTCACAGCTCCTCTCTCTGTGGACTGCCCCTCTGGGACCACTGCTGGAGAAAAAGACTGCTGCCTTTGCCTTCAACTTTGTTTAATGCAACTGCAAAACTATAAGGCACCACTTTTCTTTTAGAGCCATAAAAAAAAAGAAAATACTCTTCCTGTTTTCCCTCCTCTTCATGCACCATTTATTTAATATGCAATGCTCCCCACCCAAAGAAAACAACCTCATGGGCACGGTGTGGAGGATATTTGTTCTTACTGTAGTCTGCAAACATGGGGGATGGTTTAAACTATCCTCATAGTGCAGCACAAATCAGACTCTGTGGGGAAAAAAACCCAACTATTATCTGCAGTCAACCAATCAGGGCGCATTCTGCTCAGCTATGCAAGTTTTGACCAATAATCAGAGCTTTTTATTATTAACTCTCTGAGGCAGGTGGTGTTGTATACCACATTAGAGAGTATGGGTTAGTGTACTCTCTGTGTCAGCCTTGTATTTGCAGTGAAGCAGACGTCTGTGCTGTTTTAATGAGGCTGGAGTGCACTGTTCCCTCTTTGAGCCACTTTCCAATCCAGCTTTAAAGAGCAATGTGTTCTCTGGAGACTTTTCACTGTGCATGCAGGGGTACTCAAAGTCTGCTTCTGATCCCTTATGCTGTGTTAAAGGTGCAGTGTGTAGAAATTCAAATTTCATCTACAATGAGCCCAGACGTTACTAAAACATCACATCACTAAGCGACTGAAGCCCGTAAAGATCAAACACAATCCCAAACATGGCATCCTTTATAACAGCAACATTAACTGATGAGGTGAGACTTATTCAGTTCTGTAACCATTATTTTTCATAGCTGTGTAATTAAAAATGCTTATCAAAGCTAACACTGTACTACAGTTTTGTCAAAATGAGCTTGGTAGCGTCAATAATTATCTGTTTGCAGGTTGAGGTGCAGGAAGTTTGAGGGAAAGGATGAGCGACATCTTTCAGCTGGAGAAACATCGGACAGAAAGCTGCAAAACCCTCTGATAGCATCTTAGCTTTTACAGTGCTAGCCCTTCACAATAAAAGTCAATGCACCTCTGACTGTCAAACAGAAAAGTAAACTCTAAAAACGAAGGAATAATCTGTTACTGTACAGTAAAAAAATGAAAATGTAGTCTAAAGCAAACAAAAATTGTTTGTTGCACCCTTACCTATCAAGCAGAAAATAGTCAATTTCAGCGGCTTCATTCCTCAGACTGAACTTTTTCCACTTATGACTCCCAGCTTGGAAACTCTACACCAATGCTTACTCTTTTTTAGAAGTTTCTTCCCCTGATTTCACTTCATTTCTCCCTGATCTTTTTGGACAGAAATGTGATGGATTCACGCTTATGTGACACGTTTGTGATTCTCCATCTTGATGTACAATCAATATGAATTCTTTTGTACAAAACAGCAAGAAACACTCTCCGGTGCAGTCGTCTTCTTCTATAAGAACAACTCTCTCTCGTTCTTTTTCTCTGCCTGCCTTCCAGGTGCATTTTAGGACCAGCATCTAGACTCATACTGAAACAGAATTTTGCCCTTTCTGTCCTCCAAAATTTGCCGTGGAAACACATGGCAGTTTGTTATAGGACCCCCAGTAATGTAAATACAAAAAGCTTCTTCTCAGTTAACAAAAAGAAAACAAAATTTTATGGGGATTATTGTACACTTGTCTTAACAAACTTCACATACATATCTGAACATTTTATCCCATTTCCACCATTTCTGCCCAGCAAAACTCAGCCAACTTCTACACACTGCACCTTTAAACAGTGAACTGTCCTTTCGGTTATTGTAAAGTGCTTTAGCTTGAGTCAATCCTCCATCCTAAGGTGCTGTTCACGTCGACCTACATCCTGCTTCAGCTTCTGCACCGATCTCAAAGAGGCTCTGCCAAGTCAGATTTGTCGACCTATTGTCTTATCAATTTTATCCTAACGCAGCAGCTGAAATAGCATCTAGGGCAGCATAAATGATAAATCTAACATGTAGATTCTCTTTAGCTCATGGCAGCTCTGACTGCATCAGCTCCAGCTTTTCCAGTGTGTCCCTGTCTTGTCATATGCAACGCAATGTGAAAACGGTTCTGCTGATGTTTGCTGGTTTTCCACAGGTTTTTATGAGATGCAGCTGTTTTTTTGTGCATCCTGCAGATTCTCTCTGTTTCAGATGTCAGTATACTGTAAGTGTGCAGCCGCTTCTAGCTGCAACAGCTTTTTTAACAGCAAACTGGACCAGATTTTTGGGGCAAACTCTTCATTAACGCTTGCAGCCATGTCCTCCAGTGTGTCACTGTTGGAGGCAAACGAGAGGGGAAGGTTGGAGTCCAAGAAAATCACAGATCAATCGATAAAACCAGTCCATCATCCAGCCCTTAAGCTCACACACTGCTTGAAGCATTTCACAGCTATATAGTGGATTTTCATTGATGTTGTAACCCAGAAAGCAAAATAGTGAAACCACTTTCTCAGCTGACATGCTTCTTGTGGAGCTTTTGTCCCCCGTCTTTCACAGTGGATGTGTTTCCTCAAAGTTTGTGACATACCATACACTGATGACAGAAAAGCCTTGAAACTACTCAGGGTCTAAACAACTGTATTTTATCTTGAAAGACACTTGGGTTGAATGCCACATTGCTGAAGCAGCATCGACAACCAGCCTCGGCCTCGTTCAGAGGGCAGACTTAGTTTATTTGTTGACTTCCCACAACAAATATGAGGTTTCGCTCCTCTCCTTGAGCCAGACATAAATCTAACAAACACAATAAGACTGGAGCTAGAGATCATTAAAAAATCTCCCATGGAGTCAAGTTTACTCTGGGAGATCTTCACCTCTGAGGGTAGGCTCGGCCGCACTGAGCCTTTTGTGCCGAGGACCATTTCTGCCCTGTTGCTGCCAGCGGGGGACTAATATGTGGTTCCTGGCGCTGCTGCTGCCAGATTTTTTATGAGGTCTTCAGCCTGTGAAGGCAACATCCCGCTGTAGTGACAATTACCTGCTAATGCACATTGGCTAATTTGGATCTGGGGAGAGGGTTATTACGCAGCAATCAGCATGAATCTAAAACCAGAGTGTGTGTGTAAAATGATAGTACAGTATGGTAATGGCGCTCTACTTCTACAGCAGAGTATATGTATGATATCACTTTGGGTTACGGCCTCTTATCACAGCTGTGATACTTTCCTGCAGGAGCAGATGTAGTGTGAGCATATATACTGTGTGTTTCTGAGCTTGTTTTTATGCTCAACTTCAAAATGAACCATTTACAGAGTACTAACCCAGATATTTTTAATCTGATTGCGTTATAAATCTTTGGAAAGCAGCCTTACGTAACACAAGCACGTTTAGTGTTCAGCAGATGTTTAAATGCCTCTGTTTTAATTCATCTTCTGCTGCTGCCAGCAAGGCAACAAAAGGTACAAATGTCAAGAATCGCGTCTTATCCCGCTGCTGACATGTGAAATTTAAATGAAAGATGTTTTTATTCTGCAGGAAGAAAGCTTGTTTACGCTTTTTTTGGTCCCCACCCTCACTGTGGTCCTCTGTCAAAGCGACGCAGACTCCTCTAATGCAGCATAACAGATTAAGATGTGAAGCAGATAATGCAGAGTAATTACTCTTAACTTACAACACCGGAGGTGTCAGAGCACAGAACAAGACGAGAATAATGGGATGAAACGTCATTAGCCCTGATTATTCACGGTTATAAAGTATTGTCTTTTTATATTACCCACTGAACCTTCTTTACACCAGGGAGACTTCAAAGAATAAACAATTTAATTTCAGACCTTTGTCCTAGATATGAATCAGAGATAACACACACAATGTAACTATGTTTTGTAACTGTTACAAATTAAAACCTGACTGTGGTTCAATACCAAAGAGACTCGGAGAAACTGAAAGGTTTGAGATCCAAAACTCACTCAGACTAAAATTACTTGGTGACACTACTTTGGAAAAGCCCAGAATATTCTGTTTAATCTCAAATCAAAACTAATCCTCTTCCTAAAATGTGAGTGATTTCAGGAATCACATGATGCTTTAACAGTCATTAGTTAGTTGATAAACACTTTGTAATGTGTAAAAGCTCAGTTACTGGTTGACAAACAGCACTGACTGAGCTTGGTTTCTACTGCTCTTTCATATTTCTTCATCCCTTTTTTATCTTAGAGCTTGTCTTAAGATGAGAGGGATTGATCTTGAGGAATTATTTTCTATTCTGTGATACAAACATTCACAAACCACTTTAACAGCAACACCTCGCTGGTACAGGTGAAACAGGCCAAAGTATTCCCAGGGTTATAGTGACCCAGGGCTATTTTGTAACAGAATCTTGTTTTATCAAGAAAAAATCTTATTTGAAAATTCAAATAACCAAACCATGTTAAAGAGGGCAGGCTGTTCTTTATAACACCACTGTGCTCTGTCATAGTGCAGCTTCTATCGCAAGATCAAAGCAGAAGTAATTCAAGGTTACCTCTCTAATGGATCAGGTCTTTACCTAGTTCTTATATTTAAAGAACCAAAAAGCCAAATTTTATTTCTCGTTCTTACATGCCAGGATCTAATTTCTGTGTCCAAATGCATTTACAATCCTCCTCTGCTCTTTGCATTGCACACAGCAGAGTCCCACCCCGATGCACACAGACACAAAAACCTGTTCCTACACACAGAGATGAGCACTGCCAACGAACAGCTAAAATCTTAGTTTTTCTCTAATATCAACAAAAGTAATTGTCGTGCATTGGAAAATTGCTTAGAAATTATATAAATAATGCTTTGAAGTCAGAATAACTTACTCTATGTTGAATCATGGAAGATTAACTGTATCACCAGCTTTTGATGTTCTTCATCGCCACAAAGCAAAAGTTACTCATCAGTACTGATATGACGGGGGTAACAATCTGGCCTGGAGGTATGAAGCAGTTAAGGTCAAAATATTCTGGGAGGTGTAAACTGGTATAGGCCAAAGTGTACAGAGGGTATTTTCTGACCTGGGCCACTTTGACCATGTGTGGTCTGAACGTTGGTATATTTTGGTGTGTTACACCAGGGTAGACCTTGTTTTTACTCAAGAGCTGCTCAAAATCTCTGTGGTATAGATTCAACAAGGTGCTGGAAACCTTTTTTCCTTCTTCAAGATATTATATTATAGCTCTATTGGATTGAGATTTGGCAATTGTAGGGGCTATTGGAGTACAGGGAACACCTCATGTTCAAGACACCAGTTTGAGATGATTTGTGACATGGAGCATCATCCTGCTGGAAGTGTTCATCAGAAGTTGGACACACTGCTCATAAAGGGATGGACCTGGTCAGCAACAATACAGTCTAAGTCCACAGTTCAAGTGAGGCTCAACATCACAGGACTCGCCACACTGATTAAACATATGTATGAGCTCTATTCATGCATGTTAGGTCAACTAAATGATTAAAAATCAGTCAGCACCAGAATTTCTAATCAATTAAATGAATTATTGAAGTTGCTGTTGCTACAGCCTTGAAATATTGGTTGTATGTCGCGCGTTGAATCCAGCACCGCCACCTGCAATTACCATAAGGCTTTTGGAGCTCTTTTTCTTGCTGTGAACCTTTCAAAGAATGACGTAGTAATCTCAAATCACTATTTATTTATTTAAAAAGAACCTCCATCAACTACTTTCTAAATTCCTCCACACTTTTACCTCTACTTCTCCAGTCACACAGTAAGTTTTTTTTTTGTTCTCTTTGTGCGACTAAACTTACAATTACACACAGAAAAGAGCTCAAACTAAGTGTTATATTAGCGCTGTCAGAAAGCAGCTGTTACATAGTTTTTATGAATGAGTCACCCCTCAGGTAAAACTTCACTTTGATACAACAAAAGGAAATGTATTCCTAATGGAGAGGAACGAGTGCTGTGCGTTTTGTGATGCTTCACAACAGAAAGCTGAATCATAGGTGCCACCGTGCTTTGAGAGAAGCTCAAACACTGTCTGAATATGCTCACTGAGACGCAAAGCTGATGGGAAAACTGCTTTAAGAATTAAAAACCACAAGTTATTTTGTAAAATGTAATGTTGGATTTGTTGGAGTTGTGAGTCAATAGAAGACTTTACTGAAAACTTACTGGAAAACATGCTTCAGTCCTGATGATCAAAGCATAAAGCACAACTTCAAGAATGCAAGCCTCATAAATTAGCATCTAATTAGAAATACTTACATTGTCAGTGTCTGTCTGAGTAGTTACAGTCTGCCCTTGAAAAAAATTAGCAATCTTGAAGTGTGGTGGGAGGATAAACATCTAAAAGGTCAAGAAGGGCAACTTAAAGGCAAACAGGGAAAGTAAATGACAAGTTGTGATGAGTCTCTCTCTTCCCCAGAGCTTCAGATACCTGTCAGTGTGTTTGCTCTGCATGATCTGAGTCTGAAAGTTAAGCAAAGCACCGACTTCAGTGTTTTTTTATTGGCAAAACAGTTAAAACCAAAAGGGAAGAGTACATTTTTCTGCACTCATAGGGGTACATGTTATTACAAACTCTGTCAGTGAACACCAGAAAACCCTTGGGAGGGGTCATGTTTTAAAAGCACTAAAGAGTTACTGCAAAGACCATTTTATCTTATTGTCATACAAACTCGCTGTCAGCTGTTTGCTAACTGCATTAAAAAGGAAAGAAGAAGATGAAAGCTGACTGCATTGGAAAGCAAAAGAATAGGAACCACAATATAATAGCATGAAGGTGGAGACAGACGCTGCCGGCAGCACCTCACCTCTGGGCCTGTTAATGCTCCTGCCACACAAACAAACCATTAACAGGACGGGTGTCCCATGTAATGCATAATTTTACTGTCTACACCAGCAGTGAAGTCAGTGAAGTGTCGCTTGAGTCGCTGTTGGAGATCTGGACCCAACAAAAACAGTCTTCAAATCGTCATCATGATTGTGTAATTCAGTTTTTAACTGATGTATTGTGTATAAAAGCACGCAACTTTAATCCATCTTTAGAAAAACAGGAGGCCAGAAGAATGCAATAAAGTTTTCCCAAGGTGACATACAGAGGTTTGAGGCTGACGGGAAGAAATAATAAGATAGACAGCTTTGTTATTTACTGATATAAACAGACATTACATAGCTTTGGTCCTCTCATCCTCATGCAAACACTGCTGTGTCAGTAATGCACGGTAAAAGTCCTAAAATGAAGAAGAGAGGGGAAACGAGGTCATTTAATTTACTGAGACAGCGATATGAGTGCAGTAACCTGAGACACAAACACAGGAGGTGACAGAAAATTGGTCTAATCCTGGTTTGAAATCTGTTTGTGTCATGTGCAGTCTCGAATAAAGCACATGAACAAAATACTTGAGTAAAAATACAAGAAACTTACCGGAAAATGACTTTGGTGGGAGTTGAAGTCAGCTTGTAAAATATCACTACAGTAAAAGTCTTGAAATACTTGATGATTGGTGTATTTAAGTATCAAAAGTGTTGCCCTGATATAAAATATACTCAAGTACTAGAAGTAATAAGGTATTTTTCAGAAAAGTGAGCAGTTAGAATTTTGATTATGGAATTTATCGTGGCTTTCTTTCAGTAAAAGAACAATATCCAGGCACAGAATGAAGAGGCAAGAACTTCTTCAACGTCAAAAATTAAACTTCTGCCTTCATCAATAGTGACCGTCTCACTCCCTCGCTCTCTCTCTCTCAACTGGTGTTAAATCCCAAATCAGCCACCTTTAACCAGCTACACTCAAAATGGCTTCTCCCATCAATCACACCTAACCACACCCACCAAAGTCTACAAAACTCCACCCGATATGCCTCCGCCTCCCTCTTTTTCCCTCCAAACCTTCAGCAGCAAACAAAGAAAGACACCATTAGTATAGAAGTTACCCGACCAAACAGAAGTTGTTTACACACAGGTGGATTGATGCATGCTTAAAACGAAATCATCCACATCCATCTGTTTCAAACTAATGAAGAACTGAAAATAAACCTGTGAAGCGGCTTTGGGTTCAGTGTTTGAATGTGCACTTCCTTCATATGTTCTGTGAACCAACACCACTCCTGAGATATAGTTTTTTCAACTGGTATGAAGTTGTCAGCTGAAGGTGAAAAGGTGTCTATACTTCCTCAGTAGAAGTCGGTTTTCAAAGTTGTGAGAATTGAATAATATTCTGAAAGGTGACTCTAACTTCTACCAAAGTCATTTTCTGGTGAAAAACTTTTACTTTTATTCAAGTATTGCTTTCAAATACTTTATAAAAGACTGTTATAGCAGCAGAAGCTGGGTTTCCACAACAGTTTTTCGCAAAATAAAAGCGATATTCTTAAAATTTCAACAAAGTTTATTCGCGCTTTGAACGTGTTTCCATTGAAGGTTGTTCTAGGCAGGAGCGCCGTAACTCTCGTCAAATATCATCCCGCGAGATTTCACTGCTGGAAGATAGACACTAGACGATCAGTTTCTATCTCCTTAAAACACTCTGCATTCCTCTGTTGTTTGCTGTCCAGTATGGCCGTTATGTTTTTCTCAAAAATAATTGTGAGAAAAGTCTCCTCCTCTGTCCAAACGTAGTGCGCCATGTTTACTCACAGAGAAGTGATCATGTGACCTGGTACGTCTAGTCCTGTGACTTATAATTGCGGAAAAAGTGTTTCCATTGCACTTTTGCGATATATTTGAATGTCGAAGCGTCTGAAAAACCACCTTATGAAAGCGTAAAAACTTTTTGGCAATATTTAAGTGCTTTTTCGAAATTCAGGTGTTTCCATTACCAGTTTTTTATAGCGCTATTTAAATTTTGCACATATCCAAGGGTAATGGAAACGCACTCAGAGCCTGCAGTAGGTGCGTCAATAATGTGACATGCCAGGACATGGAGAAGCTCCCCTTCTTTGTCACATTTAGGTTGACATGACATCAGGCATTACATCACCAACTCAATTTTTGTCTGATTTAATTTTGTAATAATCAGTAATGAAGATGGCTAAGGGAATGCACCAGTGAAGTACAAACTTCATTTAGGAAATGTAGGGTAAAAGGAAAAGTTGTCTGAAATGTCAGAAAATTCTACTCAAGTATTCGTACTTTGTTACATTACAACACTAGTCATGTTCTTTTTTTATATAAAATGCATTGAAATACAGCTGTAGTCAAGCAAAAGACAAGAAAAGTCATGTAGACATTTTAATTTTTGTTTTAATTTCTGAGACTGTACACTGACTGTTCCCTCCAAACTTGTGACAATTCTTATGAGTAAATTGCTCAAATATATATTCTGATTAGATAAGCTTTAAGACAGAATAACAAGAAAAAAGCTTCTAAATTATTCATCTGCTGTTTGGTAAAAGCTGTCAGTGAGGGTTTGCATTATATATTACCCTGAGGAGGCTGTATTTAATCTCTGTCTATATGTTTTAATGTGAGAAATAGAAAAGCAGTTAACACATAAAGCTGTTCTAATGAACGTTCTGTCACTTTATTCATGTTTCTTCCCTCTTTTTTCATGCCTGCAGAGCCATCTTTTGACAGCTATTAGCAGGTGATTTACGTATTTTACCTCCTAACCACGTATGACTTCTGCTGGTTTTCTTCATTAAAATGACTCATGGTGGGAGACGCTGTGGGGTGGGTGCAGAGAGAATGCAAAGCAGGACTGTTTTGTTTATGCTGTCATGTTATATTTGCACTTTTCTGCGCATTATTAAACCTGTTTGTGAAATGTACATGAGTGTGAGTGAACACATACATGACCTGACCTTTGCTGTAGCTGGTTTCTTGTATCTGCAACTTTAAGTTCATACATATAAATAAAGCGTTTAAGGAGGGGGATCTGGATATTGTAAAGTAAGATTTAAAGCTCTGTCCACATCAGATGTACTAATTAAAGATCAAAGTGATGTCATCATGAACTGTTCTTGGGTTTTGGGGATGCTGTTGGAAAGAGCAATGTGATGGATCATTTCATCGCTCGGTCTTCCCTTGCATCATCTGAGATTCTTTCCAAAGCTCCTTTAAAGTACGGGAGGTTTTTGGCGAGGGAGGAAACTTTGGGGAGAGATGATTGTAATTTCTCCTTGCGTCTTGAAGGGGATGTAATCTTCTGAAAAATGTTTGATACTGGTTGAAATTTGAGTTGAAACAAATCCGCGCACTAATCTCCCGCCCCGAAGCGTCCCATATTTATCCAAACACTGTGTTTGGTTTAAGTTCAACTCAAGTGTTTCTGGCATTCAATGTCAAGCCTCCTGGGAATGAGTGTTCTTGTGAGCAGGTTCTGACAGAGAAAAATGACTCAATTTAAATTTACGGGTTGCTCTATAGAGCTGTTAATGCGTGCTGACCTGGAATTCTTCACTGGGTTAAGTGAGCGTTTGTTAGAGTGGGACACAGTTCAAAGCAGGAGCCAGTGCCTTTGAGGAGTGTAATTATGGTGCTTAACATTAGCACAGTTCACAAATACAGCGCTCCAGTCAGATCCCACGTGGTCACTCTGAGTACCAAAAATTATTCTGATAATGCAGACGACTGTGAGTGCAGTCTGAAATATCAAACACATCAGGAAATTGGGAGTAAAAAGAAAGAGCCGTTAGTGTATCCGCTCTCACTACAGATGCACTGAGATTATGTCGCACTGTCACATTCGTTCGTGTTTCACAGTCAAACAGATGTTTGCACATTAGATATTTTCACTCGTCCTCACAGGGAAAGCACAGGTGTTAAGTGATAACATTTATGGAAGCTCTGAAACACTCCAGCCAGCGTGCAGATCACTAATGCTGAGGCACAAACACACCTACAGTAAACGGGTGCAGCCACAATTAATGTTATCAGTTCCAGCAGAGTGAGCAGAGAGGAGAGTATTTGGCTGCAGGTATCAAACATCTGTGTGATAACTGAGGCCAACTGCGAAACCACAGTCTCCAACTGAGAGTGCAACATTGAGGCAGGAAAAGGGAAAATGTGATGGTGGAAACTAAATCAGGTGATGAATTAATACACAGACCAACAATTTCTGATGAGAAGGAAATCATTCTCCTCTGCAGCACAACTGTCATTCAGTGACAAGCAAATAACTGCTTCATTAGGGACAATACAGGGTTCTTTAAACACTGGTTGCCCTGAAAGCTGGATTACGTAATTATGTCAGTAAATTATGTGATTATCATGAGTTAAAAGTTCCTGTCAAAGGGCACAGGTGGGACGAATGTATGGGAGCCTATTACTGTCACTTAAAAAGAAAAATAAATGAAAACAAAAACTTGGCCTTGTTGATAAACTTTTGTCATAATTTTGAGGAAAAATAGGTTGAAATTATGAGATAAAAGGTCAAATGTACGACATTATACATCAAAATTGAGGAAAAAAGTCAAAACGGTGAGATATTGAAGTCACAAAAATGAGACAAAAATTCCAAATTGTGACATTAAAAAGTCATTTTATGTGACAAAAAGTCAGAATTGGGCTATGAAAAGTTGAAATTATGAGATAACAGAAAGGAAGCAACCCTACCAGGCAGTAGCTTTGCTTTGGAGTGAGTTATAGCTGCAGTTTAACATCATAGAGAAATGGATTGTGAGTGAATTGGACTTATTTTAAATAGGGTAATACTGCAAAACAAAATATGATCTTCAAATTTGGAAAGGTTTTAAGAGAGATTTCAAAAACATACAAGAGGACACAAGATGGGATTAAAGTTATGGTGCAGAAAAGACAAAAGAAAAACAGTCCAAAAAATGCTTTTTCAGGTCAAAATAGTCTGAATGATAAAATCCAGATCCTGATCCTGCCTTAGAAACATCCTGATATATTTTTACCACATCGCTCCCTAACAGACACCATTTTCTTTGGTCTGAAGCAGAGTTTGCTGATGTTTACGCAGCATGTCTCACTTTAGAAAACTGACCACTTACAATCTGGTATCAAGAGATAATTGAGGGACAGATGAGCTTTGATTTCATGCTTGACTGCCTTTAAATTGTCTTGATTGGCAACAAGTATAAGAAGGTTAACAAGCACAAAAACATGCATCCAAACACTCTGACTTATTACATAGAGCGAAACTAAACCTGAACTTACAGAAGTGAGTCAGTTATTGAAAAATTGGACATTGCCATTGCTTTTTTTCCTGTTTGCACAAAAAGTTTTGTAGCTTCTGCTCCTGTGCATCATGAAGCATCCAACTCTGAAGGCTCCTCTTAAGACTTTAGACTTTAATAAATGGACATAATCTCTTTCTGAAGCAGCATTTTGAAGCAAATTACCAGCATTTCCTCTACAACCCACAGGCCCGACTATTTCAGTAAAGGCATAAAAGCCCCAAACTTAGCTTTAAAAAACACTGCCATAGTTGAAACGAGCAGGTTGGACTTTATGTAAGGTTCAATAATCAATATTGACCTAAAATAATTAAGAGAGGGGAAATAATTTAGAGAGGGGAAGTTTCTGTTTTAAGCTCATTAACTGTGACTGCAGCTATAGGCTAACAGACGGCCTACAGTATGTGTCAGAGGGCTTTTCAGCACTAACTGTTCACTTCTAATAGGTTTGCTGAGTCACATATGGCCCTGAGTAATAAGCTCGTGGCAGGTAGTTAACACAGATTGATAAAAGACCTTTCAGAGGGCGCAGCAGCCTTTGCAAGTCTCTTATTTCCTTTTGTGTCCAGAGTGAGGAGTAAAAAGAGAACAAGAGGGAGATATGACATCAGCAAATGGATAGCCGGGGCTTTAATCCCTGCAACAAAGCATGCTGTGTGGAGACAGCGGTATAGCCATTAGCCTTTCCAGGGGCTCTGGAAATTAGATACGTCTATTTTAAGTGATGAGTGCAGAGTATTTGGTCTCTAAATTAGCTCTATGCTGCTGTTAGCGACTGTGTGATGAATTCAGACCTTGTATCCAGTGCTAGGTGAGATTAAAGAAACTGGCTGCTGCATGCATAATGAACTTTAGCTATTATTTCAACGCAAGTCAGAGTCGTCCAAATATTTCAATTAACTCTCATGCTCAGTGTGGTTTCGTCTAACGGCAACATCTGAAATACTATCTGCAATAAGCTCTGTTTAGAGAGTCATATACTTTAGATCTCCCCACAGTCCTCCTTTAACAAAGTCCATATATTTACGATATTATTTGGAATCACACATAAAAGCCAGAGCCAGAGCAGTTTCCCACAGCTGCAGAAGAGAAGAGGAGAGAGAGGATGTTACCGTTAAATCAATGGACAGGGCTTTACTGCCCCAACATATGGGAGTTTGGGAGTTAAATCTTGCTTGGTTGCTGATTGAATTTTACAGCCGGAGCCTTCAGGAGAGTGCTGGATGGTAATTACCCCAATGTAGGAACAACCAGAGTGGAAAGAAGTGCTAAAAACGGGAATGAGAATGAATAGCGGCAGGCCAATCCTTGGGTGTAACCCATCTGCTTTGAGAAGTGGCAAGTTTAAAAAAGGACAAGAGAGGCTATAAAAGGACAAAACTGCAACGAAGACACATTGTGGCTTTGGTTCTTAATGAGGTTTGGAGGCTTTGGGGGGCAGGAAGTTTCACTTTTTTTAACAGTTCTCAGTGGCTGGGAGGTTCCTGATTTAGAAACAGAATATGAGTGTTAAACCAGCAGATAATGACTGCAAATACAGTCGAGGCTTCAAATGATATCATGTGATCTGAATCCAGTGGGAAACGAAAGCAAACTTCACCACATGACTTCCCACACACTCTATATGACTCGGAGGATATGTTAGGTAAACTAATTTTCTGTGGCTTAAGGACTTTTCAAGGAGACGAGTGTCCATTATAGAAAAGCAGTGCACAGAGAGGGAATCAGGTGCAGAAGGACTGTCTGTCAAAAGTTTCACAGCCTTGTTTGTTTAATTAAAGAAGCTGAATGCTGAGAATGTTTGGCATGCTTGCTTTGAAGACGACGGAGATAATTAATGATCAGAATACTGGTTTAAAAACAAATGAAACACTGTGACATATTACATACCTACTTTCCTCTCCATCTGGTCATTAGTTTCTCTCTAAATCCAGGCAAAATTAAAAGAGACTTACACAAACTATCTCTTTAGTGATGAAGTGACGGATTAAATATTTCAACTACTGAGAACGTTTTTATGACTCTAGCCTTCCAGAAAATGTTGAAGCTCCTGTTAAGGTGTCAGTTTGTGTAGAATTTTGCCTCCTCTTATGGAACGGATGGGGATGTTATAGTTGTGGAAAAACAATGACAAACAAAGCTGTGCCATGAGGTGGAAACTATTGTATGTGATTTTTTACATCCAAGAGGAAGAGCATTGTTGTATCTTTGTAGTTCCTCTTAGTCTAAGTGGTCATGGTTGTGTTCGACCTTGGTTGCAACAATATGACTTGCATTTCAAGGCTACAACAGAAAAAAAATATTGTCTTCAGTCAATGCACTCATTTTCATTTAATAGTCTCATGCTTTACCTTTACACCTTTGTTGCAGAAAATGTAATAAAAGCATGTTTCAGCTGCATACTGTCAACATCTTCATCCAGCACTTACAATGATGCAGCTTTTGGCACCGCAGAGAAATAATCAAACATGTAGATGATGATTTTGTTGTATTTTGTAGGTTATCAATATTGATTTGTCTGTTTCAAAACCAGCTCAAAACTCCTCACAAGAGCTTTACAGAAATAAAAAGAGGCGTGATTTCATTCTCAGAAGTTTGAAAGGACTGTGAGATAAAAGCAAACACTCAAGCGAAGTCGAAAACATCACAGAGAAAGCTACAGTAACCTCATTACAGCCGTGATGATCTCAGTCACATCGAGCCAATTACATCTACGGTGCACTTTACTGGACGGGATTGGACAGTGACAAATTGCCGCGGTTCTGTACGTTGGATTCGAAATGAAACAATAAACGAGTTTAAAGTGCTGACTTTCAGTTTTAGGAGGGTTTGAGCTTCTTCTCTGTGCTGGTCACACATTATGGATGACAACAGGCTCAAATTAAAGTCAGCAGCTTGAACTCAATGAAGGAAAGAGCAGAAACAACTCTTAAAACTTTCTATGATTCTCAATTAACTCTTAGGCTATTGGAAAGCTTTTGATGATGATGTGTTGGTAGGCCTGTCGCAATAAACGATAAATCAATTAATTGCACGATAATTAAAAGTGGGCTTGATGCATTGTTATTCACCAAAGACTCTGGATAATGAATTAACTTTGCTGTATCTCTGTGAGTTTTTTTTTTCTCTTATCAGCAACAGGGTCTATTTCATATATTGTTTTTGGTTTTGTGTGTTTTTCATTTCAAGTGCATGTTTTGTTAACAAAGGTCCTAATTGGATTCGCAATTTTGACTGTAAAATATCTTAATGTCTGAACCAAATGTTTGATACACATTGAAGAGCAACTTTGTTTACAGAGACTTTATACTTTATTTATTGTTTCAGTTTTGCGTGGTTTTTATTCAAGTGCATTTTTTGTGAAGACAGACTGACAGACCATTTTGTTAATTGTTTTTGGTTGTGTTGATTATTTATTTTGGATGTGAACAATGTCTTTTTTTCATAATATAATTCCAATTTTAAATATTCTTAAGAAATAAAAGCTTATTTATCTTTAAAAGGGTGTACTTGCACTACTATACCATTATTATTATATTAGTTAAAAAAGGTTTCAAAACGGCAATATTATCTTTTATTGCAATAATTTCTGGGACAATTTACCATCCAGCAAAATTTGTTATTGTGACAGGTTTATGTGTTGGTTCATTCATCAGGACAATGGTAATAAATGTGCTGGTTTCAGATTGACTATTAAAAGGATGAGTGTTGATTTATTTGTACATTTGACAAAAAATATTTGTAGTTGTTTTTGTTATTTGAATTGTAAAGATCAAACTTTTTCATTGCTTTAACAAAAAAAAATCAGCTAATTTATTCAAAATTTCTATATTAAGTTTCTCTTGAAGGTTATTTCAAATGAGCCCGGACATAAGCTGCCCACTAGAAGTTTTAAAAATCACACACTCCCTTCTGCTAAGTCTGAAACCTCTCTGTTCATCTCCGCTGGTTCCCACAGTACAGAAAATAACACAGAGAATAGCCGGGTTAAAGATTGACATCCTTAAGTGCGATGAAAAAAGATTTACCAAATCTCTGAGCGTGACTGAACACTTTGAACGACTACATCCCATCTCGGGGTTTGGCATCAGACCCGGATTACACAGGTCAGGTCCTGTTCTGGTTCATATGAGCTCTAAGAAGAGTTCAGCTACTTACCTGTCTCTACTGATACCAAATCCTCACCCCGCGCTGTATCCTGCTCCTTTCTCTCACAGAGACAATTTGACTCCTGGGTTTCTCTTTGCTGGCAGGGAGGCGATTGTTTGCCATTCATCTGCTCTCATTGGAATTGCCTGCCAATCGAGCTTCCTGCTGATAACATGCTCTGCTGCAGGGTCCATCTACTCACTTTGCCTCCAGACAGGCTATGACTGGTATTACTCTGTTTGATCACAGGGTGAATGCCGACATGACAGCAGAAGACCGGGATAACAGCCAGAAAACTAAAGGGTAGTTTTACCTGAAAACTCTGCAAAAGCATCCCTGTTCTCCTCCTCCCTGTGCTTCAGGCAAATATCCCCCTATTAATTTAAACAAAGGTGTAGAATAAACCTTCAACCTGTGAACTGCTAACTGTCAGTCACAATGACACAACTCCAAAGATGGTATAATATTAAATCCACTATGGCCAACATTTTACTGGTTTTGGCCTAAAAAGAAAATCTGGCTCTTTAAATGACAGTAGAGGTGGGCAGATAGATCCAAAATATTATTCAAGGTTTCACTTCCTCTTCTGTACATGTGCTTAACAAATGTATCAGAGCACCACTCAGTACAAGTTGTTTTGCACTGCTGCCCATATATTGTCAATAAATTTCTGATTTCTTAAAAATGTTATGTATCTGTGATGGTTAATCTGCTGGTTGCTGTTTAATCAAAATGAAAATGCAAACTGTTGCTGTTATCCAGAAATATTCCAATTTACTGTTTTACAACAGAGGGGGGGAGGGGGGCACATGATTATTTTCTGATTGAAAAAAAAACAAAACAGTTTTTTACTTTCATTCATGAACAGAAACATTAGTGTTAGTGGTTGTGTATTACTTTGAGTAATTCTAACAAACTGCTTTTCTATGTAAAAAGTATTGGTACTGGTGTTGGTATCGGTCTCAGGCCCTGTATTGATACCAAGTTTTACAGTATCACACACCTCTAAATGGCAGTTCATGTCGTGAAACATATTATTTGGGATTAGCAGAGAGTCTGTTCCTTTGGTTTGTTTTCTAGAATATTTTTATGCATTTGTGGAATTAACAGCAGAGCTGAGTATGTGAGTTGCACTAATTAGGAATTTGCCAAATCTTCTCTGCCAATGCCAAACATCTTATTCTAACACTGACCTTTTCTTTTTTTCTTTTTTTCTTTTTTTTATTTCTTTTTTTTTATGCTGTGTCAAAACTACTGTGTCTTACAGATGGAGAAATTAGTACTTTCCAGACCAAAATCATGCTTTAAGCAAGACTGCGGACTAGGGCTGCACAATATGGCCCAAAACCAATACCTCAATATTTTTTTGGCTCTATCGCAATACACAATATATATCTTGATATTTTGATTTCTCTTGTAAATTACCATGTTTAATGTTCAATTTAACCCTTCAATTAATAAGATGACACCGGTATAATGATTCAACCGGATCTTTTGCAGCCAAAGAGGGAAAAATCAAAATTAGGTTAAGTTTAACAAACCTTTTATTCCAAACACTTCATGTAGTTATATATTTTAGTTCCGGTAAAATATTTCATTCAGATGAATTGATCCGGCTGAACGTATCAGTAAAAACAATGCAACTACAAAGAGAATAACATACTAACAGCCCAAAACATATAGCTGACAATTTATACTGAATGGTCGCGATATAGTCATTTCATACATCCCACGATATATCGAGTATATTCGATATATCCCCCAGCCCTTCTGCAGACGGTTATTCTTTATCAGTAAAGTCTTAATTGCATCCTGTCATCCGTGTTTAAAAAATAAAAAGTCTCCTTACACATCCAGACCATTTGCAAATTGAATGTAAAACATAAGAAGATCTATTGTGAGCAAATCAAATGTCGTCCTTTCAACAGATGTGCATTTCAGGTGATGTCGAGCTGCTTTCAGATGAAGTATTCAACTTTCATGTCCATCAATAACACCTCTACTATGTTACAACCAAAAGCAATCCCCTGCAACACAGAACAAAAGTAATACAAGTGCAAAAGAAAAAGGATAAAAACTGACAGACTCTGACAGAGGCGGCTGCTGTAATGATTTTGTTCAACACTTTCTGCAGCTTTGCATTAGTTACAAGGTCAAGTGTTATTTTGGTGAGATTTGAAAGCACACACTTAATCTGATGTAAGAGGGTTTTATTATACGGAAGTATCAAATCAAAGACAGCAGTGTTGAAGAGGCTGCTATCAAACTCTGTTATTAGATTCTCCAGCCTTGAAATGAAGTGATGCTGAAACCAAAGAAGAAGAAGAAGTAGTTTCGACTCAAAGTTTATATTCAGCCGCCAAGGCTTTCACACATCATATTATAAACCTTGAGCTTCCTTAATGTGGAAATCACTTTAACTTTCAGACAACGTGCACCGAGAGAACTGATGGTCTGAGATTACTTCACAAGAGGGCAAATAATGTTCATCCAGTCACAGGGAATATGAGTGGTCCCCAATCTGCAATTTTCCCATGATCCTTATCTTTATTAGCTCATTATTTTCATGGAGCCCGCTGTGGCTGCTGATCTGTGGCATTTATCCGGGCCTGCAGAAACAGCCAATTAGCGAGTGCTTATCTCAGTGCAGATAGGGAGCTGCAATAAGAGTTAAATAGCAGAGGAAACTCTGGAGCTGGATTTAAACTAGGTTACTTTCTGAGTGTTTATTGTCCAGATTTGGCATTATTGTGGACAGTAGGGCCAAATGCAGACTGTCTACAAATGCTTGAAGCTGTGGAAGAAATAATTGTATGGATTTAGTCTCTGCAGAATCCATGTAGAGCTGAAAGAAATCTGTAAGACTTTAAAATGCATGGTACCATTCATCCTCTTCGTTCCAATTTGATTTCTAAGATTCAAGAGTGCCTTGGTTTTGAATTAAAGTCAAAATGTTTTTGATTCACAACACCAGAAGCTCCTGACTGTGTGTGATCATTGAAAGATTAATTTTCCTGCAACTGAAAACTTCCAAAATCACAAAAAGAGAAATTGGTATTTCAATTTAAACCAACATATCCCCCATTATCCTGCACCTGACAGCCAAAACATCCCTAAAAAGAAATTGTCTGCAACAAAAAAACACAGCTGCTAACTTCCTTTCTTATCAGCCTGGAGAGAGCCTGGGGTTTCAGGTCTAACCTGAGAAAGTGTAAAAGGTAGCAAAGCCACTTAAATGCTGAACAATAATGGATTTACTCAGGCTTAACCACAGATAAGACACTTTAATAGACATATAGCCCCTTGTGGCTTATTACAGGGAAAATCCTCAGAACAAAATGACAACCTGTGCAAATGAATAACCTAACAGGATAGATTTTTTTCACACGCAGCTTCAATACGCGGCCTCTCGCGCCCAAAGGGATAAACCAACACACGCTGAGTCAGCAAATACACTTTAAGGCTTGTTTGTTCAACCACCTGTGACAAATGAAAGTGATAGTAACCTTTGCTGTGGACCACTGGCTCATTGCTTCTCCTGCTATTACACCTCTTTTTTTAACATTTAGAGATTTAAAACTTCTCTGGCTCCTTCGGTGGTCAATCTTTGGCTCAATTTCCTCGACGCTGCTGGACAGAGTTGGCACGTCCTATTGAGCGTTGTCACAGTAAACCACAGGGAGTGTTTCTCATTTTCAAACTTTACAAATTAACTTGATTTGACATTTTAATTCCCACTTAATGCCAAACAAACCAAAGTCTTTCAGGAATTGATTTGGCTAACATATGTGTCTTCCATCTGAATGAAGCAGATGTCAGGGATCCACTTTATAAAAAAAAAAACATTAAGTATTCTTCTCCTCTCAAACTTCTTTGCTGCAAGTGTGGTAAGAACATTTCCTTGACATCTGCTTTTAGGGGATTTGCAGCCCAAAGCGGCCACAGGGTCAGATTAAACTGAGCCAAAAATGATTCAAATAAGATGAGATTGTTATTCTGATTTAAATCCTTTGGTTATGTTCTTAGAAATCCCCTTAACGACTGAGAGCAGCATCGCCTGTCTGAAGGCCAACAACTCCTGACTGTGGTGTCAATTGTATTTATAATTAATAACACTACAATGAACTGAGATGATTTTTCAAAAATAACCTACTGTGTATCACAAAAGTGAGTGCAGCCCTCACATTTCTGCAGATATTTAAGTATATCTTTTTATGGAACAACACTGACAAAATGACACTTTACACAATGAAAAGTAGTCTGTGTGCAGCTTGTATAACAGTGTAAATTTATTTTTCCCTCAAAATAACTCAAAATAAGCCATTAATAGCTAAACCCCTGGCAACAAAAGTGAGTACACCCCTTAGTGAAAGTTTCTGAAGTGTCAATATTTTGTGTGGCCACCATTATTTTCCAAAACTGCCTTTACTCTCCTGGACATGGAGTTTACCAGAGCTTCACAGGTTACCACTGGAATGCTCTTCCACTCCTCCATGACGACATCACGGAGCTGGCGGATATTGGAGACTTTGCTCACCTCCACCATGCCCCAAAGATGTTCTATTGGGTTTAGGTGTGGAGAAATGCTTGGCCAGTTCATCACCTTTACCCTCAGCCTCTTAAGTAAAGCAGTGGTCGTCTTAGAAGTGTGTTTGGGGTCATTATCATACTGGAACACTGCACTGCCACCCAGTTTCTAGGGAACATGACAAGCAGTGCTCAATTTGGACATTTAGGGATGTAATCTCTTAGGGGTGCACTCACTTTTGTTGCCAGGGGTTTAGCTATTAATGGCTATATTTTGAGTTATTTTGAGGGGAAAATAAATTTACACTGTTATATAAGCTGCACACAGACTACTTTTCATTGTGTCAAAGTGTCATTTTGTCAGTGTTGTCCCATAAAAAGATATACTTAAATATCTGCAGAAATATGAGGGGTGTACTCACTTTTGTGAAACACTGTACATGTGTGCTGCGTAAAGCATGAGACACACAACATCTCCTAAATGATACATGGTTTCTTCAGTAGCTTTCACCACTATAGTGTCAATAACCATCCTTTCAGAGGAAATCGGCACAGTTCCACCTCACAAGGGCGGCTTTTACAGGAGAATTACTAAATGATTGATTTTTACACGCCAGGTGAGGACCAGTTCAATTGCACCAAACTATAATTCAGGTTTGAGTGCGTTCACAGGAGAGACGCCGTGTCCCGGTGTGTTTGTCCTGTGATAGTTTGGCATCAGGTCGACATCTCTTATTACTGGCACATCTGGATGCTGGCAGCAGAGCCGCCGTGCCCGTTCTCTGCCAACACATTATCACGAACAGATCTGTGAGCCAGGGCTGTGACACTACTGCAGAGTTTATTTTTAGTGAATAAATGGGGATCGAGCACTAAATAAAAGTGACGCGTGTGTTTGTGTGTCCACACTCGCTCCGCTGTCACATCTTTCAAACTTTTAAAGAGCAGATGGGATAATGAATCATGTCAAGGTAACCTTTTTCATAAAATACATATTTTCCAGGGGCTAAAAGTGTCACCTAATTATGTGAGGGTGAGTTTTTATTGCTTTTAATCTGTGGATGTGTGTGGGAGTTGAAGAGTGCTGCAGCGGGAGAGCGTTTCTAAGTGGCTACTCAAACAAGTCTGGTTTTTAGAAATGCATAAAAATTAGACAGAGGCTCTTCAGAGTCATTGAGTAGAAGCTTTACAATAGGCACTTAGACCTTTCCCTGCATCAAACACTGTTTAGTGTCTATATCATATAATGCCTCCGTGTTTTAAAATAAAGGCAATAAATAAAGTGATAGGTCTTTTTGTATTGACATAGATGTTTAAAAAAACAGGATTCAAGCTGTAATTGAAAACCTTTATACTTTGACTCATGAAAATGAGTAAACAAAAAAGATAAGAGCATTATCAGTCAGCCTAAAAAAGGTGGAGATCAACATGTGCACTCCCCACTCTCGCCTTGTTTCCTGCACTATCTGCTGCCTTTTCATCTCCAAAGTGAAGGTTGAAAAAAGTAAAGAAACAAAAGTAACTCAATCAAAATGCGGATATTAATCTGAATTTTAACTCGATTTGGCCCAATTCCAGGATTCTGGGTGCACCCTGGACTGATGTTGGTTGAATTTCCTGTCTCTTTCCTTGTCCTTGAGGTTTTTTTTTACCCAGCTCACTCTTAATTTTACTGCAAAGTCCTTCAAGCAAAACTCACAATTTGTATTTGGTAGGAACTGTTGCTGAATAAGACAATATGTGAACCTGTATACAGGTGAACACACATCAGAACTTGCTCCAAAATAAATATTTTATCAACAAAGTCTAAAGTTATCCATCTCATCTTCAAAAAATGAATCCTGCACTAGTGCAATACTTTTCTTCTGTTAATCTAAAGATGAAGCAATAAGTGTGCTTGCATTTAAGTTAAGGCTACGTAATGAATTGCACATTAGATTAAATCGCAATATGACCTGCTGTAATATTTATTTAACCTGTGTCAGAATACCAGATCAACTTTTAATGCTCTGCACAATTGTTACTCAACCCTGCTCAACCAAAGAACCAAATTGTTGACTACTACCTTTGCAAGAGCAACAATTTTAGTGGTGAAAAGTTGCAAGAATGGCAAGACGTAGCAATTAAAATAAGTTTAAGGTGGCAAAAATGGTCAAAAAGCAGCAACAACTTTTCATGATATTCTACCTGCAGATGCAAACAGTGTTTCTTTGTAGATTTTCTTCACATCAGCCCTGGACCCTAAAAATTATGACAATAAATCACCATTGCAATACAGGGAAAAATAATCGCAATTGGATTGTTTTGGCAAATCATTCAGCCCTATTTTAAGCTATGTACAGCCATGTGTGGTATGAAAAAAATAAACAATGAGTTATATTGTTGAGAAAGAGTAAGACTATCACGTTTGTAGATAAAAATCTCAATTGGAGAACCAAACTAATCTGAAAGCTTGAGCAAGCGAACAGAATCTACACCCATAAAAGTAGAGAAGGTCACACAACAATAGTCTCCTCATTTCCATACAAAACCTCAGGACCCTCCTTCACCTTCTTGATCTGTGGCACAGTAACAGAACAGAGAGAAAACACAGCAGGCTCGCCCTGTGAGGATTAGCTGCATGTTAAGTGGGTCTGCAGGAGTCTGTGCGAGTCTCCAGGGCAGTTACTGCTTCAGTTAGACACTGAAATGAGCTTCTGCTGACCACGGGGGAAAGCAAAAACCAGCCCCTCTGCCTGCAGCTGGACTGTGTGTGTGTGTGTGTATGTGTGTGTGTGCGTGTGAATGTATGTGTGTGAAAGCAGCTCCTACGCACACACACTTTGCCCACATATCTTTGAGCCTCTGGCTGTTTAGACAGCGGGGCAGTGGGTCCAGAATCTTATTACCTAAGAGGAGGCTGAGCAGCTGGCAGCCTCTCCAATTCATGAAAATCTCAATATCTGTTGTTTTCTTATAAGCCGGTGACACAGGGCGGCCACGACTCTCCAGAACTGTTGAATAAAAAAACAATATTGTGGGGTTTGAGAAGCCTAATTTTATTTTTCTTCAGGAATGGAGTAAATCAAGAGTTTTCTTGGAGCAACTTCAAAACTCACTGCATCGCACAATAACTGCATGAGCATATAAAATGAGAAAATGTCCTACAATGGAAAATCTGACAGGATTGATCTCAACACTTCTGAGTTCCAATCAAGATTGACCTTTATGGTACCCATATTCAAAGTTGGAGAGGTGAAGGTGTTATATTTGCACCAGGGTTTTTTTTTCACAATATGGCACCTGAGAAGCTCATCACAGTATTTCAAATTCTGCACATAGAATTGGATCTGTCAGATACAACCAGGGGGACAAAATTCAGTGCCTGAACCCAATAGTAAAGCGGTTGGGAGTGAACTTCAAGACAAACAAAGACCCAGCTGAAAGCTGCATCTCTCTGTCATTGCAGGTCGTCTCAAGATTGATCAAGTCAACAATGCTGAGTTCACTTCATCTCTAAAGAAGAACTGTGGGATAAACAGTAACAACAACCTAAACAGAGGGTAAAATACTCAGTTACATAACTGTAACGTAAATTATTACCAGAATAAATATGACTGTGAACTTTTCACCGCAGTTAAAAAAGGGTATGTTTATATCGAGGCAGCTCAACAATTAAACATCATAGTTAATAAATAAAGCTCTACTTCTTGAATATACACAAGCACAGTTTAGAGATGGATACTATGATGGGGCTTGGATGCATTTTGACCATGCAATATAACCATCTGATGTGGGAAATGTACAACCAGCACAGTCATATGAATGTTAACGGATTGAAGTCTGAAACTCAAAGTAGCCAAGGTCGCCAGATCTGACAAACATTTTCCAGCCCAGACACAACTTAAAAGCAGCCAAATTCACTACAAACAAATTTCAACCTCTCTCAAAACTCATGTCAAAACCCTATATTACTGCCAAAGACTTAACACACAAAAAGACCTATGTTATTTTGTGGCACCCTATTCTTTTATACAACACTGAGATTTCTGTTACATTACTTGCAATGAGCCTTGAAGTTATACAGTAGAACAGGGGCAACTAAGGATTTACGCTACATATAAGTCTCCCATTCCTTTCTAAACGCCAAACCAACGCGCCTCAATGTAACTTGGTTGAACTCTTTACCCCATTTAAGGGCACTTAAAATTGACAGTGATCAATGCTCTATCACAGAAACTTGTTTAAACTATGACTATTACTGATCTATGGGGCAAAGTTGGGCTAATTTATCCATTAAACAAAAGAAAATCAAACTATCTACAAAAGAGAAACAGTTTGTTAAAATGTGCAAGTTTTAATTTTTTAATGGCAACCATATTGTCGATATTTTCCCTGGAAAATGTTCTCAAAACCCACTAAATAATGTAATAAAACAGCCAAGATCTCGACAACCTGCCCAACACTATTTTTCCAGCCCAACATGTTCGAAAAAATAGTCCAATCTGGCAACACAGACAGTAGTTTTACATGATATAAAGCTCCAAAATGATCCTTTTCATTCTCCCACTAGTGTTTAAGGAATCTTTTATTTCATATTCTGTCTGAAACCCTTTTGTTTTAGCTGCTGTTTCTATGAGGCTCACTGTTTAACTAACCTTTTCCTCTAATTGGCCATAGGTATTTTTGTAAGGGATGGTTTTGATAAGTTTGACAGACAGATTCAGGGACCCCGACAGCACCTAGAGGTTTGAAAAACTGCACACACCCAGTCTGAGCGTGTGCGTTGTTACTTTATATCCTTGTTTTACCTCAGTTTTATGAGTATTTCTTGTTGGTAAGTGCTTCCTTTGGCAAGTGTTGGGAGGGGTCATGGAGGTCATCACCACTTGGAAGTTGAAGCTGAAGTCACTGAGGTCAAAGGCAGGAAAACTCATTATAACCCACACAGATCTAGTTTTTGGAAACAGCAATTAGAAATATTTGTGACACGTTCAGGCCCTTTATTCTCTTCATTATGTTTTCTTTCCTCTGCTAATTAGCCAAACAAGAAAACAAGACATTTCAGGACCTTTGCAGCAACACCACACAGGCAAGGTTTAGCTGTTTTAAAAGTCGTAGCTTTTGGTAGAATATTTTCAGTGTCAGCTGAGACGTTTTCTTTATGACTGGCTGCTGTGTTCTGATTAGTTTGTGTTTTAGCTGACTAATGATTCATTTTCTGCTCCAACAGTCCTGCTTGCTGCACCAGCGACAATATTTACCTCTCACAGAGAAAAGCATGTTCCTCCCCAGGTTTCAAATGAGGATGTATCTTCAGTGAAACCAACAAACAAACAGAAACCTTTTCATTAGCTGGAGTAACACCCCCCCTGCAGGGTGACCTCAATGTATGAAGTGTTTCCCCCAACCAGCATTTGAGGGCATCTTTAACAGAAGTGGTTGCATTTTGTGATTAAACCTCTCCATTTTTTTTTTAAACAGAGCTTGTTCTGTGCTGGAGTTTCACGCTGGTTGTAAAACTGCTTGACCTCAATACTCTGAATTTCCACACACCATTCGAGTGTGCTGTTTTAATTATTTAGTCTGCAGCCCTGGCTGAGGTCCGGCTGCTGCTTGGTGAGAAACAACACTTTCAGAGCAGGCTGCTGAAAAACGGGTTTTAGCCTCTAATAGCTTCAGTGATGAATCTCACAGACTCTGCTTACTGTGTTGCTTGAAAATGAGACAGCGAGGCTTTAATTCTGTGAAGTGAAGGGGAAAATATTCTGATAGGACGTGCTGTGTGAAATGATGCATGATGTGTTTAAGAAAGCTGTGAGTGCACTTCTCTTTTTTTGTGCTGTGTGTGTGTGTCAGTGAGTGATTGGCTGGATTGGAGGATGGTTTGCATACGCTGAAGTTCAAACAACTGATTACAACTCTGGAAACAGTAGAAAAAAACTTTTGAAGCAGTGACATTCTTTTTATGCTGAATGGAAGTTAAACTGCTTTATACTAAAAATCTAAATCTGTTCTCCATTTTAATCATGATGAGTTTTTCACACCATGATTATTAAAAGCACACACAAGCACCGAGTCGTGGCGCCAAGCCATAAAAAATAGAGCTTGACATTTATTCTGAACTGCTGTTTCTTGACCTTTATGTGGAACCAAACTAAATCTGTTTCACAAACAAAAAGATGCCGTAAGAAAACTTTTCCTTGAGTTAATTAAACTGATAATAGACTCATAGCTGTGATTAAAACTGCAAAGAGTAATTTCAGTTTTAAGCCCTTGAAACCTTTTGCGAAGTGTATTATAAACTAATCAGGTGCTAAGAATAACATTATTTTAAATCTGAAATTATATAAAACACAAGACATTGCAGTGAGGGAAAAGAGCTTAAGATGATTCAAATATAACACCTTTATTAATGAATTTACAGTAAAGAACATTTCCAGAGACCATCATCATAGTGGTTACTTTTTGGTATGAATCCAAGTTAATAATCAGAAAGACTTAAAAACAATTAATTATATTACATCAGCCGTCAGAACGGCGTCATTCCAAGCAACTTTCAAGAGGAACCTGGAGGCTGAAGGTGCAGTTGAGACGAATGTTTCGGTTATAAGCTGCGTTTCCATTGCCCTCTTGCACAAAATAAAAGTTATATTCCTGAAGTTTTGATGAAGTATGATTGCACCTTGCAACTGTTTCCATTACAACTAGAACTGCGCACAACTTGAGAACAATCTTGTCCTGCGAGATTAAATTTGTGGAAGAAGGAAGGAGGACTGTAATTGGCCGTAACCATAGATACCAGAACGTTTTAAGAGCTGAACTGTCATTTTGATGGGCGCTACTGTTGTTGAGGATGTTGTCAACAAAGGGTGTTTTAGATATGAACACGAGAGTGCTGGGGACTTCTGGGAGATGATTGGAGTCAAAGAGTTGTGGATCCAAAACTTCAGGATGAACAGGGGTGCGTTCGAGTGTGATTCAATTGACTCATTATCCCTCCTCATCTGACCACACAAACTGCACCAGCTTGTTTGTTTTGAAAAAGTGATTCATGTCCAGTGAGGGGTGTGTGTCCATTATCTACATCTAGTGACATGTTTTTACAAAAAAAACAGGATTTCGCATTGCACTTTTGCGATAAAATTCAATACTGAAGCTTATGAAAAACCTTCTCATGAGAGCCGAAAAACTTTTAACCTAAGAAGATGAATGGAAAAGATGAATGGAAAAATGAATGGGAAACCTCCCCAAGAACTCCAAAGTAACAGTTTTTCCCAGCACTTCTGCCTTACCATACTTTCACCGAGACAGTTCATTCAAACTTCAAAACATAGCCATTGTTGTCCTCTTTTCAGGTATGTATGGAACATGACATTGGAGTTTAACATTTTTGGGAGGGGAGTCCTCAAAACTCCCATACTTTGACAAAAATCTTCTTTAAATCAGTAGTAATAGTGGACGATGACATTACTCAGAGCTGGAGGTGGGAGTGATGCAAGCAAAAGTCTTACAAACAAACTGCCTGACCAACCTACCAAAACGTCACTCTATTGACACAAATAATACCTCAAAATGAAGGTAATTTTGTTGTGCTTCTAACAGAAGTCAGATTTTAACATTAGATTGTAAGCTTTGGCCTGAAAGTCACCAACTGTCAGGCAAAACCAGCCTCCTGCTGTCATCTTCTTTCATTATATCAGTGGTGACGATTCTTGGCTGGGATTCTTTTCAACCCTTTCTATCTTTTGACTTTTTGACCCTTGTTAAGTTTGAACATCCATAATCCCTGGTGTTTATGCACACTTTTCAGATGGCACAAATTGTGTTTGTATGTTTGTGCGTCTCTTACCCACACATGCTGTTCGAGATCTTTTTTTTTTTTGCAGAAATTGCACAGCCAGTTTCGCTTGACATGAACCAAAGTGACGTCCAGAAATATCCCTGAACATGATAAGATGATTCTGTAGCTCCTTTATCAGCACCTGGTTGTAAAAAGGTGTCGTCTAGTTCTATTTCAATAAGTGTACAACATAATCATCTTCACTGCCTAATGTCAATGGTGATATTTTGTGTCATATTGCACATTTTTGCATTGGATATAGAAAGAAAAGCATCAGATATGGTGGACAAGGTTTTCTTTTAATCAGATTATAGCTCCAATAAAAGAAAAAAGGACTCTGAGTGTGAAAGCCGTTACTATATCAAAATAAAGACTTACATCAACATGATTATTTTCTGTAAAGTTTTGAGATCTGACTTTGTTTATCTCACGAGTTCAGTAAAAAGCTGAATAAACACCAAAAAGAAAAACAAGCTTAATGGTTGTCCATTTGGTCACATGACCTCCAGCCTGTTATGAAAGGATGTTTTTACCAGAGGGGCTCTGAATAAATCAAATGTGCTGTAATTTGTGGGGTCATAAAGCATGAAGCACCACTTAAATAACAAAAATCAGTAAAAAGTAAGAAAGAGTTCAGCTCATTAAATTCATGAGTAAAAAACATTCCTGTGTGTGTGGACTTTTCTCCACAGCTTTTCTACGACACACTCTCACAACTCCACGCTTCAGTTCACACACAAGTGAGAGGAATTTTTAAAGAATTATCAAAACAGACTGAGCTGTGGAGGGTTTATTTAACTGTGCTGACTTTGACGGACACTCGGTGCATCCAACTTTGTGCTTGGATAGACTAGAGATAATCTCGTTTTCATTTCATTTATTTCTCCAGGATAACTGGCTCAGCTGTGCCTCCCAGGAAGTCGGAGGAACAGTTTTGGAAAAATGAATAAAAATCTCAATGAAAACAGTTGGAAATGTGACAAAAAGCATGGAAGCCTGGACACACAAGACTGTTTTAAATTCTGAGCTCTGCTTGTAGTTCTGTGGCTCTTTTGAATTAATAGATGGTAAAAATAAATGTAAGGCAGACAAAAAATAAGTGAGTTAAGGACTTTGTGGCATAACTATTAAATAGAGCTTTAATGAACCCAAGTTCATAACTTTGATGTGTGTAAAAGTTAGACTGAATCAGAACCAGAATCACTTTATTGTCCCGTCAAGGGAAATAAGTGTTGCAGCTGGAACACACAAAAGACAAGATAGACAATGACAATAAGACCCAATTAAAAGTCTAAAATACAGAAATAATACACAACACAATGCTTAATAAGAGGTAGGATAAGAAACACTGTACATATGTAAAAGCGCTAACCATGTTTAGACCAGAGCTCAAGCCAAAAAATGGAAAGTAACAAACAAGTAATTGCAGAAAAGTGCTAAGTGTGAAAGTGCACATAGGGCAACAATAATAATAGTGCAAGAAAAACACGAGCAACTAAAAAGCTAATTGCCATTAAGTAAATAAATTGCACTGGGGATAAAAGAGCCCTGAAATCTTTTACACTGGCTGCGTGTCGCCACAAGAGCAGCGCCACCCGAATATACTGATGTATATTGAGTCCATGTCCTGCTTGAACATGACACCAAATCAGATTTCCAGACTGCAATAGACCATCCCCGTTTTTGTGATGCCACAACGAGTAGTAAGCTCAAAATTTGTCGTCACTTGTGAGTGGAAGTTTGGCTTTTTGCAGGAGATTCTTTTGGCAAGCGGAAGAAGATGGATGGATGGATCTGTTTTAGGGTCTAAAAAGTTTGAGTTTTACATTTCAAGTATGTTCCCAAAGAAAAAAACCCTGACATCATTGCGTATGGTTTCCTTTTGTTCCACAATGCATGTTTACAAATAACTTAAAGGAAGTTGGGTTTCTTTGCAACACTGGCTCGCGGTTGGGTGCACCACCTTATCACAGGGCTGACATGAAGACAGATAACCAGACACATCCACCCCCACACCTACGGCCAGTTTAGAGCCACCAATTAATGTAACAAGCATTTGTTTGGACTGTGCAAGAAAGCGGGAGTACCTGAAAAGAACCCACGCACGCCAACTTCACACAGAGAGACCCCATTTCAACCAGGAACCTTGCTGCTGTGAGACCTTTTTTTCTGCAACATTTGCTTCAGAAGAACAACAAGAGATTAAAAACAAGTTGTTTTTGCAACTAATGTTTGTCTTTGTGTGGCTCATTGTACGAGTTTTAAAAAGTTACTGGATGAAATTGAATCTCCGAGCAGTTTGAGCCCTTGGTTACACAGGAAATGGTTGTTAGTAGGATTAGAAAATTTACAGCTTTAGGCTTTTTATTTGATGAAGATTAAGAGGAGAAACTTGAATATTATGCCTCTTTTCCTGGAGGTTGAGGATCAGTAAGAAATCTGAGAGCTGAGATGCTGAGGGGGTAAATGTCTGTGTCCACTCTGTGGTTAAGATGATGGATTTCAATTACAGTTAAAATTCTCATTTTCTTTAGTCTGTGCTATATTTTTGCAAAGTTCTTGCATGAGCGCTTGTTTTTGACAATATTCTACCTTCGAGAGCAATTTAAGCAAAATATGCTGGTATTTTCTTGCAGGGAGGAACAGTTAAAGAGGAGCTCTTCGGGTGAGAATATTGCCTCCTTTTTCACCCAAATGTTCAGTCTTTTCACTGCAGCTGACACAGATGGACCTGAGAGTATTTGGATATCATTTTTAGGGCTTTACGTTGGTCTAACTTTGCAAACATTCATTACCGGTGTCATTGACTATGGACATGTGACCATCAGGCTGCTGAGCACACAAAGACAGATTCACGGGGCTACAAATAAACACATGAAACCACTGAGCAGACACAAATATAAGTCATGTGATATTGTTCTAAGTCATTTCTTCATATTTCCAGTGTTCGTTTTTTGTGTGTTTTGATTGAATACTGAATATCCGAGCATACATGTGATATCAAGACCCTGCTTCCATACGTATCATATATCTCGTAAAGTATCAACCGACAACCATTCATTCAACCATTCATTGAACCATGAGCCTTGTGGCCGTAAGGCAACAGTGCTAACCACATCATCAGCTTTGGGGCTAAAAATGAATGAACTCCTTCTTCTTACCCTTAAAAACACAGACATACTCCACAATGATTCTACTCCAATCACTGTGCGGACGTCTTATTGAGTGACAAATTCACTGAGAGGATTTTATCCATTGTAGGTTTGGAGGGAAATCCATTCTGTGTACAAAAGTGGTGGAAAGGAAAAAAATGATTTTCAAGAAAATGAAAAGGAGACGGGCCCTTAGAAAGGCCCAGCTTGAATCCTTGGAGTGCAAAGAATGAATGTGCAGTCTGAATAGGAAAGTAAATCAAGCATTGATGCAGCACAGGTTGGATGTTCCAAGACAAACCAAAATGGCCCTTTGAGTCTGAGCAGATGATGTTAAAGAAAAATTTCCACGATGCACTCCCGGTCAAAATCTTACGACCAGTTGAAATTTGCACAAATTTACATTTTGCAGGGTTGAGCTTAAAAAGATTTTAAGTAGAGTTTCAAAATGCAAAAAGAAAACATTGGGACCGAAAAGTGAAATAGTCTGTTCATCAGTTGACTAAGTTTAAGACCACAGCCTCTAAAAGATCAAATCTGAACAAAAATGTAGCTTCAACGTCATTTTTTGTCAGGTATTCACACTGTCATGATCCCCTGATGATAAAGGCTAAAAAAATTTCCTCTTTTGAATGTGGTCGGATAGTCAAGCTGCATAAGCAAGACCTCTCACAACGCAACGCCTTTGTCACTACCTGATCCGTACCGGTTACCTGATCCTTTCTGCACCTGCGCGTTGATGACGTCGCTCCTGTCGCTCGCAAATATAGTGACATCACGTGCATGTTGATGCAGCCAATACAGTCTTTAAAATTAATTTCTTGGGTTAGGGTTAGGGTAGGGGATAGGGTTAGGGTTACAAGGGTAAATCAGGGTTAATTTGCTGGGATGTTGCTGACGTAAAATGGGTTGTTGAGCTGATGAGCGGATGTGGACGTGCTCTGTACATGCGCAGAATGGATCAGGTAGCCGGTACGGATCGTGTAACGACAGCCTTCACTGCTGAAGGACGCAGTGAGACAGACATTTTGAATTTCTTCAAAGATCTTGAGGGTTATGGAATAAAAATCATGAAACGGTGGATCCAAAAACTTTTCACCAGCGCTGAGCCCGATGATCTGATTGGCTGTTCACCGAGACACGGGACGATCATCGGCCCAAATTGAGGTCGTTACTGGAGCCGACTGCGAACCAATAACCATTAGATGACAAAAATTTCTTGTTTGGACTTCGACAAAGAGCAGGAAACATGGGACACTGAAAGTTGGAAGAAAGTTTGATTCTCTGAGGAAAAAATAAAAAAACTTTTTTTCCCATTTTAGGGGTTTTCAGTTTTTTGTAGCTGTGGTCTTAAAAGTTCTGATCAGCATATGATCTAACGCTTTCAATCTAATTATTTTCGATGAATTGCTTAGTCAAGGTTATTTTTTGTCTCACCCCCATTTCTTCTTTATGCATCTGGAACTATCCACAGAAACATTTTAAAATCCAATAGCGCAAAATGTGAAATAGGGCAATTTTTCAGCTGGTCTCAAGATTTTGATAAAGACTGTAGTTTGAACACAGTGTAGTTTGAACACAGTGTAGTAAGCACAGGGAGCAGAGAAAGAGCAGAACATTTGAGTGTTTTTTATGTGTGTCATGTGAGAAAATAGCTAGAACACTGACCTGATTGAGGCCTGTGGAGCAAAACGAATGATTGGATTGATGACCATGACTGTTGGATTGAGAAATGGGTCAGACATGACAGAGAATGGGCGGCCTGTGATCACGGCTGGTTTACTTAGTGACAGCTTGGTGTTAGTTCAGCCCCGGGCTTTGTGTGGACGGCAGCTCTTCTAGTTTACACTGACAGATTTTAAAAACCTGCAAAGAAACAACAGCCGGTCGGCATTGAAGTGCGCTCTCTGTGATGGGTCGCATCGTCTGAGTTGTTGTGAAACATGTCATGACCTTGTACCCAGCAATACTGCAACCAGCAGCATTCAGTATTCAGCGAGGCATGGAAGAAAATAAATCAGAGGCTGGAGATAAGAGGGGATGTGAAGGAAACACACTCGCACAGACACTGAGCACCCATGAGAGTTTGGTGATTGTTGCAGACATTTACAGAAATCCTGCATTTTTTCAAGCAACATGATTTTAAACTGCATGAATATCCTGTGAGATAAGTTATAGAAAAGAAGAGTTGGGCTGCAGATTTCAGATATCTTACTGATTATTTGCTCACTGATGTCCTCGTCTTTATTACTTTTTTAAGAAACAAAAGGCAAGTGAAGATTTAGATGTATAGAAATCTTTTATACATCTATCTACCTATAAAGTGAAATCAAATCTTAAATCAGTTACTGGCTTGGATCAGTGAATCTAAACACCTGCAATCTTGATTAAATGTCAGCAGATAGTGACAAAAATCAGCAAAGATTTCTCCCAACATCTCACCTCTTGTGATCTGTATTCTGCCTCGTTCTCACTATCTACAGAGCAATCTCTGCACAACAACAAACCTGGAAATATAAAGCAAACAGACTCATACAGAATTAAAAAGTTCACTGTTATTGGTAGCAGCAGGAAAATGTTATTATAACTTCAGAACATATTTGTTGAATATTGTGCTATGGGGTAATTCAGAAGAGCATCTATCTACGTCTTTCTATGATGTCTTTTGAGTCGAGAAAGCGACGCTCTGCTTTGAGTGGAGCCCTCTGGTTATGCAAGCTTTTCTGATTTAATATCATCGCCTGTATTGAAATCCTACTTTTGACCTTTAAGGCGAGTAAACATTTCACCAAGAACATTTCCAAGATTAAAAAAGTTTGAAAAATTACAAAATAATAAGAAATGAACAACAGCCCAATGTTTCCTATCACAATTGTATGCAAATTGTTGTGCGGCTTCCTTATGTAAATAAATCTCTCTGCATAAAGCATGCAAATGTTTTCTGCCCTAAGCCAGAAAGGTCTGAGCTTGTACCAAATAAATGACTGTTTCTTTCCTTTCTTCTGTCTTTCGTGAGCTCCTGGAGTTGCTTATAGAGTTTATATAAAGCTAAATCCAAATTTGACCTCCTCTGTTCTATTATTAATCTGCATCCAGATATTTGTGAGAGCTCACTGTGGAGATAGTTATCAGTACTCAACAGATGAACTCAGCTAATCCACAGAGGGAGACTAATTCTAATATCATCCAAAAACAAATATCTGAAGTGGCTACTGAATATTTCACCATGAGTTCTCACATCCTGTGGGTAAATGTGCCAATTTTCTCTGTAAATTGCCGTGTAGGGGAGGTTATTTATAAAAGAAACAAGAAATAAATGGAGATGCGACCGGTAATAGGTGAGGTGTGGGTGTTTGGAGGAAGGGAATATTAAACCAGTACCCAGGGACCAGATGGTGGCTCCATGCTTTAATGACTATGTTTGTGCTTTGGTTCAAACTGCCCACACGGGGACGTCTTTAAAACAAGCTGGAATCTGCTGAGAGCAACTTCACAGCGAACCGGGAAGGATTTCTTCATGTTGTCCAGAAGGTAAAAATAGCTGATGCTTCTAAATTGGTATTTAGGCTGCAGGATTTGGATAAGATGCTGCTTGTTAAATCAAAAATGTGAACGCATTGTATTTACCTGATTAATACAAGATTTAATCTCAGCATAGCAAAAACTGAAATCTAAGCAAGGCATTTCGTCTTATTTTTAGTAAAATTTGTCTTACTATTCTTGATTTGAGCCACATTTACTAGACAAGGTCATAAAAGTGTCTCATTTCAAGTTTTTTAAAGACAAAAATGAGGCATCAATTGCTTGTAACAAGTGAAAAAAAATCTGCCAATGGGATAAGATAAAAGAGTCTTGTTTTAAGACATCTTTATAATTTCAAGAAACTTCCCGGGCGAATTCGTCTTATCCCATTGGCAGATTTTTTTGACTTGTTACAAGCAATTTACACCTCATTTTTGTCTTACAAAAACTTGAAATAAGACATTTTTATGACCTGGTCTGGTGAATGTGGCTCAAATTAAGAACAATAAGACAATTTTTGCTACAAATAAGACATAATGACTTGCTTAGATTTCCGTTTTTGCAGTGAGTCTCGTGTGGGTTCGCTTAAGAACAAAGTCAAAATTAATGAGTAAAAGCCGTTGGCTGAAGCAACAGTAGAAAAACAAGAATAGAGGGATGTCAACAACTGATGCTTTTAATTTAACAGGTATTTCTTTTAATAAAAGAAGTCTTATACTATTCTACAGTTGTGCCTAAAAGTTTACACCCCCTCCAGCAGAATTTTCTGAATTTTTTTGGCTTTTTCTCAGAAAATATGAATGATAACACAAAAACCTTTCTGTCACTCATGGTTAGTGGTTGGGTGAAGACATTTATTAACAAACAACTGTGTTTACTCTTTTTAAGTCATAATAACAACAGAAACTTCAAAAATGACCCTGTTCATTTTTTTATACACACACACTGATTACAAGCAAACAGATCACAGGTGAGGATGGTTACCTTTAGTAGACATTCAAACACATTTGTGTTCACTTTTGTGCATTTATCAGGACAAAACCACCAGAGTTGTGTAAACTTCTTAACAGGGTCATTTTTGAAGTTTCTGTTGTCATTATGATTTAAAAAGAGTAAACTAATTTTTTTTCAATAAATGTCTTCACCCAACCCCTAACCATGAGTGACAGAAAGGTTTTTGTGTTATCATTCATGTTTTTTGCGAAAAAGCCAAAAAATCAGAAATTCTGCTGGAGGGAGTGTGAACTTTTCGGCACCACTGTATATTCATGGATTTGATTACACTGGAGTAAAACAACAACAGCTTCAGGTAAATGCATTTCTCTACACAGTCCAGGTAGGGAAAAAAGCAACTACCTCTTCTCTGCCTCTGGAGATGGTTTCATCCAAAAGTCTGTGTGCAGAGACTCAAATACACAAAATCAATTTTCAAACTCCAAGATATTAACCTTTTTATATTCAGGTGGTTCAATCCTCTGGTTCACTAGTTTTCACGACCACACTGTGATGATGCAGCATCCTGTTTGAAGCTCAGATCTGTGTCTTTCTCCTGACAGTGAGTGAGCTGTCTGACAATTTAATGACTTAGATACTGAAGGAAATTGGAGGCTTATCACTAATTCTGAATGACGAGCTGCACGGGTGGACTGGGATAAAAAAAAAAAAATCAGCCCTGACATTTTGGACAAGACTGGCCCACAATGTTCAAAGAAACCCCTCAAACATTAACACTATTAAAATGTATATTCCACCGCTGCATCACAGTAATTCATTTTAAAGCATCATTCAGCTTATTGGGTTTGCTGATTTGTTGGAGGAAGAAAAGAGAAAGAGAAATAGAAAGAATAAAGATCACACACGACAGAACAGATGCCAACTATGGTAAGGATGTTATTTGCTAGTTTCGCCAGTGTTTACAATACAAACTTGGCCACAGAGCATTAGCCAACATAATTTACTGATGTTTTAGTATTTTATCAGATTCACCATAGGGCCCACTCACTTTATAGACCAGGAGTCACCAACTTTTTTTGAGATTGAAGGCTACTTCTGGAAAACCGAGTTGTATAAGTGACTTCTTCCTTGATACAAACTTCCTGAAAAACTAAACTGCACTAATCTGTTCCATCATGTGCTGCAGAATTTGGCAAAAGTGACCAAATGAAATAACTTTTTTATTATTATAAAAGCTGTATACTCTAATCCTGTGTTTTTGATGCACACAAATAAGCACAAATAAATGCTATTTCCCTTCCCACAATCATCAAAACAGTTTATTACTGTAATCCAAGAACTGATGAATCAACCCTTTAAGATCTGATGCGAGATTTGCATGTATACACTTCAAAGGCCACATATTAAAACAAAATGTTCAATCCCCTCACAAGGCTAAAAAATCCTGACACATACATGTCATTCCCTCCCTAAAGATAAAAACACAGGTGTTGCATCCGTTAATGGGCTAATTTGACGGACACTAATTTTTATTCAGTGTTAATTTTCCTCAACCTCCAAGGATTAGTCATTCCCATGACAATAAAAGTAACTATACAAAATCAGTGCCTTTGTAAAAACAGCATGATCCATCTCTGTTTTCTTTGAAAGTTTGTGGAGTGAAGGGTCATTTAATGTGTCAGTAAATAAGATGTTTAGAAGTATAGTTCAAACATTTGCAAGAAAAAACTCTGTGTCACAATCTTTCTCGGGGCTCAGCACCCCTTGAAGTCTGAGTCTAAAAACATTTTGTTTGATGATTTTTCTTCATCATTCAATCCTCATTACCTGAACGGGAGCATTCAGTCATGCAATCTCTCCTCGCTCCTTCTCATCTGAATTATCTTAAAAAGAAAAACTTTCCTCTGCCTGCATCACACAACTTGACACACACTTGACACACAACCACCGCAGACTTTATGGGTAACAGCTGATGCAAGAGTGGGCCAATCACTCAATCAGCCTTTAATCCAAGAATGCATGCTATGCTTGATGTCTTCTGGATCTACATACAGGAAAGATCAAATGGAAGAGTGGTTTCGGTGGATACAACACAATATCGAGGCTTGACGAGTAGTTCTTATCCTGATAATAGCTCAAAGCTTGTTCTGTGTTGTTATTATGGAGTAGTTCTGGATTATACAGCAGGGATTTTTACTTTAAGCAGCAATTAACCCGAGACATGCAGAGGTAAAACAGCAAACAATGTGAGTCCCACAGACGAGAGATTGTAACGGTGTCAGAACACAATACACCCATAACGGAGTCTGCAAACTTTCTTATTGAAACATTTACACCTCCCACACATGTTGACAGCGGGTGTTTTGTCGTCCATTCAAATGTGGTCATTTGGCACAAACTTGTAGAGTTTTTAAACAACCTCATGAATATCATCAGTCTGAAACTCAAGCCAAAGACACAAGAACCTGAAAATAACTACAGCTGTTTCTTGTTTTGCCTGCAGGTGACTCAGATGTTTTCATACACGACAGCTATTTCTTTCACAACTGGTGGTGGCATTAATATGTTTACCTGCATGACTTCACTTCGGATGCTGCTTCTCTACAACAGGTGGTTTGGGTTGGCTTGAGTCCAACCCGTCTGCCAGCTTCCTCTGGAGGAGAACCAGCAGCACGTTAAACAAAGTCAATTTAAAGAAACTTAAGGAGAGTTCAGAAAACAAAGTGCTTGAGTACTTGTAGTCTCCTGTTCCAGTCTAAGAACATTTTACTTTCTGGTATCTGTCAGTCAGAGTGAGGCTTTCGCAGCTTTAACACGTCTGCATCCACAAATTAAAGCTGTAATTGGATTGTTAGCTTACATTTGTTAGGGCACAGGGAGGTAAAGAGGGACACACGGTGCATTGTAGTATTGCGGTCCTTCGGTGGAGGTGACAGGTGGTGAACAACAGCTGGCTTCCCATGCTGCTCCACTCCAGTCAGACCTGTCCGGATCCAAAAACTCCCAGCTGCCCCGGCGGTCTGGCTGGCCGACAGCCTTTCCTGCCACTATCTCTTTGCCTGTTTTCCTAACAGAAGCTGCATTTGTAATGTGATTCCTTTGATATCTCCAACTCTGATTCTGTCCTTTTATTCTTCACAGGCTTTTTTCTGACTCCAGATCCTGAACAGACGTCTTGTGAAGTTTGAGTAAGTCGCTTCTTCAGTGGTTCTTTTACCCACAGTATGTTGCTCTAACCTAAATAAGATGCAATATGTGTGAAATCTAAATCATTATTGATAGCATCTTTATCATTCACCAGTAAATAGTTAAATAAATCATTGGGACCTCAATTGAAAAATCCTAATACACTTAAATATCTCTTTCCTGTTTTAAATGAAGTCAATCTCTTTAAATCACTTCTTCACCGTCTTGCTTTTCTGTGATGTTGTCTTCTTATTCTTATCTTTTCACCTTATTATTGTCCTCTTTTGTGTCTTTACTGCCCTCTTACAGTGCTCACTCACTTATTTATTTACTTATTTATTTATCTAACTATCGATTAATTCACTAACAAGTTCATTTTAATTATTTATGTTTTTATTTATTTATTTTTAATGAGTTCAGAACTCCAGTTATCATTTCCATTCTAACTTTAGGTTGTTTTATCCTCTTTATTACCTTGTCTATTCACCGCTATATTTCATGTATGTTGTTTTTATCTTTTCTATTGTTCCTGTTTGCTTTTTTTTTTACCCCTTCTCACCTCTGGTCCTCATGGTCTTATCATAGGGTTTTGATTCACTGTTTGTTTGTTTGTTTGTTGATTTTGTTTTGGGTCTCTGCTGTAAAGCACTTTGTGAACTGTTGTTTTTAAAGGTGCTCTATAAATAAAGTTATTATCCATGTTCAGATAATGCTTCTCACTTGGTCAATTCATGCGTTTAGTGTTTTCATGTTGAGGAATCGGGAAATAAATTGAACCATTTCATGTGAAACACCTGGATGTGTAGGCTTTGTTCACCTGTAAAAAAGTTTTATGGTTTAATCTCTTCTCTTTTTCAGGTGATGCTCCAGAAATAATGAGAAAACTTGACTCTGTGGGTTTGTAATCTGCCCATCAACCCCAGACTCTATAAAGTGCCGTAAGCTGTATAGTTTCCCCGTCGGCTCTTCTCCCCGTAGTTATAATATCAGAGCGCTGACAGACGGAGGTCAAAAGATTACACTCCCTTCTCTCTAATCACATCTCGGACGAGACACTGAAGGCAAACAAACTAGCAGCACATCTGAAAATAATAGGTCACAGGAAGTGTTGTACGTCTCTATCCAGTCAGACGTTTCAGACCTCATTACAGCGCTGCCTGTTGATGGACTTAGTTGATGTTCCACACATCACAGAGCTGCCCAATGAGGCCAAAACAAAGTATGAGAGCCTGAGTGAATTGATCAGCTGCTCATTACACAGACGGAGCTGCTTCTGTGGCTGGAGGTGATTCCTCCAATAAGACAATTGTTTGGCCAGTTTCAGTCCATGATCACAGAGGTTTCCTCCAAGGATTTAAAAAAAAAGCTTCTATTTCCTGACTTACGACCACCACGGACAAGCCTCTGGCCAGCAGAGATATCAGTGAGAAACCTGGGGCTTCTGAGCGAGAATAATCTCCATCTTAATCTCACGAGCAGAGTCTTCAGTTTATGCTGTGACGCTCTCATCTCTGGTGGCTGGGCAGCAAGGCCAGAAGCACTCAGGCATCTTAATTGTCATTCAAATTCACGGTAATTTATTTGTTCAGCCCTTCATCACAGGCTCGTCTCCAGGGCCGTAAAAAGAAAGCGTACCTAGACAAAGGGTCCTTCTGCAAAGTGGGATAAATCTTCAGGGATGGGCGCTCGTACACAACTTTCTATTAACACTCAGGAAGATCTCATTGCAAAATGTTTTTGATTTTGCAAGACTATTCTTCTAAAGTATACAACTTAATTATAAACTGAAAAAATCAGTGATGCTGCAGAACTTCTGACACTTTCAGTCTGAGTCACAGGCAGGAATCCAGGGAAATATCTGCATCAGACATGGTTTCGAGCTTTATATGAAAAATAGGTAACACTTTAGATTAGAGAACACAAATTCATTAATTTGTAGTCAATAAGTAAAAATTAGAAGTGAATATATGGAAAAGTCTGAATTCATGGTGCAATAGAGGTAGAATAAGAGGTTAATTAATGCTTAATAAATACTAATAAGGGGCTAGTAAGCTACTTATATGCATGTTGATTTAAAGTGTTACCGAAAAATACATGTTAATGTTATCAAGTAGGCCTCATCCTGCTTCATGAAGTAGTTAGAAGATGCATTCAACAATGCACTCTAAATCGTAGACAGTGCAATCAATATTTCTTTCACCTTAAATATGTCAGAATACCAGAAAACTTTTTTTCCAGTAGATGTTTTATGCTCTACCCAAGTGTCATTCAACCCAAGAGACAGATGGTTGAAAAATTCCTTGGCAAGAGAAACAATCTAAGTGGCATAAACTTAAAGTAGCAGCCATAAAAATACGTTTCAGGTGGCAAAAATGGTCAAAAAGCTAGGAAATTTGGGAGAAAACTTGGAAAATAAGGAGAAAGTAGCAAAAGAAAGACTCGAAAACGTGACTAAACTGAGAAAAAGCAGTGACAAGTAACAAAGTAGTAAAATAGTTATGGGTTGTTGTCATTCTGCAGCTCATGTCAATGGTCGCAATTAGACTATTTTTGCAAATTGTTCAGCACAAAGTCAGACAAGTAAAAAACAGATTTTGGAAAATTATATGAGAGATGTTGTAACTGGAGTGCGGATGGCCTCGTTGTTTAGGTCACGCTCCATTAAGAGTTCATCTTTGCACGGGTTTGAATCCAGCCTGTGGCCACTTTCCCGAACATTACTCCCCACACTTACCCTATTTCCTGCAATGTCCACTGTCCTCTCTCTTCTATCCAAATAAAGGCACAAAAGCCAAAATAGTAACTTTAAAGAATTAGAAATGTTGTCACTGTGGGATAATATGGCCTAACATATAAGAATATCTTGAAAATGTGGGGGCTGTAGGAACAGACTTGACCCTGTTAGCAAGTCAGACAGGGATGCACTGATCAGACTCTGGTATCAGGTATTGGTTCAAAACAGAAAGAATCCATGAACCAATCCATAGGGCAGATCTATCCAACTCAGGTCTTAACTCTTCTGTTTACACACCAGCAGGTCGATGAACTTTTGTTCGGCAAAAACAGCTTGAAAGACGGTAACTCCAGCAGCTCAGAAGTTTGGAGGTTACTTCAACACTCTGACGGCAACTTGAAATATGTGTTTATATATTATAAGTTTAATGCCTCACATATCTGCTGCTGAGGTTTAAAGGACAGAAGATAAAGCAGGAAACAGGGAGAATGTGTAGAGTGACGAGAGATAGAGGTCACAGGTTGTTTTCGAACTTTGACCCCAGTACAGCACCTTTTTCAAAATACCTTAAAAAGTGCTTTCTACAAACACAGCAAACAAAGACAATAACAATAATGAGGGAAATGTGTGTAACCAGGTACAGCTGAAATCCAGATTAGACACTGGCTATGATACTAAAGAAGACCAGGATAAGATAATTCCAAAAAGCAGCAGATACTCAGACCCGTCCTCCATTCATGCAGAGGGATTTGAGAAAAAAAAAAAAAAGTCGAAACCATGACAGGGGAGAGAAAAGTAGCCTGAACCGTCAAACAGAGACCCAGAGCCGTCCTCTTCAATCCGTCACCATCAGAATCCAGACTGTGGTCAGCTGGGTCTCTGTGCCTTCAATTGCACCACTCATCGATTATGGAAGGTCACCTCACTAATGAGCGAAGGTCGGCCCCCTCTTCATCCGTCAATGTCTTCCTCTCCATCCTTTCTTCCCCGTGAGTTTCTGTTTCTCTCGGCTCCCCTCCCATTGTCTGGCGTGCAGCAGAATGTGGCGCGAGGAGGAGGACATGTCAATGTTATCAGCATGCAACAGACGACAGCTTTGAGGGAGACCGTGACTTTCAGCTGCTGCCCCAGTGGCTAATTACCCACAGTCCTCAACGGGCGGACCCCTGCTCGCCACATTGCAAAACAAACCACCAAGCTATGGGCGGCCATTTTGCACAAGGGAGCCAAGTTCGGTTCTGACTTTTTGCAGTTTTAATGATGCACATGACTAACATTGAGGAGCTCATTAGCAATGTTTCTCTTTCATATGATCCCAATTAAGTTCATGTGTCACAAAAACTCACTGCTCCTCTCTTTAAAGAAAATAAACAAGCTTTGTGGGAAAACATGTTTCAGATAAACAACTCTACTACATGTAACTGCTTTTTAAGAAACACCAGCGCTTAGAATCAAAATGTTTAAAATGAAGATTTCTGATTGTATTTAAATGCAAACAAGACTCTGAAAGGGATTTATTGTCTTTGGAGACGACTTTTAAAATAACTTCACGTCTGTTCTTTGTGCAAGGTATGAGTTAGTGGAAACTAATGTTGTTTTACTGACAGTTTAAGATATTTTCTTCAAGTTTCTGGATGGTTTCTGTGTAGCTGCAGATTTTGTTTAAGTATTAAAGACATGATATGATTGTCTCCTGTGTTTCTTAGTTTCAGACCCATTGAGCAACTCTTCTTCACAAAAGCAGCTAGAGACGACCTTTATCCTATTCAGGTCAGGTATCAAGAACCAGCTCCATTTTTGAACAGGTAATGAATTTCTGAGATTCATGGGATCAAAAAAAGCACATGAACTTTGATATCAGTTCCTCAAACCTAAAAAAAACCACCTAAACATCCACAAAAAAATGTAGAAGGTAATGGAAACAAAACATTTTTGAAAAGCCTACCAAAGTTGAATAAAAAAGTTTTTACACTCTCATGAGGTGGTTTTACAGAGGTTGATTACAAAAGTGCATCAGAAACACCTTTTTCGCGACAAAATCACGTCACAGGACTTGAATAATGACCAGTATTTAACATATATGCTGAGTTATCCTGACGTTTTGGATCCACAGTTACTCTGTGAACTACAATTCTCCAAAACTGTAACACGTGGCCGCTGCCACGCATACAGACCCTGGCATTTATATTTATGTATATAACTTCATCTGTTGACAACATCAGCAACAACAGTGATGCCCATCAAAGTGACAGTTCAGCTCTTAAAATATTTGTGGTCTCCATGGTTACCATCAGTAACAGACCTCTTTCCTCCTTCTGCAGATTGAGTCTCACTGGACAAAATTTTACTCAGGTTGTGCACAAATCTCGTTGTATGGAAACACCAGCGAGGCACAATTGTACTTTATCGAAACACCAGAAATGTTGCTCAGTTTGTAAAACAGTGCAATGGAAACGCAACTAGTGACAAAACTGTCTTAGGTTTGAATCTCTGAGATAATTCTGGATTGTTCTTTAAGTGTTTCTGATCTGCAGGGTCTCACATCACATTACACTGTGCAGTCTTCACTTTTAAATACTTTCAAAGAATCAATAAAAAAATGACACCCATCTCTATTTTATGTTCTGTCCGATGTCCTGTCTTCTAAATAAAATCGTACAGAGCCAGAGAAATAGATTTAAATGAAAAAAAAAAATTGTCCCATGGGTGCTCAAACAAACAGTTGAAAATCAGCATCAACAGGTTAGATTATTCACAAAATCAGGAATCATTATTATCTGAAAGAACTGTAATCAGTGCGCCAAGTGTAGAGTATTGACCCTTTATTTCAATGTGGTAAAAAAAAAATTATAGTGATTGTAAAAATCTTATTTTTCTGGTTAAGTTTGCAAATTTTTACAATAGGAGCTCACACCTTCAGTTCTTCGCCTCTTTAAACCAAGGACCAATAATCCATCAGGTGTAAAGCACTTTGCACACAGCTTGATGCTATAACTCAGACACCTCTAACACGAGCATATAAATGAAGCAATAAACCAAAACTTTGTCATTAACAAAGCAGTCGGTGATTCAAGCATTTGATTCGAACAAATAAAATCAGGATCTGTGGAGAGACGATTATAAATCTCATCCAGGTCTGAGGCGTAAACACAGAGGACAGAGTGAAAGTGGCCCGTGGAGGAAACACAGTCAACACTGACATCATGCAGTTGGCTCTGGGGCTTTGGCATGGCTGGTACATTTGTGTTACTCCGGGCTGCTGCTTGTGTTTCCCTTCATGCATTTATCGTCCACACAGAGAGCATGCATAATGTTCCAGCCTTCTTAATTCTTTCTCTCCCTCCCACTAGATTGCCGGCTGTCTCCCTCAAACCACATTGTTTCTTTTGTTCGGTTTGTTCCAGCACGTGTAGAAATAACGTGTGATAAGTTGAGATGTGTAGGTAAGTGTCTGTGTTGACTAGAAAACCGGCTCGCCAAGTATGTAAACCCACTAAATAAGACTTCGTCAAAGCCAACTCGACCTAACTCAATAACAAAGGAGCTTGTTGACTCTTATAGAAGAAAAAGAAGAAACGACACTTTTTTTCTATAAAATGTAAAAGTACTGCAACTGCTTACAATTCAGTAAGCAAACAAGAAAATATTGGCTTTGGGCTGATGTGAGCTGATTTTGAATGGATTCAGAGAGAAATGGTTTCAGCAAACAGCAGTGGAATGTAAAACAAACAGGAATCCTTTATAGAGAGACACTAATGTGAAAATCAATGTTTATTACAACAATTCTGATACCAATAGATCATTTTTTGTAACACTCCGGAAGGATTATTCGTATCTTTTGTATATTAACATTGAGATCTGACACATTTAACTTTTGCCACTAGTTCTTCTTCTTCTTAAATTTTCACAGAGACACAAAACAAACTGCCTGTCGCTCATCACTCCCACACTACAGACCCTTACTTTCACACTTGACCTTCAAAACAAATCCGTCTCTCTAACAAGCAACTTCTACCCAATAAAACAACATCTTAAGCAGTTATGTGAACAAGCTCACCAGCATCAAACAGGTGGCCTGCGGCGGTCATGGTCACATAGTTTAGAAAACTTGCTTGTTTTCTCATTCATCTCTATAAACAAGGGATGGAATGGTTCACAAAACCCTGTTCCATTGGGTATATGTTGTTTTTTTTAACACCTCAGAAGACCCAAAAACTTAACAGGATAATGGTTTTTTAGTAGGAGCAAAGTCATGTTACACCTTAAAACTGAGTGAGACATTGGTAGTTTCATCACGCCACCTCCTTAGTCAGAAAAATCACTATTGGCTGTCCTAGGTCACTAAAAGATGCCATTGCTTAATTTGCATTAAACGCTATTTGCATGTAATTGTCATGGACGATGTAGGGTGAGAGGATTATCAGTCGAAGAGACAAAAAGCTTGGAAAAAACGCTGCTAATATGTTTAGAACTACAAATCAACTTTTTTGCTTGAGTCTGTTTTTTTTTTTTTTTTTTACTTATTTTTGGGGGGCTTTTTGTGCTTTTATTTTGATAGGAGAGAGGACAGTGGATAGTTCAGGAAACAGGGTAAGTGTGGAAAGAGACATGGGAAAGTGGGGGTGGCGGTACCTCAGTTCATTGAGACTTGGCTTGGCAAGCGGAGGGTTGCTGGATCAAGTCCCAGCATGGACCAAGAAATTAGAAGTTGGCGAGGTGTCAGTGTAGTTTCCTGGGCAGTGGAGGTGCCCTTGAGCAAGGCATCTATCCTCCAACTTCTCAGGGTGTGTGCTGATAGTGCTGCTCCTTCACTCTGTGCTCTCCACCAGTGCATGTTTGTGTGCAAAAGTGCTATGTGTAGCATAATTAATTTCAGAGTGTAAAATTGAATTTCCACAACAGGGGATTAAACAAAGGATATCTTATCTTATCTTAAGTGGCCACAGGCTGCATTCAAACCTAGGCTACTCAGGGCAAACCTTATGGACCTAAACCGCTATGCGATCTGCGCTCGGACTCTTGTTTTTTTCTTTTTTTTTTAATGTCAAAATATCAATCCTCCTTCTTCATCTGGGCTTGGAACCAGCAAAAGAGACCAGCACATGCATAATTCATTAGCATACAGTGGCCTCCTTTGGCTCCAGCTAAGAGGGACTGCTTCAAGTGATGAGGACTTGTCCGCCTGTGAGTGTTTTGGAGGGGAGGGGCCCATGGCTGCATCTGCTGCTCGTTGAGGAGAGTGACTTTAAAACATGCTTTCAAGTCACGGTCTCCAAACTTCAGAAAAGTCACTAGATTTGTCCACAGGGGTGTGTAAAGTTGCTCAGGAGGAGACACTGCTTGCACGCCATAAAGTGCTCTGATGAAGTGGAATGACACAATCCTACAGGCACAAGAAAAAACACATAATCCAAACAGAGTCAGGCTAACAGAAAATTTCAGATTTGTTTTCATAAACTATTTCATCACTGCTTTAAACGTGCTGTGGTGTGAGGCAATATGTCATGCTTAATACTTAAAAAAGTCATTTCTAAACCTCTGAAAACACAACTTTTGCTCAGCTCATTAAATTAAAAACATCCAGAGGGAGGGAATGAACTTGTGTCACCTTTTGTGAAAACTTCAGAACAACATGTTAAAAACCAGGCTGCAAATGAACTCAACCGTATCCTTATGTCTCTATTTTCTCACTCTACCTTTGTGTTTCCATAGTTATATAAGCAGAAACCCTCACAGCATTATAGATAAGATGTGACAAGAAGAAGATAAACATCAGCTACAAACATCTGTGCATGCTGCATTATCTACATATGGGTCGATGTGTGTCCACAGGGCATTTATTGATCCATATTTATGAAACACCAATACATTTGTGCATCTCCAAGGCATTACCTAACAAATTGGGTATAAGAAGAAATACAACACAAAAACAGTTTTTTGTCTACATAAGCCCAAAAAGATCATGGTTAAATATATTTCATTCTCCAGTTTCTTGTGATCTCAACTTATTTTACCCAAAACCAAATCTTTTTTCTCATTGTAATGGGAAAATAGGTCTTGGAAAAACAGGTCGGTGTCTGGTTTCTGCCGTGTGAGCAGTGGCAGAAAAGACACTTAGCGTGCTCTCTTCTGGCAAATGACAGCAACCAACCCACTGATTTGACTTTTAGATCATTGTTTATCTAAATATATCTAGAATAGTTTCTCAAGACACGTAATACGTTTTTCAGTTTTCTTGCTTTCTCAAAATATCGAGAGCTCAAGATCAACTGAAATGAACTTATTATCTAGAAAACTAGGAGAACAAGTTGTGCTCTGTTGCTAAAGCATTTAAGTTCTGGTTTTATTAAGCATAATGAATATTTTTGATCAGTTAAAAGTAATTGAGATCTCACACAGAATCAGCTGAAGTCGATTCCCTCTGAGTTATTGTTGTGTTAAAGTCTGAGATTAAACTGGAGCGGTGAGATGAAATGCATGGCAGTGTGTAAACAGAAAGAGCAGTACATGCACTTTATTGTTCTTCTTAAGAAAAATCCATAAGGATTACGTAAATATTTAAGAACAAGCTTGTGCATTTAATACCTGAA